>CM062820.1:576537570-576946841 GCA_031772625.1 Pinus tabuliformis
TAGGCCCGGTCTGTGCTGTGTGTGGATTTTTGTCAGATGTCTTTTGCTTGCCACCAGTCGCCTTAGGCTCCTTCTTCTTCTTCTCTCTCTTTTTCTTCTCCTTCTTCTCCATGGGAGCTTGGCTTTTGCCGGCTCTACCTTGCGAAGATGAAGGATTGGAGGAAGAGTTATAGGAAGTAGAAGGCTGGTGGACAGCTCTAGACTGATCTAACTGTTGACTCGACTGTTCAGGAACCATGGTGTTCTGAACTACATTGGTTGAGAATAGCCATATTGGCAGGCCAATTGTCAGTCCTGGAAGCGACAATGTGGCCATGTGGGGCGCACCAACTTCTCCCCAAGAGGAGAAAGGACTAGGATTTCCATCATGGGGAATTCCTTGGTTGGGGCGTTCCATGTTCTCAACCTACAGATCAACGCAGGAATAGGAGGTGATTATGTTCCGTTTAAAATAAATTTTATAACGACGCTTTAGACACAACTCGCTTTTTCACTTTTTAAGAGTCGAGAAAAAGCTAAAGATGACTCTAGTCTCCTTCGATGTTTTAACGAGCCCGAAGTGACAAATGCTCGGATGGACTTTTTCAGTTATAGAGTTTGAAAAAGGCCAAAAGAAACTACTCTAGAGTTCTAGGCAGAGGGTGTGCCAAACTTTTCGCAAAACCACAGAATACGTTTTACGGTACGGGTGGTCGATCTTCGTGAATGCTGTATTCACTGCATTTCGATCAGTAGGGCGGCCGACACGGCTTCCTATGGATAAAGGCTTTGTTCCTATAGGGGTCTCCCAATATATACGCGACGGTACGTGGGAGCACAAGTCCGTATTGATACTTATCGCTTCACCGTGGAGGAATCACCCAACCACTCAACGCTAAGATATCACGTTTAACGACGCCGGAACACGTCTCTAGCTTAGACCTCTATGTGTTTGCGTTATGTTTCAAAGCGTTGTTATGTAAATTCAATTTATTTTAGGTTGATCTTGTTTAGCAGTTTGCCTTTATGGATCACCACGAGATGTATGGTACAACTCCTAAATGCAGTCTAAAGATGAGAAGCAAGCTTTTTCAATCTTTTCAACTTATGAAAATCTTAACTACTGAGGGAAAAGAAATACATCATCTTTTCACACAGATCATAGAGCACACACTAATGCACTTTTTCCTAAATCAACATGCAAGCTGTCAAAATGCACGTGCACAATGCAGGTATTTCTTTTCAAGTGAAAGCAAACAAGCTTTTGTCCAAAATCAAAAGACACCTTAAGATTTACTTGTTTCAACACTAGAAATACATAAATTCAAACCATATGACGAAAGCAAAAGCTCAATCAGCTATGAACAGCAAACAAACTAACTCTTAAGATCAAAACGACACTTATCACAGGTCTAGATCTAAGAGGTCACAGCAAGACTAGTTCACTTTCGTTATGGGAAACTGCAAATGATATAAGAAATACACAAAGAACAAATACAGTTTCTTTATACAACCGAGGCGGAATAGTGGCAAAGAAAGGTGGTTTCAGATAGGTACATTGACTGATAACAGGCAACAAAAACAGGGATGAAAACAGGGCAACAGAAAGCAGAGAACCCCAGTTGCACAAGGCCACACTGGTTCAGCGCAGGTAGAACACTGTCAGTTTGACATTCAGCGCAGGTAGCCCCTTCGGGACCTGCGATGAAATGCAAACTGCCTTCATAGTGCCTGCAATGAAGAGAGAAACTCTCGTTTCTCTTGGTTTCCGGGTTACAGATTGCTCAAAAATCAACAGTTTTTGGCCAAATCAAAGCTACCAATCAAGTACACACTAAAGGATGAAAAGGAGGATGAAAAGCTATCACTAAGAGCTGTTCAGAGTCCTTGTGGATCAGCTCTTCAAATCATAAACATGCCCAGAAACTGAGCTAGAGTAGCTGCCCTCTACTTTGCATTTGAAAGATCCAAATGCAGTTCGATTCGGTACTCCCTGTGTTTAGGAAATGAATAGCAAAAACACAAACAACCAACAAGATACGATCCCCAGCGGAGTCGCCAATTTGTTGTTGGGAAAAGTATCCAATACGGAATGACCCTATCCCACTCTGAGGGTGATAGTACCTCAGCAACAATCAAAGCAAAGCTATCTAAGATTTCTTCTTTATGAAAGTAAAATAGGGGAGAAAGAGATCCACTAACCGATGTCTTTCGCTAATGGTTGATCCAATCTTCTCTCCTTGCTGCTTGCTTCCAGCTCCTTGCTCTTTCACTGGCCCAGCTACACCAAGATCTTGCAAAATGGCAAGAGAGGGAAACTACAAGAAGCATACATTCATAATTGATTCAAGGATTAGAATAAATCAAAAACACAAGTATAACAATACATCATTGAGACACATGCATATAGAAGAACCTCAAATGCTTTATTAATGGAAGAAGTAAAGTTCAGGAAGTGATACAACCATAAGAGGCCCAATCCAGCATCACCTTCCCAGCAGAAAGAAATCTCCTCTTCACCTCCTTCAAAGCAAATCACCCAATAGTTCTAAACTCAAACCAACAACAATTCTTTACATTCACAAGATTCCCGCCTCCCTAGACCTCATGAGAGAGATCTATATATAGGAGTTTTGGAGAAAGGATGAGTCATCTTGAGACATGAAGCTGACTAGTGTCCTCTCTCACTTCAGTTATTCTTCAGTTCTTGAGTCCACTTGGAGGTTCTTGCTTCCACTTGGAGATCTAGACCCTCTTACTCATCACCAGTCGAATTCCCTGATCCAAGTGTCATTTTGGAAGCTTCCTGGGCATTGACACCTTGAGGAATGACTGTGCCACATGTCCAAACTCACCCAGCGCAGGTAGCCTTCTTTGCAGTTGACATTCAACGCAGGTAGACAGTGGAGCAGTTGACATTCAGCGCAGATGCTCAGTGGAGCAGTTGACATGATCCAGAATTGCCTTGTTTTTGAGTGTTTTCAGGTGGAGAACTGTTATTCAGTGCTGTGGTTTGCTGGCCTTGTTCCTCTAGGGGTAGGAACAACATGTTTAGGGACTTTGGATCCCTTAGATTATGGACATTTCATGCTTCATGCTGTAAGGCACAAAAATGTCTATAACACTAGGATAGGGGAATATGGATTTGGGGGATTGGATTAGAGAATGTGACTTGTAATGGAGATTCCTAAACCCTAAAATCCTAGTGGAATTGAGTTTCCCAAGTGGTTTTTGAAGAGTTGATTTGTAACAGCTCTGGATAAAAGTCCATGTAAAAATATATAAGACCACGATCATGGGACATGTATTCCAAGCTGAATGGTGAGAAAAACATCCTAGTGGGTGTTCATTTGGTTTGTTATGGTTAAGGAAATTGGCAAAGGCAATGACAAAGGCTTTGGAAAGGCCTGAGGCATTTATTAGCATTGTATTTATGAAAATAAAGGAAATTAGGAGAAAAGGAAGGTGAAAGGTCAAAAGTTGCATGTGAGGAGGAAAATGAAGGAAAATAAGGGAAATTGATGAAAATAGAGGCCTCATTAATAAAAAGGTTTCTTAGGATTAGTGGGTAAGCTTGGTCAGTTCAACTTTGGAGCTCTCTCACTATTCTCTCTCTCATACTCTTGGATACTTAGAGTTTTCTTGGATTACTCTTGGAGGGTGTGGCACACTTGGATTTTTTTTGCAAGAAGGAAAAGGAAGAGCAGGAAAGCGCAAGAGGACATCGGGATCAATAGCTATATTAGGTTTTTCTTACACGTACTGAGTTGCATGTATGTTTTCATCACTTGTTTTGGCATGCATGGCATATGCATGTGGTTTATTGGTCATGATATGTTATTGGCATGGAGGATGGTCTGGATTGACATCGACTTTTCCTAGCCTTGCCATTTCCTGGATAGCCATGGTGATTGTGGATTTATTTCCTTGTTTTTTTTTGGCTGGTTCTCATGTTTCCTTATCTTGGGTTGAGTTACTGGTCCTAGAAGCTCTGGTTAGAAAAACGCTCTAAAAGCCCTGTAACAACTTGGGTTGAGTTACTAGTCCTAGAAGCCTTGGTTGGACAAATTCTCTGGAAGCCCTTGGTGGCTTGAGTTACTAGTACTAGAAGCCCTGGTTGGACAAATGCTCTGGAAGCCCGAAATAAGTTGTGGGTTGAGTTATTAGTCTTGGAAGCCTTGGTTGGACAAACGTTATGGAGCCTTGGAAGGCTTAGATAGAGACCAATTTGATGATGGTTTTTTGATGTCCAACCATGAGGTGGAATCACTATTTTATGGGTTGAGGTGGATGGCCTCTGGAAGCCCTAGATGGTTTTGGATTGATGTGTTCTATGAGATCCCACATTCATGCTTGGAATATGCCACAGGGGTGAATGGCTTAAGAGAGATTTCACTCAACCATTCTATGGTTTGGTGGAATGTGGAATCCCATCCTCGGTTCGGATTTTGCATCATAAATATGAGGTTACTTCTCCTTGTATCTCTATGAGTATTACATTGGTTTATGTGTGGATTATATGGTTGTGATTTCCTTGGTATTTCTATTTCTATCATGCTGGTTATGTATATGTTTTATGATAGTAGTTATGTATGCCTCTCGTCATGTTTCCACTTGTAAATGATTTCTATGACCTAATGGATGAAATGTAAGTTAATGTGTTGAGGCATCAATTCTTCTTAGCGATTCTTAGCTAAGTATGAGACCGCTATGCTTAGATTTGTTATTTACTCCTATAGATGACATATTCATGATATGTTTGACGAAATGCTTGTCATGGCTAGTAGGGGTATAGTCAAGGTCTTGTTAAAGTCATTATATTTATACTGTCATTTCCATGTTATCTTATTGTTCTAAAGGTGTCATTCAATTTTGGGGAGTGACCTAGGCTCCGGGTCTGAAAAAGTGGCTCAAATCCCTGGGACATTGGCACAACATTGAGGAAAATAGTCCCTGAATGCTGGCAGGCCTATAACATGGGAGCATCTGAGGGTGAAGTGGTCCAAAATATCAGTGGGACCCAAGTGCTAGTTGGCAGAAAGTTTGGGATGGTTCCTAGGAGTCATATTGCTAATGTTGAGGGTTTGTTTTGTGTGTTTCCGTCGGTTCCACTTCCTTAACGTGACTAATGAGGTTGAATCACATCATAGTAACTTCTTGTCACATGTTTACCCTGGTTGGACAATTACTTGGGTAGATGTGCCAGGAGGGTGTCACGGAGTGGTATCATAGCATGGTTCACCCTTCGGGCTAGATGGGCGGTGTGTTGGTCATGCATTCATGTCAGTTTGATATGTGTTCCTTATGCTTGTAGTCCATGTGCTTGTTCCATTTGCATGGTGTTGATCATGGGTGTAGTGATGTCACCATGTCAAGGTTGATGGTGTTGTTGTGGGATGTGTCGTCATGAGTGTATGGTCGTATGTGCATTTGTTATGCATGTCAGTGTCTATATATTGTTATGCATGTCTTGTGATGGTTATGGTTATGTATGTATGGTAGGTCATACATGCATTGTAAGGTCATTGTATGCAATTAGGTCATCATGATTATATTGGTGCGTTATGATGCTAATGTGTTGGCTGAGATAGAATAGGAGATGCAGATCATTAAAGTGAAGTTGCAACATCGGACCTTGAGGCAAGAGCATGTTGTCATATAGGTATGTATGTTGTGCATGCACGTATGTTAGTCAATGGATTGTTATATGCATTCGGGTTATATGCATTAGGTTTATGTACATGTCTATTGATGTTACGGTTACATACATGGTAGATGATAGTTGATTAGTATAGCCATATGCACATGTGTCGGATAGTCATGAATGATAGTAACTTGCGGTTGTATGCATTTCTATTGATGTTTATGTTAGATAACTTGATGATTATGTTATATGTTATTGATGAGCATCTTATAGGTTAACTTGTTATGATTATGTTATATGTTATATGTTGTTGTTGAGTATGTTATAGGTTAACTTGTTGTTGTTATATGATAGTTAGCTTGATGATTATGTTATATGTTGTTGATGAGCATGATATATAACTTGCTGTCATTATATGCTAGTAACTTGATGATTAGGGTTATTACATTAAGATCTTGACATTATATGTATCATGCTAAATTGGATTGGCCTATGCATATGGTTAGGGTTATGACATTCAGGTATGAGTCGACATATTTGTGATATTTTGTTGTACTAATATAGACTGACTATTCAAATGTGATTATTATGTATGAATGATAATTATTTATGAGTTTATGATGTGAACATGTTAGCTATTTACTGTCATGGATATCATGAACTTATTTATGGTTGAGTTGATATGTTGTGAAGTTATATTGTGCTAATCTAGCTTGATTGCGCAGAAAAGATAACCTCCGTTGAGATACATTAAGGTATGAGTTTTCTTATGTCGTATATTTGGTGCTTGATTGTTTCATTATGTCATCTAGTTGATTAATTTAACATGGTATGTTATCAAGTTGGTTGGATGTTTAATGAATTGCATAATTTGAGTATGTGTTCAAATTATCTTGGTTTAAGATGATTGTACTAACACATATGTGTTGAGATAACTGACATGCAATTAAGTGTAATAGGTGATAGATTGTAGCATTATGTCTAATAAATATGAGTTGACTATGGATTATGACATGATTTTTAGCCTTGGTAAAGGTTGATTTCAAATTGATAGATATGATTGTCTTGATATTTGGAACATGTAGCTGACACATGTAAACAGTTGCAGGAAACATGCTTGGTATTAGCATGACAAGGTAATATTTGATTTGCTTACATATATAGCAGTTGGGTGATGTGACAGTACATAGTAAGACTCGATTACAACAAGGTAAAAAGGGTAAAAGAAAGGAATTGGACAAGAATTCCTTTGGCTATGTTTGGAAACCATAATTCCAAATGAATGAGTGCTTCGCATACCAAAAGTCTTCTTAACCTTGATTTCGTCTGACATTATGAGGATTTATGTTATATTAATAAATATATATTTGACAGATATAACAGTTGATTTTATTTATGGCTAGATTTGTCAAGGGAATTGGAGTCCCTTGAGACATTGCACAAATGTTCTCAGTTATAAGGCAGCGTGCTTAGCACAACAAGATAAGGTAACTAGTGTATTTTTATGTTTATTTATACATTGGCAGTTATGCGGTTATGGAAATATGATGCAAGGGATTGCATGGAAAAGAGATTGCCATGAAATTCTGGAGAAGGCTTAGGTTGAGGATTCCCTGGGAAGCATTGGAAACCATGGGATTGAGTCATGGCGTATGTCTTCAGTCTTGTGCTTTTGGTCTTCTGTGATTTGGTTGTGCTTGATTGCATATTTGTTATGTTTGGTGCAAGGTCTTCCACTTTGTTTGCAGTGTCGTATTGTTATTGATTTTCATGGTTTTCTTCTTGTTTATTTCTTACCTTGCCTTTTATGTTTTGAGTCTTGGGAATTGTTTGGGAAAGAGGAAATTTAATGGAGCTCAGGGAGAGTTGTGTGGTACTTGACAAGTAAGGTAAGACCTAGATGAAGCTTTGTGCATATGATAAGGGTAGTTGAAGGCAAGGGTATGAAAACCATTTGGACTGGTTGGGTCCATCAGTGTAAATGGATGATGGAAGGACAATCTTGGGAAAGGTAATCAAGAAAGGTAAGGTGAATGGATTTGAGGCATCATATGCCTTGGCTATGTTGGTAACTATTGTTTTTGATGTTGCGAATGTGTTGCACGCATAAAGGGAGTTCTCTTAACCTTGAACTTATGAGATATAGTAATTATGTTGTGATCATGATTATGTTGATGTCTATATGTGTATACATGTCTGTATGTATGTATGTCATGTCTTACAAGGTCATCATTGATCATGATTGTTTTTATGCAAATGTTTGTATGTATGTATGTCGTTTTCTAACAGGATCATGATTATTTAATACTATATGTCCAATAGGTTTCCATACATAGGTTTATATGTGTATACATGCCTGTATGTGTATACTAGCCCAGGGAAACCTATGTATATATGTCATTTTCTAATAGGGTCATGATATGTCTCCTTCTATCATAGTCTATGTTTGAATGAGTCCTATTGCACATATAATGTAATTTGTATCCCCTCTATGCATGGGATGGATGATGTAATATTTGTTGTATTTTAGTCATGTATAAACAATTGGTATATCCCCACATGGTTGGGTGGATGAGTCAAATGTGGTGTATCGCCACTTTGTTGAGTGATTGATGTATGTATGAGTCATTTGTCTTAGGGAGGTCATACTCACTTAGTTGAGTTATAGAGTCATGTTATTAGTTTGAAACATATCTCTGTAGACTCTGCATGTACTCAGGGGGAGCATGGACAACATAATGTATATCAAAGGGGGAGAGTATCTTGGTCTACCCTTTTCCCTTGATGTCAAAGGGGTAGAGTATTTTGGTGTTGCTTGTTATGTCTAACAGTTTCTACAGCTTGCAGTAATCAACACCAACATGGTTGCCATCAAGTCCAAAGGGGGAGATTGTTGGCATTATGATACAAGTGTTGTCCTTGATGGAAACTCACTCACAGGTTAGTTTAATTTTGATAAAAGGCAACTCATAGTGTAACAGAAGAACAGGAAGATGGAACTAAGGTCTACTGATTAGAATGAAGAAGTTGAAGGAAAAGGATGGTGTAAAGCAGTTTAAGATGTATACACAGGTCCCCTTAGTCAAAACAATGTATACACACTGGTTCACAAAACAAAAGTAGCATATACGTATACACGCACTTTCACAAGAGGAAAAGCACGTACATGTTGGAAAATCAAGGAAATTCAAGAGTAAAGAATACCAGGGGTCAATACCATGGTATTAACCCACAATATTGAGTGGAGTAATGACTATTTGATCCCATCCAAGAATACCATGGGTCCTAAGTGGTTTTGGTCTGAGGTATTGAGAAAGGCCAAAAACTATATAAGGAGGAGAAGATCAAAAGGCCAAGGTGTGCAAGTGAAAGGGTTTCTCAGGAATACTTCTATCTGAAGTATATTTTATGTTGCATGGGCTATGTTTGTGATTTGATCTGAAATATTTTGTGCACCTTGAATCCAATGTTGAATCAAGATCATGAGACCTGAAATGACTTATCATTGAATGATCTAATATCGGTTGGGCTAGATCTAATTACATACACCTGTTTTATTCTTTAAATTTCATGATTTGGGTTTGTCTGAAGTCTGAAATAGCAGCGAAGTTGTGAGTTAATATTTGCAGATCTATATGTTGGTTCGCCTCGGTAAAGGCACATATACATGCAAGTTCGACTCTTCCAAGTAGCATATACAAAAGAAAAACCTATTCTTCAGAAATGACAGATCTATCTGATTAGTCATGCTATCTTACTGCTATCTTTCAATGAAGTCTTCTTAGATATGAATGTAAAATTGAATGCATAAGGAGTTTTGTGTCTGATTGATTGATTGTTTAAGTGAGAAGGGTTATCTCTGCTACTGCCTGTCTAAAGCTCTGTAATTTGATAGTAGATGTTCAGTATATTGCTGGTTGGTACAAACTTGATTCAGAAGTTTTATGTTTCAATAGTTTTGAAGGTATACACAAGTTTGGTTAAAGGAAGTAGTGTATACAAGCATGTTGGGTTTAGTAAAGTAGCGTATACATTCTAATGCATGATTTTTGAAGTTGCAACTGGTTCCGAATAATGATGTAAGTTTCTGGGTTTTGCACATTATTCTGGTGATAGTGATTCACATTATTCTGGTGATAGTGATATGACTGTTCAGATTAACTGATTATTGGTTGATGCAGTTTGAAAGTTCTGATGGGTCTAGTATGAAAATTTGATGAAACGAGGCCTTCATTTGTATTTTTGTGTACCAGGAGCATCCAGTCTGAAAATTTATGAAACGTGGTCCTTGGAGGAAGAAAGAAGGTCGTAGCCTTCTGTAGGCCGATACCTACATACTAGTAAACACATTGGCTAGTACAAGAGCTAGGGGGTTGTAGCTCCCTTCTAGTAGAAGCTGGAAAATGAGAGAAGGTTGTAGCCTTCTGCAAGGGGGTGCTTGTGTACTGGTATGAGTCTGCACTAGTACAAGATTGTAAACAAATTTTCTTAATATTAAAAGAAGACAAAGACGAAAACAACAGGTGGTTTTTCTCCCGCATTGGGTTTCCACCTTAAATCTTGGTGTTCATGTGTGATGGTTTATTATGTTTTTACTGCACTGTTTAACAAGTTACTGATGCATTGATTAAGGTTCAACACATCATAAATTGGATAAATCATAAGTTCTCTGGGTATACGCTAGTTTCTCTAATCACAATAGTGTGTACACAAAAGTTCACTTCACAGAAGTAGCGTATATAAATCTGTTTGGGAAATGAAAATTATTGAACTGTAAATACTAATTCACCCCCCTCATAGTATTATTTCTAACAATTGGTATAAGAGCAGATCCTTCAGAAGAAGCTTGATCGCTTGAAGGAAGATCTTTCAAGATGAATAATCACGAAGGCATGGGATCTATCAGACCACCAATCTTCAATGGGAGAAACTTGGTATATTTGAAAATAAGAACTAGAGCCTATCTTCAATTGCTTGGAGCCAATGTTTGGGAAATTGTGGAAGGAGGATATCAATTTCCAGCAGCAATACCTACAGACTCTACAGGTAAGAAGTTATACGAAACCAATGCCAAAGTTGTCAATACTTTATTGGGAAGTCTGTCAGAATCATAATTTGTCAAAGTCATGCAACTCAAGACAGCCAAAGAGATATGGGACAAAATCATTCAAAGCTACGAAGGAGACTCCTAGGTAAAACATGTTAAGTTTTAAACTCTCAGAATTTAGTATGAAACTCTTAAGATGCATAGTGATGAGAGTATTGCTAGTTACTTTTTACGTGCAGATGAGATTGTTAATTGCATGAAGAATCTAGGTGAAGAGATAAAGGAAGCTACTTTAGTTGAGAAAATTTTGAGATCTTTGTCTTCTAAATTTGAGTCAAAAGTATCTGCCATAGAAGAAAAACAAGATCTTCAAACTATTACTGTGACTCAACTCCATGGAATCCTAACTGCCTTTGAAATGAGGAAAGGAGGTCCATCAGATATGAGAGAAGCCTCTTTTAAAGCTTCAGAAAAGGGAAAAGAAAAGGAAGAGCACAATGAACCAGGATACATTTCAAAAGAAGAAGATGAGATAAAAATTTTCAAGAAGATTCAACGGGGTTCTGGAAGATTCAGAAGTAAGATACCATTCAAATGCTTTGCTTGTGGTAGAGTCGGCCATTATGCTGCCAATTGTCCTCATAAATATAAATATGAAAATGGAAAGGAATATGTAAAAGGAAATAGAAAACAGGTTGTCAATAGAAGGAGTTACTATACACATGAAGATAGTGATGGTTTATCTAATAGTGATGAAGATGAAACTGAACAAGATTATAGACTTCTCATGGCCTATGACAATGATGATTTTTTTGATGCCTTAGAAGAGGAAGACTTTCTTGAAGAAATCACAAAACTCAAAATCTGTTTAGAAGAAAAGAATATGATCATATATACATTGACACGTCAACTCACTGAACGAGAAAAACACAACGAAAATCTAGAATGTGAAATTGTGGGTCTAAGAAAAGAACTTGAGAAGACAAAATCTCTTAATCTTAGATTTACTAAAGGATTATAAACTTTAAATGAAATCATCAAAGTTCAGTGTTCTCCTCTTATAAAGACAAGTCTTGGATATACTAAAGAATCATCTCTATCACAAAAGTCGTCAGCCTCCACCAGAAGCTATCTTAATGCAACAAAGACGAGTGAACAGTGTGTCAATCATCAGAAAAGGCCTAAAAGTACTCATCAGGTAAATCATACTCAAAGTACTCCAAGGATGAATATCAGTAGAATCTTCAACCAACAGGTAAGCAATGCCAAAAGATTCTATGATCGTAGAAACTTCTTTAATAGGCAATGTTTTTCATGCCATAAATTTGCGCATAAGGTTGCTCAATGTGTCATTTACAAAACCATCATGACTAGAGAAGCACGAAATCAAATGAGTGTAATAGGAATTAAGAAAAGTTACTATAATAAATTTTCTCCTCTTGAAGATGAAATAGAATGTTCGGTTTGTAACAACTTTGGTCATGAAGAATCTGAATGCAAGAGCAAATTTTGACCAACACTTCAAAAGGAGCAAACATCATCAAATTCCAAGATATGGAGAAAGAAGGAATCTCAATCAGAAAGATGTGGCATAGCTATGTATGCAGTAGGACAAGAGAATCAGTGGTACATCGACAGCAGATGCTCCAAACACATGGCAGATGATAAAGAGAAACTTCATTCATATAATGCTTTAGAAAAAGAAAAGAATGTCTCATTTGGAAATGACACACTAGCTACAATTAAAGGCAAGGGATTTGTTTTCTTAAAAGAAAAGGTTAAAGCTGGAAATGTCATGTATGTAGATGGTTTAAAATATAACTTGTTAAGTGTCAGTCAAATGTGTGATCAAGGGAATGAAGTTGTGTTTCGATCAAACGTATGTGTGGTTTGTGAGCTTGATACAGGAAAGATCACAATCAAAGGTACAAGAACTAAAAACAATTTATACATACTCAAAGGAGGACAACAACAACGATATCTAAGAAAAATAGATGAAAAACGGCTATGGCACAAAAGATTGGGGCATCTAAGCTTTTCTCAAATAAGTAAAGCATGCAGGCTCAAGGCGGTCCGTGATCTTCCAGATATCATCATCCCAGAAAATACAATATGTAAACCATGTCAAGTCAGTAAGCAAACCAGAGTTCACTTCAGTGAAAAACAAGGATCAACAAGTAAGCCTCTTGAACTCATCCATACTAATTTATGTGGACCAACAAGGAAAAATTCACCTCGTGGAGAAGAATACTTTATTTTATTTATTGATGATTTTTCCAGGATGTGTTGGATAGGTCTACTAAAGCATAAAGATGAAGCATTTGAAAATTGTAAAGCCTTCAAAGCTTTAGTTGAAAATAATAAGATCGAAAAATCAAATGTCCTAGATCTGATCGAGGCGGAGAATTCATATCAGATGAATTCTTTGACTTTTGTGAACATGGAATAAAAAGGCAATTCTCCGTCATTAGAACTCCTCAACAAAATGGGGTGGTGGAAAGAATGAAAAGAACAGTTCAACAAATGGCTCAAGCTATGCTTGATGAATTTGGAACTCCTGCAACCTTCTAGGGTGAAGCTGCATTTGCTGTTGTGACCATTCTCAACAAAGTGAATGTTCGGGTAAATAGTGATGAAACTCCATATGAACTTTGGTATGGTAATCCTCCTACTGTAAAACACTTTAGAGTTTTTGGAAGCAAATGTTTCATTAAAAGGATTGATGAAAAACTCTATAAGTTTGAACCTAGAGCATACGAAGGAATTCTTCTTGGTTATTCATCCAAAAGTAAAGGATACAAATGTTATAATAAAATACTTCGAAAAATTGTTGAATGCATTGATGTTGTAATTGATGAAGCATGCAGAAATCCAGAACAAATAAAATCAACAAAGGAATATGACAATGAGGAAGATAGGGAATTCTTTCCTGTATCAAATCAAAATGATATAGAAGAAGAAACCAATGAAGCACCAGAAGAAGATACAACATACAGGGAAAAGACTCCATCCAAGTATGTTAAGAAGAATCATCTAGAATATCAAATTCTAGGAGACAAAGGATCTGGAGTACACACAAGAAGAACTCTTACAGGGACCTCAAGTTATCTAGCATTACTATCCTCCACAGAACCATTAAATGTAAATGAAGCTAGTAAAGATGAATGTTGGGTTAAGGCCATGGATGAAGAACTTCACCAAATTTAAAAGAATGATACTTGGGAATTAGTTCCGAGAACTCATGATAAAAATGTTATAGGAACAAAATGGATATTTAAGAATAAGTTGAATGAAAATGGAGGCGTTATTAGAAATAAGGCAAGACTTTTTTGTAAAGGGTATGCTCAACAAGAAGGTATATATTTTGAAGAAACTTTTGCACCTGTTGCCAGACTTGAATCATAAGAATGTTTCTTGCTCTTTCTATTTTTCGAAAATTCAAAATATATCAAATGGATGTAAAATCACTTTTCTTAATGGAGATTTAGAAGAAGATGTTTATATTGAGCAACCAAAAAGATTCATTCTAGGAAATGATGAAAAACTCATATGTAAGCTCAAAAAGGCTCTTTATGGTTTGAAACAGGCTCCAAGGGCTTGGTATTACCGTCTTGACAAATATCTACAACAACAAGGTTTCACAAAAGGTTTTGCAGATAGCAACTTATACACAAAGATTGAAAATGATAAACTGCTAATTATTGTTGTTTATGTTGATGATATCATCTTTGGTAGCAATGAAGAATCTATGAGTCAGAATTTTTCTTTGGTAATGCAACAAGAATTTGAAATGTCCTTACTTGGTGAACTTACTTATTTTCTTGGTCTACAAGTACAACAAACAAAAGATGGTATTTTTCTTTCACAAACCAAATATCTCAAGCAGATCTTGAAGAAGTATGGAATGGAAGATTCTAAACTAGTATGTACTCCAATGGTAACAGGATGCAGTCTCAGTTCTAATGATGAATCACCAGCAGTAAACCAACCAAATTACAGATCTATGATTGGAAGTCTGCTTTATCTAACAGGTACTAGACTTGATATCATGCATGCAGTAGGAATTATTGGAAGGTTACAAGCAAATCCAAAGGAATCACATCTTCAGGCAGTTAAAATAATTTTCAAATATCTTCAAGGAACTCAAGACTTTTGACTATGGTATCCTAAAGATACAGACCTTACTCTTCATGCATATACAGATGCAGATTGGGCAGGAAATGTTGATGATTGAAAGAGCACTAGTGGAGGTGCATTCTATATGGGTTCACGGTTAGTGTTTTGGTTCAGTAAGAAACAAAGTTCGATTTTCTTATCTACAGTTGAAGCAGAATATGTGGCTACTGCAACTTGTTGCACACAACTACTTTGGATGGTGCAAACATTGCAAGACATTCAGATCAGATGTACTCCACCCATATCCATTCTATGTGATAAAACAAGTGCCATCAGTATTTCGAAAAATCCTGTCATGCAGTCCAAGGCCAAGCACATACCCATTAAGTACCATTTTCTACAAGAACAAGTGCTTGAACAAAAAGTTAAATTGGAGTATGTCCCCTCCAAAGAACAGGTTGCTGATTTATTCACCAAGCCGCTTCCCAGCGTTGAAAATGAAACAAGATGATGGAGCTTAGTGGAAAGGAGTCGCCTTCACTAAGTGGGCCCACAGGCTATTTTTGGCGCAAAGTCTATTTTTAGACTATGTCTATTCCTAGACATATGGATCATGGTCTATGAGTTGTAGGATGCTATTTGTGGATGATTGGTCATGCTGGTAAAAATATATGGACTTCTATTTTTAGACATATGGGCGGAGTCTATTTTTAGACTGCCTGGCTAAAAATAGAACAGTGGAATATTATTAGCTCTTAATAATATTTGGACTATAAACATTATCTTATCCTCTTGGAGCACTTCAGTTCGAGCTACGGATGTGGCACATACAACTGCCAGAAGGAAATACGCTTTTCTTATGGGTCAGTTGAGCTATTGCATGATGGACTTAAGTTAGAACTCAAGTGATTGAGTTTGGTGGAGTTGATTGAGGAGTTGATGGAGTTGTGTTCAGTTTGACTTGGTTGAACTAGTTGTATTTAGTCTAACTGCAGAATACACTAGTGATGAGTGATGTGAATTAATTATTAATTAATTCACTAATTACTAACTCACAAAGCAACTAAAGAATACATCAGTTAACTCAGTGCATGGACAGTTCAGTGGAGACAGGTGTTAGAGGTGGAGACTACTATCAGTTGTGACTATAGCTATGCATGAGATTTGCACAATCATTGATTGAGATTGCCAATGAGGATTGCGTAGCACAAAAAAAGGGAATTTGAACTTGGATCATTCCTATTCTCACATTGGATTGCGCAATAGAGGCAGGCAGACAGCGGAGGAGATTTGAACTTGTGACTTGATTCAGATCTGAGCTAGTTTGTGTGTAGCAGGTGGAGATAGTACTGAGTACTTGTGAGGAGTATTGTACTATGTATTGTTACATGTTCTCTATCATTATAATATACAGATAGTTGGGGGTTTTCAGCTGTATGCTTTCCCCGGTTACATACTGTGTTGATATGTGTTATTGATGTGTTTCAATGTGCGCATGCGAATGTTTTGATTCTGCAAATTGATGATCAACGTAGAGGAGGTTATGTATTATGCATGCATTCCGCAAATAGTGTATAATCAAGATAATCTCTATGAATAAGTGTCATATTATTCAAAATTTCTACATGGTATCGGAGCAGAGTTGATCATCAGATCTATTATTTAGAAAGTGGTTACATTTTATTTCTTCAAGCAGAGTCTGTAATCGGGCCAGGTAGCCTCTAGATTCATCCTTCCTTTGGAAGGTGAGATATCCGGTAAAAGCCAACAGTGTTTTCTTGGTGTTAAAGTTGAAATGTCTTTCAACGGATTGCGATTGGAGTATGCTCTTGAGGGCAGCTCGAATTATATTGCATGGAAAGACAGGATGGAGGCGGTGTTAGATGACAATGGGCTGAAGGAGTTCATAGAGGCTGAGGTCCCAAAGCCTACTGATGTTTCTCACGTTGAGGTTTGGCAAAAGAAGACAGCAAAGTGTCGAAGGATTCTATTGGGGGGCGTGAAGGATCACATTGTATCCAGCCTGCATGGAAAGGCTTCTCCATACTTGATGTGGAAAGCGTTGACAAATCTATTCCAAAGCAAGAGCGACCAAAGGAAGTTGGCGCTCAAGGATAAACTCAGAAACATTAAGTGTGAGAAAGGAGACAGTATGCCCAAGCATCTCACGAAGTTCACTCAATGTCGGGATGAGCTGGGAAGTGTGGGGGTGACTGTCGATGATGAGGACTTGGTGAGATTGGCTCTCCTTAGTCTTCCGAAGAGTTGGCATTCCTATCAGGACTCTGTCAATGGTCAGGAGAAATTGCCAAGATGGGAGAGACTTTGGTCAGACCTTGTGCAAGAGGAGATCAGGCAGAATACCAGGGACAGATCTTCATCAAAGGCACTTGATGAAGAAAATTGCGCTTTGGCTGCCAAAGCAAAGAAGGGGAAGAACAAGAAATCTTCTCATTCCGGTGTGAAAGGCAAGAAGCAGGACATGTCCAAGGTGAAGTGCTTTCACTGTCACCAGCACGGACATTATGCCACAAATTGTCCGCAGAAGAAGAAAAATAAGCAAGCTGCTGGATCTGCAGCGGGAGAGGCCTTAGCCTCACAGTTTGAGTTGGATTTTTCGTTGATCGTATGCTTGGTATCAAGCGTGATGGGATCGGTATGGTTCTTGGACAGTGGTGCGTCTTTTCACATGACAGGAGATTGAGATTTGTTTTCTGATCTGGATGAGAAAGATCTTGGAGTGCACATCGATATGGCGATGATGGTAGATACAGTGCGACCGGTATTGGTACCATTTCCTTTGAGAGGGAGTCTGGTAAACCCTTCGTATTGAAGGAAGTGATGCATGTTCCAGGATTGAAGAAGAATCTTATCTCTGTGGCGATGTTAGAATACAAGGGATATGATGTTGTTTTCAGCGAGGGAAAGGCTTTCCTGCGCAGTAAGATAACTGGAGAAACCCAGAAGATAGGGGTTCGAGTCAGGAACCTTTATCAGTTGCATGTAGATGGCTGCGCAACAATGGCATGCAAGGCAGAAGTATTGGTGAGCCGGGATGATGGCGAGCTATGACACAGGAGATTGGGCCACCTTCACCATAGAGCCTTGAAGATACTGCAGCAGATTTCTACTGGGCTTCCTAAAGGCACTCTTGCGCAGTCAGATTAGTGCAAGGGGTGTACTTTGGGAAAATTTGTGAAAGCCACCTTTCACGAGAAGGATAGTCGCCATGATGATCCTTGAGAGAATTCACACAGACGTGTGTGGACCTTTCTCAGTAGCTTCGACAGCAAAGCACAGGTACTATGTGATCTTTGTTGATGATTTCTCTCGAAAGTGTTGGATCTTCTTCATGCAAAAGAAGAGCGAGACATACTCAAAGTTCTATGAGTTCAAAGCACTGGTTGAGAAGGAATCGGGGAAGAAGGTGAAGGCTCTTAGGAGCGACAATGGTGGTGAATTCATCTCTAGCGAGTTCAGGGACTTTTGCAGCGCAAAAGGGATTCGAAGAGAGCTCATAGATCCCCATAACCCATAGCAGAATAGGGTTGTTGAGCGGAAGAACAGAATGATCGTGGGTGCTGCACGGGTGATGTTGCATGATCAGGGCCTACCCCTTCACTTGTGGGCAGAGGCATGCAATACTGCAGTATATGTGCAGAACCGTTTTCCTCACAGGATACTTGGCATGAGTACACCCGAGGAGGCTTATTCTGGTAAGAGGCTTGATATTTCCCATTTGAGGATTTTTGGTTCTAATGTTTACATGCATGTGACGAAGGATGCCAGGAAGAAGCTGGAGCCGACCGCAGAGGTTGGGATATTTGTGGGGTACACTGATACGCCCCACAACTATCGTGTGTATTTGCCAGATAGTCACAAGACTATTGTGCGACGGGATATCAAATTTCAGGAGGAAAAAGCCATGAAGTGTTCGCTTGAGAGGGAGCCACACTTACATGCAGATGAGGAGCTATTAGTTCCTAAGGATGAGCTTTAGGACGTGGATCAGCCACAAGATGAAGTTCATGGAGTGGAAGAGACCACTCATGCAGCGCCAACCATCAGAGGGCGAAAGTGCACTACAGAAGCTGAGCGACTGGCTCAAGATGCAGAGAAGGTTGTAGGACCACCTACAGGACAACGCAGATAGAGACAGTCACCTGATCGGTACACTGGATACATGGCTCTTGTGAGCAAATGTGTTGTGACTGAGCCATCCTCTTTCGAGGAAGCTGTGGAGGATCCTGCATGGGTAGATGCCATGGTGGAAGAGTATGATTCGATTGTCAGAAATAGTGCATGGGAGATTGTCCCAAGACCAGAGGGGAAATCAGTGGTGGGTTCGAGATGGATCTACAAAGTGAAGCAGGCAGCTGACGGGAGTGTGGAGAAGTACAAGGCAAGATTTGTTGCCTGAGGCTTCTCACAGATAGAGGGGATCGATTATGTGGAGACCTTTGCACCTGTCACAAGGTATTCTTCCATACGGACAAGTATTGCTCTCTCAGCGTAGATGGGGTGGCACATTCATCAGATGGATGTGAAGACTGCGTTCCTCAACGGAGTCATTGAGGAGGAGGTGTACATAGAGCAGCCCGAAGGTTTCGAGATCTTCAGCAGCGAGTCGCATGTGTGCAGGCTCAAGAGAGCGTTGTATGGGTTGAAACAAGCACCACGTGCTTGGTACACATGGATAGACAGTTATTTCACTGGACTTGGATTCTCCAAGAGTGAGGCGGATCCTAACCTATACCAGATTGTGGTGGAGGGTAAGTTGCTTATCATTGTACTTTATGTAGATGATTTGATTTTGACGGGAGATGAGCTGTTGATACTTTCATGCAAGGATGATCTTGCTAGAGAGTTTGAGATGAAGGACTTGGGCCTCCTTCATTATTTCTTGGGATTGGAAATTTGGCAGCGCAGTGATGGACTATTTGTTTCTCAGGGTAAGTATGCTCGGGAGATACTGGAGAAGTTCAACATGCATGGCTGCAAGCCTGTTGATACTCCTCTTCTTGGAGGTTGGAGGAAGGAGGATGCTACTTCAGCGGAGGTAGTGGATGCCACTGTTTATCGACAGTTGGTGGGGTTGCTTATGTATCTGGTCAATACACGACCCGATATATGCTATGCTGTTAACCAAATTTCACAAGCTATGGTTAAGCCAACCAAGCTCTTCTGGAAGGCAGGCAAGCATGTATTGCGTTATCTCAAAGGCACGTCGGGATATGGATTGTGGTATAGACAGGAGGATGAGGTGAAGCTATGTGGCTTCACGGATGCAGATTGGGTAGGGAGCCCAACAGACAGAAAGAGCACATCTGGAGGGATTTTCAGTATCGGGTCAATAGCAGTTTCTTGGTACAGCAGGAAGTAGAGATCCGTGGCACTCAGTTTAGCAGAGGCCGAGTATATGGCAGCAAGTTTGGCTGCATGCGAGGCTATATGGATGAGGAAGATCCTGGTCGGGTTGTTTGGGTCACACTTGGAGCCTACAGTGATTTATTGTGATAACCAGAGTTGCATTAAACTCTTGGCTAATCCAGTATTTCATGATAGATCCAAGCACATCGACATCAGGTACCATCATATCAGAGATTGTGTGCAGCAGAGAATCATGTTACTTTCATACATTCCAACGGAGGATCAGGATGCTGATATCTTGACGAAGGCGCTCACCAGGAGAAAATTCGAATACCACTGAGGCAGGATAGGGGTTGTAGATAATCCATATCTTGTTGAGAGGGAGTGTTGAAAATGCAACAAGATGATGGAGCTTAGTGGAAAGGAGTCGCCTTCACTAAGTGGGCCCACAGGCTATTTTTGGCGCAAAGTCTATTTTTAGACATATGGATCATGGTCTATGAGTTGTAGGATGCTATTTGTGGATGATTGGTGATGTTGGTAAAAATAGATGGACTTCTATTTTTAGACATATGGGCGGAGTCTATTTTTAGACTGCCATGCTAAAAATAGAACAGTCGAATATTATTAGCTCTTAATAATATTTGGACTATAAACATTATCTTATCCTCTTGGAGCACTTCAGTTCGAGCTACGGATGTGGCACATGCAACTGCCAGAAGGAAATACGCTTTTCTTATGGGTCAGTTGAGCTATTGCATGATGGACTTGAGTTAGAACTCAAGTGATTGAGTTTGGTGGAGTTGATTGAGGAGTTGATGAAGTTGTGTTCAGTTTGACTTGGTTGAACTAGTTGTATTTAGTCTAACTGCAGAATACACTAGTGATGAGTGATGTGAATTAATTATTAATTAATTCACTAATTATTAACTCATAAAGCAACTAAAGAATACATCAGTTAACTCAGTGCATGGATAGTTCAGTGGAGACAGGTGTTAGAGGTGGAGACTACTATCAGTTGTGACTATAGCTGTGCATGAGATTTGCACAATCATTGGTTGAGATTGCCAATGAGGATTCGTAGTATAACAAGAGGGAATTCGAACTTGGATCATTCCTATTCTCACATTGGATTGTGCAATAGAGGTAGGCAGATAGCGGAGGAGATTCGAACCTGTGACTTGATTCAGATCTGAGCTAGTTTGTGTGTAGCAGGTGGAGATAGTACTGAGTACTTGTGAGGAGTATTGTACTATGTATTGTTTTTTTTTTTTTTTTTCTCAGTAAAAACTAAATCTATTAAGTAAATGTATGGTACAATAAGAGCTTACAACCAAGAGAGACAAGAACACAGGCAGCCGGAAAGGATAGGCTATCCACCTCGGCTCCTAAGAGCAGAACTGAGCACGAAGAAGCAAGAGGAACAGAGGAGCAAGGAACAGAGGAGCAAGAACAGAACAGAGGATTCTACCCAACATGTGTAGAATCGACTATTCGACATTTTTTCCCTTTCTTTTTACCAACTTTGACCCAATCAAGAGGACTTTGTTGAGCTGGCATGATCTGCAAACTGAGATGTGCTGGCGGAGAGGCCTCCTTGTCTGAATCCGAGGTGGAGGATTCATGATTCCTTTTCTGTGAGACTGGTAGAATAGACGGAGCCACAGGACCAGTCGCTGGCGGATCCTGTGCTGGCTCTGCTGCCAATCCTTCCTTATTCTCTTCCTCTTCATCCGAGCTGGAGTCAAAATCGTCCATGGGGGCAGGATCATGTGGCTTCCAGCTTTTGGATTTCTGTTTAGGAATGGCTTTCTTCTTTTGGGCCGGCATCGTGGGACAAGAGCTTTGGAGGTGTCCTGTATGATGGCAATTTCGGCAGCGAAAGGCTGTGTTCTCGTAATCTAAGGTTTGAGTCCAATGGAAGTCTCCAATTTTGAGATTAATCTGGTCCGGGAGACCTTTGCTCATGTCTATTTCTGCACAAATTTTGGCAAAGGTATATAAGCCTTTTTCCCCTCTAGTGAGTCTGTATCTAGAAAGTAGCCTAGAGAATCGCCAATCCCTTGGAATACAACAAAGTGCCATAGATGCGCCGGGAGGTTTGGAAGTCTGACCCAGATGGGGAGTTTGGTGATGACTGCTGTAGAAGGATCGAAATCTGGGAACCAAGGGGTGAGGAATAGACCGGCTGCCCCCCAGAACCAGGGGCCATCAGTTAAGGCTTTTTGATAGTCCTCACCGAAAGCAAACACTACGATGAAGAAGCCCTTTGAGCATAACAGAACCTTGCAATTGTTGGTCCAGTTAGAGTGAAGCCATTGGTAGAGGTCTGCTGTGCGTGGCCATAACCCATTGAACCTGCAGATAATGGCATGTTCAGCAAACTTTTGGGTTTGCTCATCCAGCGATGGATGCTTTATTTCAATGGAGGGGGTTTCTTCCAGTTTGTCCACCAGAAAGGGCTTGGGAGCCTGAGCTGGTGGAGCTGTTCTCTTAGGCAACTGAGCATGGACAGCGTCCTTGTATGAAAATGCCCCAGCTGAGGAGGACTGACCCCCAGCTCCCCCTCTCAAACGAAAGGTAAAAACAATGGAAGCATTTCTCTTAATGCTGTAAAAAGACAGGGGGTTAAGATCCTCGAGCTGTTTACCTTCATGGAGAAGTCGATGAGCTGCTGAGGGAATCCTCAACTTGAGTTCTAGAGCAAGCTTGAGGTCTTGCACTTGATCCGACGCTCTCACCCATTGTAGCAGAGTTTTGCCCGAGTTTAGCCTGATCAGTATCTGGAACGAGGCAGAAAGATCAGAGGGCTGCTTGCTTCTGCATATCTGAGACGTGAGGAGGCTGGAACTTTGAAGGGCCTTCTTTTCCTGAACTTGCCGCGGGGGTTTGTGAGGAGATGAGGAGAAAATCCTAAGGTCGTTGATTCTGTCATTGCGATCCGCCCCAAAGATTTTCCAGATGCTCCATCCGGGCCGATTCAGGAAGCTTGAAGAGTTCTGAGGGTCAGAAACAGAGTAATGGCGATTCTGGGGGGATATAGAAGGTATAAATATGATTGAACAGCCTTTCAGGGCAAAGAATTTCTTCCCAAGAGCGGCCGCCTGGGGAAAAACGAGAACATATTCTGCATGTTCGTTCTTATCCAGTGCATCTGCAATCTGATGGGGGTTGTTGTATCTAGTTGCCGCAGAAGAGGGCCAAGAACAGGCTGCCCCAAAGACCAGATCAGAGTAAAATAGATGGGGGTGAGCTCTCAGGAGATATTTGAAATCATGCGGAACAGAAATGAGAGAGAATGCCTGCGTTCCTTGAGTTAAACGCCCGTCTCCATCAGCGGCATGGCCGAGCAGGGGCCAAACGGCGGCCGAAAGAGGGGAGGCGGCAGTAAGTCGGCTAGGGTTCATCTTCGGCTCTCGGAACTAGCCTAGGCCTTATTTTAAAATCAAATCTAATTATTATTATTGTACTATGTATTGTTACATGTTCTCTATCATTATAATATACAGATAGTTGGGGGTTTTCAGCTGTATGCTTTCCCCGGTTACATACTGTGTTGATATGTGTTATTGATGTGTTTCAATGTGCGCATGCGAATGTTTTGATTCTGCAAATTGATGATCATCGTAGAGGAGGTTATGTATTATGCATGCATTCAGAAAATAGTGTATAATCAGGATAATCTTTGTGAATAAGTGTCATATTATTCAAAATTTCTACACCCAGAGAAACATTTGAATATCTCAAACAAAAGCTGGGAGTAGTTGTTGCATCATCCTGCTGTTAAATCCAGTTTTTCAAAGGAAGGTTCTTATACACAGGTTTCATGAAGTATAATCGAATATATATGCAGGTTTCTGTGGCTGCAAAAGCATATATGTTTTTATGACAAAAAAACAGTGGGTAAGACTCTAATATGGGTGCTCAGTCTGATATTGATGATTACAGTCTGACGATATTCTTTGTTCATTGATTTTTATTTGACTGACAAAGATTCCTTAATGAATGAATTGTTGAAAATGCATAAGTAGCACAGGTTCAAGGGGGGCATTAGCCTTCACACACATTTTGCATTGTTGGCATTATGGTTGTTGAGTTCAGCTATGGTTTCAGATATTTTTTTGCATAAGTCATGTAAAGATATAGGGTGTGATATGTCTCCTTCTATCATAGTCTATATTTGAATGAGTCGTATTGGACATGTGATGTAATTTGTATCCCCTCTATGCATGGGATGGATGATGTAATATTCGTTGTATTTTTGTCATGTGTAAACAATTGGTATATCCCCACTTGGTTGGGTGATTGATGTATGTATGAGTAATTGGGCTTAGGAAGGCCATACTCACTTAGTTGAGTTACAGAGTCATGTTATTATTTTGAAACATATCTCTGCAGACTCTGCATGTACTGAGGGGGAGCATGGACAACATAATGTATATCAAAGGGGGAGAGTATCTTGGTACGCCCTTTGCCCTTGATGTCAAAGGGGTAGAGTATTTTGGTGTTGCTTGTTATCTCTAACAGTTTCTATAGCTTACAGTAATCAACACCAACATGGTTTCCATCAAGTCCAAAGGGGGAGATTGTTGGCATTATGATACAAGTGTTGTACTTGATGGCAACTCACACAGGTCAGTTCAGTTTTGATAAAAGGCAACTCACAGTGTAATAGAAGAACAGGAAGATGGAATTAAGGTCTACTGATCAAAATGAATAAGTTGAAGGAAAATGATGGTGTAAAGAAATTTAAGATGTGTACACAGATCCCCTTAGTCAAAACATCATATACACGCTGGTTCACAGAACAAAAGTAGTGTATATGTATACACACACTTTCACAAGAGAAAAAGCGCGTACATGTTGGAAAATCAAGGAAATTCAAGAGTAAAGAATACCAGGGGTCAATACCATGGTATTAGCCCATAATATTGAGTGGAGTAACTACTATTTGATCCCATCCAAGAATACCATGGGTCCTAAGTGGTTTTGGTCCGAGGTATTGAGAAAGGCCAAAAACTATATAAGGAGGAGAAGATCAAAAGGCCAAGGTGTGAAAATGAAAGGGTTTCTCATGAATACTTCTATCTGAAGTATATTTTATGTTTCACAGACTATGTTTGTGATTTGATCTGAAATATTTTGTGCACCTTGAATTCAATGTTGGATCAAGATCATGAGACCTGAAATGAATTATCATTAAATGATATGATATTGGTTGGGCTAGATCTGATTACGTACACCTGTTTTATTCTTTAAATGTCATGATCTGGGTTGTTTGAAGTCTGAAATAGCAGCAAAGTTGTGAGTTAATATTTGTAGATCTATATGCTGGTTCACCTCGGTAAAGGTGCGTATACACGCAAATTCGACTCTTCCAAGTAGCGTATACAAAAGAAAAGCCTATTCTTCAGAAATGACTGATCTATCTGATCAGTTCTACTGTCTTACTGTTGTCTATCAATGAAGTATTCTTAGATCTGAATGTAAAACTGAATGCATAAGGAGTTTTGTGTCTGATTGATTAATTGTTTAAGTGAGAAGGGTTATATCTGCTTTTGGTTGTCTAAAGCTCTATAAATTGGCAGTATATGTTTGGTATATTGCTGGTTGGTACAAACTTCATTCAGAAGTTTTATGTTTCAATAGTTTTGAAGGTATATGCAGATTTGGTTAAAGGAAGTAGTGTATACACGCAAGTTGGGTTCAGTATGGTAGCGTATACATTCCGATGCATGATTTTTGAGGTTGCAGCTAGTTCTGAATAATGATGCATGTTTTTGGGTTCTGCACAGTGTTCTGGTGACAATGATCTGACTGTTCAGATTAACTGATTATTGGTTGATGCAGTTTAAAATTTATGATGGGTCAAGTATGAAAATTTGATGAAATGAGGCCTTCATTTGTTGTTGTGTGCCAGGAGCATCCAATCTGAAAATTTATGAAACTTGGTCCCTAGAGGAAGAAATAAGGTCGTAGCCTTTTGTAGGCCGGCACCTACGTACTAGTAAACACATTGGCTAATACAAGAGCTAGGGGGTTGTAGCTCCCTTTCAGTAGAAGCTGGAAAACAAGAGAAGGTTGTAGCCTTCTACAGGTGAGTGCTTGCATACATGTATGAGTCTGCACCAGTACAAGATTTAAACAGATTTTCTTAATATTAAAAGAAGACAGAGATGACAACAGTAGGTGGTTTTTCTCCCGCATTGGGTTTCCACCTTAAATCTAGGTGTTCATGTGTGTTTCTTTTGTGTGATGGTTTATTATGTTTTTACTGCACTGTTTAACAAGTTACTGATGCACTGATTAAGGTTCAACACATGATAAATTGACTAAATCATAAGTTCTCTGGCTATGCACTGGTTTCTATAATCACAGTAGCATGTACACGCAAGTTCACTTCACAGAAGTAGCATATATAAATCTCTTTGGGAAATGAAAATTATTGAACTGTAAATACTGATTCACGCCCCTCTCAATATTATTTCCAACAAAGAAAACGTGTATGCGTGTATATGTGGTTATTATTGTAAATACCATAATGAGCTATGTTATAAAGCTCTAGTAAATGATATGTTTGTCATGTTTTAGCGGATGATCATTGTAAATACTGCAACGAGTTATGTTATAAATTTCCATGGGCAGTATGTTTTGTTTTCAACAATCTTGTTGGTTATAGGTGGCATTGAACACCGAGGATGGTGTTCCCCCAACGGGGAGGGTTTTGTAACATCCTTGGTTAAAAATACATGTAAAAATATATAAATCCACGATCATGGGAGGAAAAACATTCTAGTGGGTGTTCATTCGGTTTATTATGGCTAAGGAAATTGGCAAAGACAATGGAAAAGGCTTTGGAAAGGCATGAGGCATTTTATTTATGAAAATAAAATAAATTAGGAGAAAAGGAAGGTGAAAGGTTACATGTTGCATGTGAGGAGGAAAATGAAGGAAAATAATGGAAATTGAAGAAAATAGAGGCCTCATTAATAAAAAGGTTTATGATGATCAGTGGGTAAGCTTGGTCAGTTTAGTTTTGGAGCTTTTTCATTACGTTGTCTCTCTCATACTCTTGAATACTTATAGTTTTCTTGGAGCACTCTTGGAGGGTGTGGCACACTTGGATTTTTGGAGCAAGAAGGCAAAGGAAGAGCAGGAAAGTGCAAGAGGACATTGGGATTAGTAGCTACAACGGGTTTTGCTTGCAGGTACCAAGTTGCATTTATGTTTTCCTCTTTAGTTTTGGCATGAATGGCATATGCATGTGCTTTATTGGTCATGATTTTTCATTGGCATGGAGGATGGTCGAGATTGACAGTGGATTGTCCTAGCCTTTCCATTTCCTAGAAAACCATGGTGATTGTGGATTTATTTCCTTTTTTTGGTTTGGTTGGTTCTCATGTTTCCTTAGCTTGGGTTGAGTTACTAGTCATGGAAGCCCTGGTTGGACAAACGCTTTGGAAACCCTGTAACAGCTTGGGTTGAGTTACAAGTCCTGGAAGCCTTGGTTGGAAAAACGCTCTAAAATCCATTGGTGGGTTGAGTTACTAGTCCTGGAAACCCTGGTTGGAAAAACGCTCTGGAAGCTCGGAATAATCTATGGGTTGAGTTACTAGTCCTGGAAGCCTTGGTTGGACAAACGCTCTGGAGCCCTGGAATGCTTGGATAGAGACCAATTTGATGATGGTTTTGTGATGTTCGGATGTGAGGTGGAATCATTGCTTGATGGGTTGAGGTGGATGGCCTCTAGAAGCCCTGGATGGTTTTGGAGTGATGTGTTCTATGAGATCCCACATTCATGCTTGGAATATGGCACGGGGGTGAATGGCTGAAGAGAGATTTGGCTAGCCATTCTATGGTTGGGTGGAATGTGGAAGTCTCATCCTGGGTTTGGATTTTGCATCATCAATATGAGGTTACTTCTCCTTGTATTTTTATGAGTATTATACTAGTTTATGTGTGGATCATATGGTTGTGATTTCCTTGGTATTTTCGTTGGTATCATGATGGTTATGTATGTGTTTTATGACGGTAGATATGTATGGGTCTCATCAAATTTCTACTTGTAAATGAATGAACAATGTATCTATGATCTAATGGATGAAATGGAAGTTAATGTGTTGAGGCATCAATGCTTCTTAGTGATTCTCAACTAAGTATGAGACCTCTATGCTTAGGTCTGTTATTTACTCATGTAGATTACATATTCATGACATGTTTGACAAAATGTCTGTCATGGCTAGTAGGGGTCCAATCAAGGTCTTGTTCAAGTAATTGTATTTGTATTGTCATTTCCTTGTTATCTTATTCTTATGAAGGTGTGATTCAATTCTAGGTAGTGACCTCGGCTATGGGCTTCAAAAATTGGCTCAACTATAGGGGATTCTTGCACAATATTGAGCAAAATAGTCCCTGGATGATGGCATGCCTTGCTATGAGAGTGTCCAGAGCCTCCTGGACGCTGGCATGCCTATAACATGTGAGGGTCTGGGGGTCCAGTGGTCCAAAATCTCAGTGGGACCCCCAGGCTGGTTGGTATAAATGTTGGGATAGTTCCTAAGAGTCCTATTGTTGATGTTGAAGGTTTGTTTGGTGTGTTTTCATCGATTCAACTTCCTTAACGTGACTTAGGAGGTCAAATCATATCATAGTAACTTCTCGTCACATGTTTAACCCGGTTGGCCAGTTACTTGGGTAGATGTGGGAGGAGGGTGTTACATGATTTTGATAAGATATGGGACCATATGGGACCAAGTGGCCCAGGTTAGGTCAAGAGGAGGGACTTTAGCAACCAATGATAAGATTTACATAAACAAGGAAGAGAAGGGGATCAAAGAAAGGATATATAGGTAGAGGTGCTAAAATGACCCCTATGAGGTACTAGCCTAGGGAAATGTAGTGCAAAAATTAGTCTCAAGGCTAGGGCTTGGGATATCTCACAATCCCATCATCATATTTCCTTCAAATTTGGAGGAGACCTAGGATACACACCAGTGCAGAAATTCCCAAGAGATCGAAGTTTTTCTATGGGTAGTTTGTTGGGAAAATGATGCCCTAGGATGCCCAATGTGGTTAGACCTAAAATAAAGAAGAAAAGGTGAATAAAAATGGTTCTTAAAATGATCACCTATGGTATACTAGTGCCTAATCCTTTGGGGAGATTGGAGTCAAGAAGAATAATGAGAATGGACTTCGTTTCTAGGTAAAGGAGGCTTCAAGGAGTGCTTCGCTTAGCATTAAGGAAAAAGACAATGACCTTAAAGCTTTATACTTTTTTTTTGCAAGATGAGATGGCTTATCAAGATTAATTCAACCATATAATTATCCCTAGGAAAATTTATTCAACATACATTTCCCATAAATAGAGAGATGTTATCTAGAAACAATAATTCCACATTTTTGCAATAATGCATGCAACAACTAGCCCTAATATAACGAAAATCCCACTATCAATGCATGTGACAAAGTAAAAGAAAGAATATCATTAAATTTGTACCTACATGTAAGATAATATATCCAACCATCAACAAATTTCCAATCAAGAACCTCCAAGACAAGAATAGATCATCATAACATCAAAATCCATTCCATGCTCCTAAAATTTCATCCATTTTTATTAGCCCCTAAAATAAAAATAATGTGCAAAATAACTAACTTTTGGTGACAAGCCCTCCAAACTAACTCATAAACAAAATAATAAGCCTATCAAGAGGTTGAATGATAAAAAATAAATATTGTTGGGATTTCTAAGAAGACCGATGAAGTCCATAAGTTCCACAGTGATGAATAGGACTCCCAAAAGTATTGGACAAGGGATTCCCCTTTTTCTCCAAATAATAAACCTGTGGTGCTCCCAATGGGTCTGAGGGGACACAAGTAACCTCATGGGTCTCAAAGTAGGTCAAAGATGTATCCAAAACATCTGTAAGGGCTCATATGATGGTGTAAGTGATGCCATATCAACATACAAGTCTTGGGTTATCTTCCAAGTGCATGGTACAACTATGGGGTCGGTTGGGCATGGTGGAACATGTGCATCTTCCTCATCCAATAAGTAAATCTTGACTCGAGCAATATTTGAACATCTCAGGGGATCCATGGAGTGTTTTCTTTTGTTCTAGAGGCCCATGACACTCAACACACACCCTACATGTGCCAATGTATCCCTCTAGAGAGTTAGGACCACGTATAGGGAGACAAAACCCAAAATGGAGACCATCTACAATCCTGCATAAGATCTAATGCATCCCCTAGCCTTCCATCACAAAAATTCATCAAAGGAAATCGATTAAAATAACTTACAAACTGATCCAGGTGGCTCTAGAGACACAAACAGGACAAAGAGAACTCAAGGAACCTCAAAAATAAAAGTGTTTGGATTATGCTCAAACTAGGACCAGAGTGTAGATCTCATCATCCTGATCACAGTAGTGTGAACGGTTCATCAAACGGACTCTGTATGCGAAAGTTAGAAGCAGTCAAAGTTGGGTTGGCTTTTGCTGACTGGGCAGGCTTAAGGAGACCACAATTTGAACTTTTTCGGCGGATGGAGTCCGGCCAACTCCAGCCAAATTCCAGGCAAAATTGTCGCCTTGTTAAAAAGACTCCTACGATCAATTTTCTGAGTCTACGAAATTCCTAATAACTTATATATATATATATATATATATATAGATATTAAAATGGTGGTGGGTCATGACCCCTTCCATCCCCATCACTCTCACCATACCATGCTAATTAAGTGTGGAGCCGGCATAAATTGAATCCGCCCAACCCACGTGGGTCGGCCCCATGTGGCAGCAATTAATGCGCCCAGCAACCAATCAACGCACCCATGGATCATAACAAAACCCAAACCACTCCATCGTATTTTGAGAGCCAAGGTTTGTTGGTTGGGCCACCCAAGGTGGGCCTGACCCATATCAAAATTTAAAAGAAAAATGCGCCCTAAGTTATATGCACGCCAATTTTAGGAGGGGCGGGGTTTGACCACCCGACCCCTCCTCAACAAACACTTATATTTAACCATTGCAGCAACCAACCCCACATGGGTTAATCTACCTGAAAACTTTATATAAAACACTCATTTTGTTAGTGCGGGGGACAGATGGAGGAACCAGGAACGGGCACAAATTTCGAGGCAGAGGAGGTAGTGCATGCAGTTCAAGGCATAATTTTGCAGGAGGGCTGAATGTTCACTTTGTCAGATTTTGAATTTTTTTTTATGGTTTCAGCACTTCTCGACGCCCCGAACTCAATGGCATTGTCCATTTCTCCATCAGAGTTCTGAATTTTTTGGCCATTTTTCAGTATGGAGGCGGAACCATGACTGCTATAGAAATAGGGAGCGGAACCATAATCCTTGAAATTTTCCCGAGGAGGTAATTTTTCCCCATGTCGGAATATAGTCAAGTTTACAGTCATTTTTCATGGTTTTTCGTAGGGATTGCAATGTCGAGGTCAGATTCGCCTTTTGAGTTGCATATTTCCAGTCCACCCATGGATCAGAATCTTTGAGGAACATAGGGGGAATTTAAAATATTTCTTGAGCCCCATATTCTCAATTTCTCAGAATTTAGAAATTTTACAGTCAATTTTTCACTATTCGACACCACAAATCTGATGGTGCATGCAGATTTTTCATTCTCTCATTTTATTTTCTAGCCACTTTTCTAAGTGGAGTGTAGGTGTCAACATTCATGTGCGAGCAGTCATTTCCATGCAATTGATGCCGTGAGATCAATGGTCCGAGCAATTTCAGTAGTTTGACATCCTTTTCTTCAGATGGCCCTTGGTTGTGAGGTATATGCAGTGTTTTCATGTACTTATTTTACTATGCATTGTGCTACACATATCCCTGTTTGATGTTGATGAGGGATCTTGTTTATTACTCATTTTCATGATTCCTGCTTGATGTGATGCGGAATCATCTATGTGATGTACTTGTTGTCAGGATTTGTCATGTTATGTTTTGAGATCCCTTTATTGTATGTTGATGGGATACTCAGGTTGTCGTCATGCATGTTTGCATTGAGATCCCTTTTATGCCATGATGGCGGGATGCTCATCATGCATGAGTTTGTGTCATACTGATAGGAGTCTTTTGACTGAGAGTTCCTGTAGTGGAACATCTCTTAGAGCCACTCTTGCGTGAGGGAATTTTCCTTGTATGATCACGACATCATCTCTTGTGTACATAATCACTATTGATAGAACTTAATGCAGCGGCCTACACCATCTTGACATCAGGGCCCGGAGACGTAGTCCCTCCTAGACGAACTCCATTATCAACGACTTATGTTTTTATGTTGCTGATGATTGTCTTGTTCCACTTCTTTACAACATGTAGATGTATTCATTAATGTTCTTTTAAAAATGCAATTTAACACATCACAAAAGTAAAAGGTCTTGGAAGGGTCCTTCTTCACACCTGGACCTGGATTACAAACCATGGACAATAGGTGGGAACTTCATATTGGAATTCCCTTCCAGAGTGGCCTTTGACATGTGATAATATATCTAAGCTCCAAATGGGGTTAATCCAGTATTCTATTAGGTGGTTTCTACTTTTAAATGGGATAGCATGTCCAAGGTACATCCTTTAAAGGGTGGTGGCATGTGATAAAGAGATGAATGAAGTAGGGAATGAAAGGGGCAGCCCTAGGCCACATGTTGGGGTAAAAGGGTAAATAATAAAAGGGAAGCCCCAACTTGGGTATATAATGTAAAGGAGTGAGCAATCACAGTGCATGAATTTACCCAACCTTGATTTTTCCATCCTTCTTTATATGCCTTTTTCCTTTTATGTTTTTTCTTTAATTAAATTCTTAGGGCTCAAGGGATAAGAGCATGATGTGTAAGATATAGCAGTGGATACCCACTTTAAGGTAGGGTGGTTCATTCCATACCAGGGTTGGGATAATCATGGGTTCCTGAACACTAAACGAGGCCAATATAGGGCTGATAGGAACGAAGGTGATGGTCATGATGATGTGGTAGAGCTCATGCATTGGCTTTTTCCCATGTGTTAAATGTGTTTGTCCCGACCATCTTTTGCATTTTGTGGTACATCTTCCTTTTGAATGTGGCCAATTATGCTTTTACTTTTCTTTTCAACTGCATTAACCTCTGGGGCATCATTCCAGACCTGACCTAAGGTGTGGGCAAGGGGAGGGGGAAGGCTAACCCTATCTGGACCCAGTGGAAGAATGTGGACCCATGTGGGAGAAATGATGAATGGGGTTATAATGAGCAGAAGGGGAGTGATATATGTCGATGAGGGAGCGGGACCACACAACCAAAATCATGTTTTCCCATGTAATACCATCCATAAAGCCCAAAGGTCAGTAAAAGAGATCCCACGAGACTAGGGTCTAAGGTTAACATCAAAAAAGGTCTAGGGGACAAGAGAAGAGACCTAGCCCACTCTTTCCACTGAATCCCCCCATTAATCCGTGCCCAAAAGTATCCATGACAAGCAAGCTACAATACTCAATTACCAAATGACAAGGCATACCTTTAGTTTCGGGAGGCCCACCTCCAAACATATGATTATGACAGTTGGGTGAGGGACCACATGGTTGGCTCAAGTGGCGGAGAAATGACACAATGAGCTAGTTGTTGGTTGCAAGGGGTTGCTTGTTTTTGGCTGAGAACCATCTTGGAGAAAAAATTCTCCTAGGGATATCACCCACAAAATGGTGGGTAACATGCACCAGCCTTATCTAAGCTCCAACCTGATAAAGTCTCCAACCTCAACAATGAGTAGGTTCCAATCTGCTCTAATTTCCAACCTCAATAACGAGTAGGTTCCAACTTTCTCCCTTGTGGGCTCTATTTCATCTCATTTTCAAACTAGATTTACCATCATAATATATCGTTGAATATGCATACAAAGAAACTATCACAAGCTAGAATCACAACCTACACACTTTGCCACTACGATAAACATTGTCACTATACAACTCATTGTCTCTTCCACCCAACTACTGCACTACCTTGTACCAAAATTTCATGTCAATAATTCCTGCTTGTTGTCATATTGTAGCCTATATTCTGCTTTAACCATAACTACAATCTGGTCATTCAAACCCTTCCACCAAACTTGTTAGCTTCATTTATCCAAGGCACCTGAAAAATGCTCATAGACCCTCCAAACCCACACAAGAGCTTCTAGTCATTAATTCATAATCAAAATATTGTCAAACCCCTCTAGTTTCTTCAAATTTTTAGCCCTGATCACCCAACTTCTTTCAGATCTCAATTTAGATAAACTAGTATAGATCCATATTAACTACAGATGTAGCAAGATCCGAGAGGGATAAAATCTCTTGACGTGCAAACACTTTTTATAGTGAAAAACTTTAAAAAAATTGCATCCCTTGACGGACTTGATAGATGATAGTTCAGATGAATCTCTCTCTCTCTCTCTCTCTCTCTCTCTCACACACACACACACACACACACACACTATATATATATATATATATATATTATATATATATATATTACATTTTTTAGTGCATAAATGGATTCAACTCCTTGAAAGTCCCTTGAATACATGGAATAAAATAGCTGAAACATGCAATTGCAACAAATATTTGCTCCATTCAAAATTAACCCTCAATAAAAGGGTCAAAATGTAAAATAATAATACTTGAAATACTATAACAATAAGAATTTAATTTTCAATTACTCTATTTAATATACATACATTTATTATTATTATTATTATTTGAAACCATATAAATATGTAAATAGTTGACATTGAAATAATTTAGTTAACTTGAGCATTGAGATATTTTATTTATGGATTTCATTGCCTACATTAAAGCTTTGTTTTTTTTTTTCTATTAATATATTTTTAAATACATTCCAACATTACTTGATTTTATATATTGAAATGTTTTATTTATGATGCACATTGGATTTTTTAATTACTATTAATATTTTTTAAATGTGACATATTAATTTTGTGTTAAGAAATGAATTAATTACACATCTCTCTCCTATTCTTCTTATAAGGAAGTTATTTAATCATTTTACTTTCAATTACTTCTTCCCTTTGCACATAGAAATTTTCTATTGCCGTTTAGATATACACATAAATGTTTATGTTTTTTTCTAAAGTTGATATTTAGTTAACATGTATATTTAAATACTTTATTTACATATCCAATTGAAATATGAAAATATTAATAATATCAACTTTATTTATTTTTTTGTTTCAACTACAAAATAAATTTAAAACTTGGTATAAAATTATCTTATTTTATATGATATGGAAATATTTTATTTATAACTGAGAATGAGAGTGAATATTTTTAGCATATCTCCTTTGTATTGGATTGTAATAACAACAACCCATAAAGCAAACACAATGAGAGTAAGACTATGTTTAGGCCGATAGGCCTTTCCTATGCATCAACAATTGTCAACACTTTTATCCTCCTCCGTTGGATCAAGTGAGACACTTTCAACCGTTGATTTGAAGGGCGACTGCTTTTTCCAAATATCAGTTGAGTTCCCTTGTTGACATGGCAAGATATTTTTACTGCTTTTTCCAAATATCAGTTAAATTGCCTTCTTGACATGGCAAGATATTTTCACTGCTTTTTCTATTTCCGCTAGCTTTTGGCAAGCACTGGTATGCTGCTTTTTCTATCTCCGCTAGCTTTTGGCAAGCACTGGTATGCTGCGATTCCGTTTCTTGGGCTTGTGAACGCAGCAGTGCCATTGATTTATTGGGAGATCAATTCGCACAGAGATTCTGTGCTTCACTTTTCCCAAAGCCTCTGCTTCGTCTAAACACACTCTCCTCGATTGGTCCGTCTGCTAATCCACTGATTGAAAGCCACCGCCGTTAGAATAAAAGCAAGCATGAGAGTTTCTGGAATTGTAAGAGAAAATGGCTATAACGATGATGGCTCCAGTAATCTTATATCGGATGAAGCCTTCAGATTATGCAATGTTAAAGAAACTCGGAAATCTTCATGGCGCCACCTACTTGTGAACGATTCAATCGGAGACGAAGAATCCGAGCTTATTGCTTTGGTATTGGCTGATAATCCCGTCGAAACGTCACCCACAAATCCTCTCTCTCCTATGTCGAGTTTAGCTAACCAGCAGTCTCCTCATTACGATCAGTTTGGGGAAGATGCAGCTACTTTAGCCGAGAGTCAATTGTATTTGAACGAGAAGTCGTCTCAAGACTGTAATCTGCTCCCTTCTCTGTCCGACTGTTCAACAGGTTTTACATCAGAAGAATTGTACAGAGAAATGGTAGAACTCTACAATAACGCAGAACCCGAAGATTGGATTCATGAATTCGGTTATTTAGAGAAGTGAAACCTGTTACGATCAAATGACGCATGGGTGGAGGGAGATTTACACTAAGTTGAGTTGCAACATCGTGCGGAAGGAATGAGCTGTAGACAAATTCTTGCTGGAACACAGTGAATAAATCCGGTGATAGGGAATGCAGTCAATAAAATTTTACAAAGGTTTTCTAAATTGTTCACACATTGTAGGTCTATTGCAATCATATTAAATCCCGTGATAGGGAATGCAGCATATAAATTTTAGGAATGTTGTCTAAATCGTGCACACCTTGTAATTCTTTCGTATTAATGAAAGTTTTCATCAAAGTGGTATTCAAGCGCTTTGTTTATTATTAGTAGAATCATATTAGTATACGTGGGTGACAAAAATAAATTAGTTTCGTTTTTCTTTTTTGAAATTAATACAAAAGAGCCCGTAAAATTATTCTAATATAGAGAAAATCTATCAACGTAATTACTCTTAATACCATTTCATAATCATTCCATTAGCTTGAATCGTTCTGCCCTGCTATCCCCATTAATTTTATACGGTCTTTGCTGATGAGTTGATGACGGCCATGTGATCGACCGAGTGGAGAATCATATAATTAAATATTTTAGAAACGTCATATACTCTAGCCGAAGTTTCTAAAATCCTTGTTCATATTACTTTATTACAGTTTGGTAGGGAAAGTGGGCATTGAAGTGACATTGGGAGGCATTTTTAGGCCGATAGGCCTTCCTATGCATCAACAATCGTCAACACTTTTATTCTGATCTGTTGGATTAGGTAAGACACTTTCAACCCGTTGATTTGAAGTGTGACTGCTTTTTTCAAATATTGGTTGAATGGCTTTATTGATTTTTCCAATTCTTTTATGTAACTCTTGAAAATATTTTTAGTGCATTTTTCCTGCCAATTGCTGTTGTTGCTGTTCTTCTTCCCTGGCTTTTGGCATTTATGGCTTTTAGCATTTATGAAAGGCGAAGAAACCGATAATAGCCGCTGCAATATTCGCAGACATTGTATTTTAATTTGCAAAGGCTCGAAACGTGCACGAACGGCAAGGGATTTCTTAGGTTTGAGCTAATTTGCCAGATGTATGACCTGATCCAAACACATTTCGAATAACCACGGATACCCTGCAAATTTCAGATATTTTCAGAAAAGAAGAGGTGAAAGAAAATAGTATTTTCCTTAAAAGGACTGAATTGTGTAATTTTGCTGGTTCCCTGGTACGAAGAACGTAAATGTTCCTTCGGTTTCACAATTTTCATGGTATTGCAGAAATGTTAACCGGCTTTACACAAAGGAAATTTGCAAATGACGAGATTGGTAGAAGGTGAAATCGTTAGTCTGTCAACTAAAGGTTAATTGCATTGTTTTGATTTGGGAGATTTTTTTGAATACTTTAATTTCAATTCATTATTACCTTCTTCTTTTAGCTTTTTAATTCAAGCAAGTACGATATTTGACTTTGGACGGATCTATATTGAGTTTGTTGCATTAAAGTTAAATTTCTTAGCTTAGAAGTAGTCTTTAACATTGCATCTTGTTATTATTTTTGTTATTTTATTTTCTGGAAAGGCATTCGTTATGGTTAATTAAATATTCTCTTCATCATTTTCTTTAATACTCGGCATTGCATTGGTTTGCTTTGTTTTTTGTTTAAGTTTATTTTTTTGTTGCATGGCCATGCATTTTGGATTTTACAGTGTTTTATTTTCGTTGTGTTTTTCTCTGTTTTAAATTTAATTTATGTTTTTTTTAAAAGAGTGTTTGCATGGTTTATCTTGGCTATTCTATTTTGTTGCTGTTATGTTGAGCAGAAGAATCGATAGAGATGCAATTTTTGATCCATTGGAATGAAATTCTCGAAATTTTTTATGGATAGAAGCACGTATGCTTTTGGTTTTCAATATCTATGGGTTTTATTAATAAATTTGTACAGGGAAAAGTAGAGTGGTAGATAATGGCTATGCATGGAAGCCAATTTTTTCAACAATTTCAATCCATTATTTCTTTATAATGGTGAAGCTGTGGAAAAATCGCAAGGGCTTTAAGAGTAGAGGTAGTGCTTTTATTTTATTTGGCAGTTTTTGCTGAATGGTTTTGCCCTACCTATTAATTTTGCAACAAGGGAAGAGAAGAGTTCGCCATGGAGGGATAATATAAGACGAGAAGCTTCTATTTCTGAATCTGTTTTCTTTTCTCTCGCTTGTTTCTTATTTCTTTATCCATCAAAATCTGCCATAGATGCGGATTTTGTCTCTCAAGTCTTTCTAACACGGTATTTGAATGGCCTACCGTGAATCTGGACAGGTGAAGCAATACGCAAGCCAATAATACGTGTGCAAAAGGATGTTTGTACACCACTTTGCGGCATTCATTTTATTAGGTAAGGTGAGTAGCAATTCTTCTTTTCTCAAAGAGAGAAATCATTCGGTCATTTTCGGTTCGCTCTCTGCAAATTCTATCAACTCAATCATTTCTTGTTTAATTACTTGTTATTTTGCTCAATACCATCAGTTGAATGTCCAAAACCTATATTTATGGAGATGACCCATGTAAATAGGTAGATGAGAATGCCCAAGTAAACAGTTAAGCCGGTAAAGATAAGGGTTAACATTAATTGATTAATTTGGTCAGTATTGTCCTGTATATATGCACCATGGCATTTTTACCTTATTTTGTTGCAGGGAGCTGTAGCTGTTTTGCCTTATTCTTGATATAGCAGGGAAGGTTAAACCGTTTTTGTTTATTATTTCACATAGTTTTAAGTTTTTTGCATAGGGCAGCGATAATTGTCCAATGGGTGATATCGACAAATCACATGGAAGGCACAAGTGTCAAAAGGAAATATGAATTATTAATTTGCAATTTAAAAGCATGGTGAAAAACAAATATGCCAGGGATCTTAGGGTTATGTTGGTAGTCAATCTTCAACCAAACTTGAAAAAAAATGTCATATTTAAAATCACAAGGTTGTGTGGCCTTGTTTAACGTTTCAAACATCAAATCATCATGCTAATTTCTCGTTTTTTTTTATGCTAATTTAATAATCCTATCGGCTTTTCGAAATTTGACTTCCATTCTCTGATTTTCCTCGAGAGGCTGGGCTTGCAGAGGAGACAATCGAGGCAATGCTGCAGCATTATCCTTCCATCAGAGGCATCAACTACGACCTCCCTCATGTCGTGGCCACTTCTCTTATACCTATAAATGTATGTAAATAGGTGTGGAGCACATGGGCAGAGACATGTTTGAAACCGTGCCCTCTCCGGACGCCATATTCATGAAGGTAAGTCTTGAACTTGCTGAGCTATCATGTAATTCAATTAGAATGAGTTGAGAGCACGTTTTGACTATACAATTTGTTTGTGCGATGTTATCAGTGGATCATGCATGACTGGGGCGATGAGGACTATATCAAGATACTAAAGAGCTGCAGAAAGGTGATCCCAGAGACGAGGAAGCTCATTATTGTTGACGTAGTGGTGCTGGACTCTAATCACAAAGGCGATGATAATAATAATGGTGGCCAGAAAGAGAAGCCGATTCTGGATCCTAATTTACTTCTAGTATTTGATCTGGTAATGGTGGCGCACTACTCTGGTGGGAAGGAAAGAACAAAGAAAGAATGGAAGAAGATTTTATTAGAAGGTGGATTTGGTCGTTATAAAATAATCACCATTCCTGATTTCCAGTCTGTGATTGAAGTGTTTCCTTCTTGATTATCTGCTCTTTATGGGCTCATTTTTAGTATTTACAATGTTAAAATGCAATCAAATTATTGTATTTACAAAATAAACGAAGATTTATCAAGATCTTATGGAGACATGAAACATCGGTAGCTAGTGATTTTCTTTAGTCTTACCTTGCACTCTTGAGAAGACAATGCGTCAATGGGTCACGGGACACTCCTCATCTCCTTCGAAGACATGGAGGATCCGTAGATAGTGCTGTCCTTTCGTCTTACCTTTCTCTGAGTAGATAATGTATTAACGGGTCAGGGGTTTTTGTTTTTTGTGGTTCTGTTATGGCTCATGAATGGATGTGTTTATGGATTGAAATTTAAGGAAAATATGGGTTTACTATAGCATATGAATGGGATGTATCTAAGCATTGAAATTTCAGAAGTTGGGTTTATTGTGCATATGAAATGGCATGTGTTCATGCTTTTGAAATTTTACTCAGAGAAAAGAAAAGATGGATTTGGTATTGCATATGAATGCAATGTATTCTTCGTATATGCTTGGCCATCTATAGAGGTTTCTTGATTTTGGGTAATTAACTTAACCTCTTGATTTTGGGTAATTAACTTACTCTAAAATGAAATAAGACATTCAATGTGTTCCTTGTAATATAGATATAAACAAAACATCTAAAGAAAAGTAATTGCACAATGATCCAGTCCAAAAAAACAAGGTTTTCCACAAACCAATTAACTCTTCTAGAAAAATTCAACAATTTCAATTTAATAATCCTATCGGCCTCTCTTTGTACCTTTTGGGACAATTGCTAGTTTATAATACTTTTAAGTAAAACTAACCATATATATATATATATATAGAGCAAACATTATTTTTTAATTTATATAATATTTTATTTTTCTTTTAAAATAGACATGTATGAAGTCCACATTGAGCACGAACAAAATTACACATCATCCGAGTGTAAAATAAACCTCTCAACTCAAAAATCTCCAAAAAAATCCAACAAAATAAAAACTATACAACCTAATAGATATCAAGGGTTGAACACATAACCCCAAGAAGGTCGTTGAAACTTTCTACCAAATCAGCCACGTGGCTATCCCCGTTATGATGTGGTATCAATCTCATTTAGTTTTTGATTCAATATGTGGAACTTTAATGACGTGGCTAGTCCACAGCGAATGCAACAAGCTTTGAAACTTATAAAGATCTATGAATGACATATTTGAGTCAATATTTTGACATGTCAATCGAAAGCCAAATTATATTCAACATATACATGGGTCCCTACACAACTGCCATCAAATTTGGCAGGACTCAACATGTGTTATCCATATTTTATCCACGTCAGCTTTGACCTGCGTTTCTCATTGAATCATGAGACTTGCACTATTTTCGTGAAGGTTTGCTATCAGACCTACGATAAATATCGGCCAAACTTCTTCCATCTATGCCATAATCATAATACCTATGAGCTTCACAAGAGTTAGTCGGATCTTTGCAGGGCATTAAACCTTCCTTCCCCTATATACCATACTTCTACCAAACTTGGACTAGTTGTTACCAATCTCCGTTAGAGACCTGCAATAAACAACGAACCCAACGACCAAAACTATCAACAAAACCTCTAACCAGTAGCCAGAACCATACTTCCTCGCAATAATATATTCAGAACAGTTACTAAACTTATTTTTCAAATATATTTCTTATGGAACTAAGGCATGGTATATATAGACCATTATGCAGTCCCAGAATCTATGTGGGTCTGACAACAAAAATAGGTTTAACACTAATGAGTGGTCCCAAGTTTATGGTGGGATGACTCATTTGCCTAGAAACCAACTCACTCGCACCGATATGATCGTTTGAAGTCTCTAGACATCCATGAAACCCTAAACTTTATAAACCATATGCCTTCTCCACATGACTGGGATCCAAGGGTCATTAGGTGTGCCTTTGCTGAAATTATTAATGACATCACATTTGCCATGTGGCATGCCCTAAATAGGCCACATGTCATCCAAATTCATCCCTATTGGATGTTGAAAATTACTTTTCCATATGTCATGTGGTGGCCCCTCGTGGTGCCATGTCAACATGTTGACGTTAGCGATTGACGTGTCATATTGACCGTGTAACTCTGGGACATGTCCTTCATTGATAGGTTCACATCATCGACAAATAAAATATTTCCATATGTCATCATTCGATTGGTCTGACATGCCTAGTTAAAGTTTGTGCAACTTCACCTTCATCTGACTATCAAATTGTTAGAGGCATCATTGATATGTTCAAAACATGTGTGGTCCTTAATTGCATTAACCAATGCGCAAGTCCATGTGCTCGTGGCCATTGATATACCTATCCAATGGTGGATCTACTCCCAACTTGCACAATGTTTAAAAATTTGTAATTTAGGTTTTGGCCCTATAGTTTGGTTTGTCAATTTTGCCCCAACTAATATTGATTTTCAACTGGCCATAATTTCTTACCTAGGAGGAGTTTTCCTGAGTAGAATATATTGTTTGAAAGGTACCAATGAGCACTACTCAACCATGTTATTTGTAGTACATTTTGAGCATATTAACTTCACCAAAAATCCAAATAATTTCAAGCACCCATATCCTCATATATTGAGACCTTGTGAGAGGTCAAGTTGTCATATTGCTTCACAAGGAATCATGTTGCTTCTTTGATCATCAAGGATATTCCTACTTCTGTTGGGGTCATACATGTCATTTGACATTAATGACATCTTGTTGTCATCAATGACAAAACTATGTGCAACAATCTCCCTTGTTGTCATTGATGATCACTAGATGTCAAAGCAAATCAAGAGCTCCAAGTGAAGTGTTGCAATGTTTCCATATTGCAATGCTTGTAATCTGCAATCTCTCCAAGTAACATCAATTTCTACAATCTCTCCACCATTCACATCAATGAAAAATGACTATAGATATATGTAGAAAGATATCATGTTGATGATCGTGTATGAGTACTTGTTCTTGGATGATCTTGTGGACCTATCATGAACCATGCTTCTTTCTTACTAACATATAGTCTCCCCCATGAGACCATGCTTCTGATGCTTGCTTGTGACTCTTCCTATTCTCCCCTAAAACCATGCTACCTGCATGTTTTCCCTTGTTACTATGATATACCTGTACTCCCCCTGAGATCATGTGCTATAGGTACCTATCATATGCCTGCTTTAGTTGTTGTTGATTATTATGTAGACCTAAAGTCTCTTGTGGATGTGATGAAGTCACCCCTTGTCTAACTACAAGAATACTTCCTTCCTTCTTTCTCTCCTCAAATCCACCTTCTTAATGAGTGTCAGTATATGTATCAATACCTACATCATAATCTTCCTCAGTCATTATTCTTGCTTGATTGATGATGTATTCTCTCCTTTGAACATGGTCATGCCTACAATTATATTCTCAATCAATCATTTAACTTTGTTCACTATGATGCAACATTTTGCTTCATTGGAAACAACTTGCTTTTCTCCTCCATATCGTCTTCCTTTAACATCACACATGCTTGTTATTGTTGCAATCAAAGTGTGCATGTCATATCAATCTTCAAACATAAAACTCCTCTATTAGGAATAACTTTAAATGGAACAATCGTAGGTTATACCTTAGGGCATATAACATAATTAGCAAATCATGTTGGGGCCTTGATCACTCAAGGCATGTTCAACTTCTGGATCACATTGTTTTCTCCTCCAAATCTTGAAGTGACTTTTTCTTTTCCTAGTATGTCCCTCTCCTTTCTTGGTTTGCTTAGGGAACCTCATGCTCCATTCTCATTCAATGTGACCAAGATTGTGGCATCTAAATCATCTTTCATAATACTTGAATGGAGGAGAAATTGATGCATACTTTCTATCCTTGAATCCATATGTATCCAATTTCTCTACAAACTTGCTTCTGGAAGACGGATAACCATTTCTCTCATAAGCTTTGCAATCCATCGCATTATGTCCAAAATTAGTACATAAAGAGCAATAAGCATAAAATGTACTTTGATACATGGATTGAAAGATTCACTTTATGATCTTCTGAAGTCATTCTGCCTTGGAGGAGGATTTTGATGAGGTTAATTCTTCATTACCTTGCTTTCTTCTTCCTGATGGGGCATCCTAATGCAACAATCTAGAGTAGCAACTCTTCTAGTTTGACCTTCATTTTTGTCTTCAAAATTTTCTTCAATTTCTTTTCTTGAGTCTTCTTTGTAGGAAGTCTTCCTTGTATAGTTGAGACTTGTTTTTTCACTTGGATATCTTTGACCACTAAGAATGCCATCCAATACCTGCGAACTCCTCAATCTTTTGTTGAGTTTGTCAACTTTAGCCCTTAATGAAACAAACTCTTTAAATTGAGACCAAGGAAATGATTTTTTCTTTAAGAAGACTAATCAAATTTTCTTGTTTGTCCCTTGCTTCCTTTTCATTTGGTAGAACGCAATGTGAAACAATCTTGTCTTTTTTTATGTCTTCATCATAGCTTCTCTTGGTCCTTGATTCATCAAGTATGTATGTATTATTGTTGGTCCTAATAGCTTTGGCTACTAATTTAGTTGTATTTAACTTTCAAAATTCACACCGTTTGGAGTTGAATATGACATCAAAACCTTGATCAAATCTTTGAATAACTCAAGAGATTATGATTTAGTCTGTATATGTACAAGGAATCTTGTGCTTTAGTTCTTCTATCTCCAATCATAACTGTGCCTTTTCCAATGATCTAGAAAATGCATTTTTTCCAAAATTTACTTTACCTTTATCTATCTCCTTGATGTCGATGAACTTACTTGGACAGGCTGTCACATGTCTTGAACAACCACTATCGACATACCACTTATCCTTTTGCTTCTAAGCATATAATATAAGACCACATCTTTCTTCATTCTCTATCTTAGATGGCCATTTTTCTTTACAATGTTGATGTGGAAGACGAATTAAAGTAATTTCCTTATGACCAAATGAATGACATAGAAAGAAATAACCATAAAACAATTTATGGTAGGAAGTTTTCCTCTTGTTGATTGCTTTGGGCTGAGATTCTTCCTAAATTCCCTTGGTTGATTGCTTTGTTATATTTGCCTCTTTCTTGAGATTGTCAATTATCTCAATTTCCTCCTCAAATTTCCTTTTTATTTCTCCGAGTTACTTCTTGACTTCATCAAACTGCTTTATTTGAATATCATTCTTTCTATTGACCTACTCCATCTCAAATTCCAAGAGCATAAATGATGATGCATCCAAGTCCTTATTGCTTTGATCCATCTTTTAGTGATTAGTTGTTCCTGAAGATGACTCGCTCTGATACCACTTGTTGGCCCAAAGGTCAAACTGCGAGGGGGAAGGGTGAATCAGTGTCAGGTAGATTTCACAACTTCACAATAATTCTCATTCATACATCCCTATTGAAATGTACCATAAAAATTATGTTTACAGTTATACCAATGCGTCATCATATCAACAACATTACTAGAAGCAATCAATGACATAAGAAAACATCACATCACAAGGAAACACAATTTTTTAGGTCAAAACCCAATTGGGAGAAAACTACCAACTCTTCTTCTGCTCAGTCTTCAATTTATTTGCATCAATTTGCAAGCCCCAACCTATGGGATTAAACTACCCCCAAAGCATGCAAGTTTCCATTTTTGGCATGCTATAATCTGATTGAGGCACCAACCTCGAAGATGCAAGCAACTGCGCACTCTAGGCTACAACTTGATTGAGGCTCCAACCTCAGAAATGAGTAGCCTCCAACTTGCTCTAGGATTTAACCTCAGCAATGAGAAATCTCCAACCTTCTCCCTTGTGGACCTATATTTCATCTTATTTTCAAACTAGATCCACCATCATAATATATCATTGAATCTACATACAAATAAATTATCACAAACTGCAATCACAACCTGCCCACTCTATCATTTCTATAAAAAACAGTCATTGTAGGAGTCAACCTCTTTTCCACCCAACCATTGCATTTCCCTGTACCAAAATTTCATGTCAATCATTCCTTCTTGTTATTATATTGTTTCCTATATTATGCTTCAACCATAATTGTATGGTCATTCCAACCCTTCCTCGAAACTTGTTATCTTAATGTATTCAAAGCACTTGAAAAATGCTCATAGAACCTCCAAACATAGTCAAGAGATTTTGGTCATCAAATAAGAATAAAACAACATCAAACCCCTCTAGTTGCATCCATTTTTGAGCCCTAATCACCCAAATTCTTCCCTGATCACACAACTTGTTGAATCCACATCAGATTAAACAAGCTCTGAAACTTATAAAGATCTTTGAATGACATATCCAATTCAATCTTCTGACGTTTCCATCGAAATCAAAATTACATTCAACATATACATAGGTTCCTACCCAATTGTCATCAAATTTGGTGGGACTCAACATGTGTTGTCCATATTTTATCCATGTTGGCTTTGACCTACACTTATCATCAAATCACGAGAATTCTGTTATTTTCACCAAGGTTTGTTATCATCTTTGCGATAAATATTCACCAAACTTCTTCCATATATGCAATAATCATAATAACTCTAAGTTTCTATACAATTAGTTGAATCTTTATAGGGCATTAAACCTCCCTTCCATTATATTATGGATTTCCACCAAACTTGGACTAGTTGTAACAAATCTCCTCTCGAGACCACGACATATTAATGAGGCACCAACTAATAGTCATGACTTCATGGTTTCGGTCAGATCTAAAAACTATTGGCTTTCAATGATACTTTCATAATTAACACAATAAGCCATGAAATACTGAGCCAAATAACCAAAGCTATGAACGAAACCTGTAACTAGCATCCAAAACCATACTTCCTATCAATGATATATTCAAAACAGTCACCAAACTTATTTTTCGAGTATGCTTATTATGGAAATCGGGCGTGGTATATATAGACCATTATGTGATCCCAAAGTCTATGCAAAATGACAAAAAATATAGTTTTAACGTTGACAAGTGGTCCCAAGGTTATGGCGAGCTGACTCTCGAAATCATACTCACCCATGCACATATGACCATTCAAAGTCTCTAGACATCCATGAAACCGAGAGCTTTATAAACCATATTCCCTCGCCACATGACCGAGATCCAAGGGTCATCAGGTGTCCCTTTACTCACATCATCAATTAAATCACATATACCACACATCATACCCTGAATGGGCTACGTCTCATCCAAATTTTCCCCCATTAGACAATTGAAAAAGCCATTTACCTACCACGTGGCAACCCTTGATGGTGCCATGTCACAATGTTGACTTCAACAAATGATGATGTGCCATGTTGACTGTGAAACTATATCACACGTCCTTCATTGATAGGTCCATGTCATAGATAAATAAAACACTACCACATGTCATCATCTGATTGTCTGACATGCATAGTTAAACTTTGTGCAACTTCACCTTCATCTGACCATCAAACTATTGGAGGCATCGTTGATTTGCTTGAAAAATGTGCAGTATTTAACTACATTAACCAATACAAAACTTTGCACAATCATGGCCATTAATATTCCTTTCCAACGGTTGATCCACTCCTAACTTGCACGATGTTTAACAAATTAATATTTTGGGTTTGGCCCTATAGTTTGTTTTTTCAAATTTTCCCCAACTAGTATTGATTTTCAACTGGCCATAACTTCTCATATCGGAGGAGTTTTCCTGAGAAAAATATATCATTGAAAGGTATCAATGAGCACTACGTAATAATGTTATTTATAGGGCCTTTTGAGTATATCAATTTCACCAAAAACCCAAATAACCTTAGGCACTCATATCCTCATATAATGATACCTTGTGAGAGGTCAAGTTGTCATACTGCGTCACAAGGAATCTTGTTGCTTCTTTGATCATCAAGGATGGTCATGTTACTATTGTCCATACATTTCCTTTGACATAAATTACATCTTGTTATCATCAATGACAACACTATGTGCAACAGTTTGAATTGTGGCTTCATCAATACTCGATTTTTCACTAGTTGTTTATCTTCTTCTATTGCCATAGGTTGGAATCTTGTCTCTAACTAGGCTTTATACTCATGAATTTTATGATATGCCTTTCTCAGTATAGGAACCTTGTATTTATAGTGATCAACATGAACCTCATCCATATGGATAGTAGAATCTTCAATTTAAAACTCTACAACCCATTAACCATAATATCATGTGACATAATAAGTTAAGCATGTTGCCTAAACAAATGTGTACAAGTAAGTTTCCATGGTTGATTTTTTGCCATACAACTTGATGGGACCTTGCAATGAGTACTTTTTTGGGCCCATATATAGTGTCATTTTTTCCTTAACATATACATTTTTTCCCTTGTTTAATGCGCATTTTAACATTTTACATGTTAAATTATGAATTCGAGTAGGCTACTCAATTAGTATGGTCATCCTTATGATTTTGTTGTTTTTGGTACATGTAGTGCAATGAATAGGACATGGTATTATGAAGGACCTTTCACCAACATCATCACAAGGAATTAGGGATATTTATCTCAAGATAATTAACACTCAAACTAAATCTACCTGAGTTTACCAAGGGACACCTCACTAGCTAAATATTGGATTTGTCCAACGCAATTAACTTTAAAAGACAAATACCACTAATCTTGGGATTTTGGAGTGAATAAACCACACCTATCAAGGCAGATTGTTCCTTGTTACATGTATAAATATGGGACTCAAGCCTCAAATCTAGTTAGTTCATTTTGATGTATATTTGATTTCAGCCTGAAGAAATTGCCAGACCTCTTAGATCATGTACTCAATTTTGTCATTATAATGGATTTTTTTTTAGTTGGCTAGTGGTGATTCCCTTTAATTTCTTGAGTACCTTAGGAAGGACCCACCGAAATGACTCCAATAAATATTCTATACTTTATTTTCTTAGCTCTCTTTGTTGTTTTTTCATATGCTTATAAATTGTTGTTTAAAAATTTCTAGACTTGCAATCATTTACTTTGCTATAGAGAGATAAATTTAATGCTACTATTGAAAATGGTTGTTATTTATGTCAAAGGTTTTCCAAATGAAAGATAAATTTACATAGTCAAATAACATATTTTGAGACCTTTCCAACGATATATGGCATGCCTTATAACTCCTAATAGTTGAGGGAAATTGATTTTTTGAATATTCACTATACATTCTGCCAATGGCACAAGTTAACCTATCCATTAGACAAGTTAATCCTACCCTAGACCCAAAATTCAATATAAACATACATGTAAACGATCATTTCTAGCCACCAAATCAAGCAATTTTGGATATATTCTAGGATTCTTTAGCGAAGGAAGATGGTAACTGAACAAGGGTTCACACCTTGTGAACCTAGAAAGGTAAGTTGAGCTCTATTGGAGGGAAGTCAAGTACTGTTGAAGACAACTCGAGTTTTATTGAAGGGAAAGCCAAGTTCTGTTGGAGGAAAATCTAAGTTTTGTTGAGGAGGCAGAGTTCAACTAAGGAGGTTGAGTCTTATTGAAATCCAAGGCTGAGTTATGTTGAATTCCAAGCTGTTAAGGAAGCTTTGCAGGAGGTGATTTCTATATATTCTATTGTATTTTTATGTGTTTTTATCCTTTTCAAAGGCCAAGATTGGTCTATCTAGGCCACAGGGCTATAGGATAGCTTAAATAGAAGTAACAAGGGTTCACACCTTGTGACACGAGAAAGGTAAGCCGAGTTCTATTGGAGGGCAAGCCAAATTTTGTTGAAGGCAAAGTGAGTTTTGTTGAAGGGAAAGCCAAGGTCTGTTGGAGGAAAAACTAAGTTCTGTTAAGGAGGGTGAGTTTAGCTAAGGAGGATGAATCTTGTTGAAATCCAAGGCTGATTTATATTGAATTCCAAGTTGTTAAGGAAGCTCTGCACGAGGAGATTTATGTGTTTTCTCTTGTATTTGTTTTATGTTTTTATCTTTTTTCAAGATCAGGCTTGGTCTATCTAGGCCACATGACTACAAGATATCTTAAATAGAAGTAACAACAAAATTATAAGGATAGTAAAGGCCAATTAAGTGTTGGTACAATAAGTACAACGTTGGACACAAAATTCCATGTGAAAATATCTATTTTTGACTAGAGTAGAAGCCTAAATATAGGCAATTGAACAATTAACAACAAAGTGCTAGATTGAATTGAATTGCAGAAGATGAGTGATGTCATCTATAAAACAGGATGGAGCCTAGTCAATTATAAGTTGGTGCTTACTAAGGCTTGGTGTACTCATCTTCATGACAGGTTGGAGCCTACAATTTTTGTAAGTTGGTGCTCACAAAGCATTGGTGTCCTCACAAGCAGTTGCAACAAATTAAGGAATATTTGAAAAGCATTCAAGTGTTTCTTCTTCAAGTTTGGATATTCACTTTAATTTATGTTTTTCAGACCAGGAAGGTAACTCCCAATTGTGTTTTGTATTAACGTGAGCATAATTATATACATGAAGAGGGGTTACCTTTGGATTCAGATACCAATGTCTCTTCCCATTCTAACTATTTGAATTTCTCTATTTAAATATTTTTACATTTTTGGCCAATCCCTGAGGATTAAGTGTCTAACATTGCCCCCCTTAATTTGAAGGGATGTTTGTGAGTTTGAGCATCATTTTGAATATTTCAAACTTTTCTCTTCCAAGTTCTTTGGTGAAGATGTCTGCAATTTACTCATTTGTCAAACAATGTTGTAGGTGAATAGTCTTGGCCTCTACATAATGTCACATCAAACGATACTTTGTGTTAGTATGTTTTTTTTATCATGGAATTTTGGATTCTTGGCCAATTTAATTGTAGAAGTATTGTAAATTAGAAGAGGAGTATATTTCACTTGTTTCTCCTGCAAATGTTCAAGAATTTTCCTAAGCCATACAATCTCCTTGGTTGCTTCTACAATTGCCACATATTTTTCCTCTATTATGGAATCTACTAGAACTGACTATCTGCATGACCTCCAGAAGACAACTCTTGATCCAAGAATCATAACATATCTTGAGTAGACAATCCATTTTCATTATCTCATAACATAGCTTGAAGTATACAATCCAATTTCCTTATCTCCTTATCTCCATCAAGATGAAGTCATCCACCCATAAATATTTGAGTCCAAAGACTTGAGTTCCTTTTAAGTACTTTAGAACTCTTTTTGCAGTAGAGCAATGTCCTTCAAAAGGATTTTGCATAAACCTAGAAAGGATTCCAACAACAAATGAAATATTTTCTCTGGTAGTGGTGAGGTAGATAAGACTTCCCACAAGTTGTCTATACTTAGTTGCATCCTCAAATTCATTTTCTTCTTTAGATGTGAGCTTCAGATTTTGTTCCATTGGAGTGGAAAAAGGATTGCATTCAACCATGCCATTTTTTTCAACAAGTCTCTAATGTACTTATTTTGAGAGAGGAATATATAACTTGGATGTTGGGTCACCTCAATGCCCAAATAGTAATGAAGGTGTCCCAAATTCTTCATCTCAATCCTTTCTTCAATTATTTATATATGGATGAAATATAGTTTTCATTGTTCCCTATTATCAACAGATCATCTACGTATACCACAAGATAGACTATCATTTTTCCAACTTTCTTGACAGATAAAGTTGCATCGTTAAGATTAAAGTGTTTGAAATTTAATTCAGAAGATGCTTAGTCAATTTTCATATACGAGGCTTGCAGTGATTGTTTAAGCCCTTACAAGGATTCGATGAGTTTGCATACTTTATGTTCTTGTCCCTTCACAAGAAAACCTTATGTTTGAGACATAAAAACATTTTCCTTCAAATGTCCATTCAGGAAAGCAGTGTTTACATCCATTTAATGGATTTTCCATCCATTCTAACTTGCCAAGGCCAAGATAGTTTGAATGGTGGAATATTTTTTTAGGGGGGGAAGGTCTCTTCATAATCAACACCTTCTTTCTATGCAAATCCTTTTTCCATGAGCATTACTTTGTGCTTGTCAAGTGAGCCATCTGATTTGTATTTGTTCTTGATGACCCACTTGCATCCAATTGGTTTGGATCCAAATGGAGGGACCACCATGTTCCATGTTCCATTATTTATAAAACCGTCATACTCCTTCTACATTGATTCTTTCCATTAATCAAGAGAAGTAGCTTCTTTAAAGGAAGTTGATTCAAAATTAGTAGAAAAATTTAATTCACCATCATAAGAAATCTACATCACCTCCATTTTGTCTAGTGGAACTTCTAGTTATTTTCTTTCCAACCTCATCATGATGAACACTTTTAAGTGTTTTAGAGCTATTTTGGAGGACCATTTTGAGATGTTCCAAGTTGCTTTTTTTATTGATATGGAGTTGCATAAATATTTATCCTCTCAATCACATCACTCAAAGGGTATTCTTGATAAAAAGAAGTGGCTAGAACTTCATGAGGGGGTGATAGTTCTTTAAAAGGAGATTCCATAAATTGATCCAAAATATGGATCCTCCCTTCAAGATGTGGAATCTCATTATCAAATTCATGATAATTTTTTGCATGATTGAATCTATCCAAACAATCAAGTTGTCGCTCAAAAATGTTGTCAGTCTTGGAAGATTCAATAAAAATCTCATCTCTAAACCATATAGGCTTCTTATTTACCTCATCATACAAACAATATGATTTGGTGGTATCTAGATACCCCAAGAAGATGCACTTGACTCCTTGCATCAAGATTTCTTCATTTTTCCTTAGGAATCAAGGCATAGCAGGTGTGACCAAAGATCCTGCGATGCCTTACTGAAGGAATGTGACCATACCACATTTCATAAGGAGTCTTGTTCTTGAGAGCATGATATGGGCATATTTTTTTGATATATACAACACAAATAATTGCATTATCCCAAAACATCAACTTTACATTTTTTGAAAACATCATTGAGTGAACCATATTTAAGATAGTCTTGGTCATTGTTTCAACTACACCATTTTGTTCAGGATTATATGGCACAATTGTTCGATGTTGAATCCCATGTTGGCGAAGATAGTTTTCAAATTCATTAGAAATATATTCTTTTCTATTATTAGTATGAAGAGAGACAATTTGTGATTGTACATCATTTTCAATCCACGCGTGAAATTTTCTTGAAAGTTTCAAAAGATTTTGATTTACTTTTCGATTGGTATACCCAACACATTCTAGTGTAATCATCAATAAAATTCATCATATATTTATTGCCATTTGAATAAGGAACAAGCATAGGACCACACAAATCAGAATGAATTAGTGCAATATTTCTACATGCGCTAGAAGTGGAATCATGAAATGTTTGTTTTCTATGTTTTCTTAGGATACAAGTATCACATTGCTTTAGTTTCCTTGGAATAGTTGGCAAACCAAAAACACCATTTCTTTTCAAAAAATGAAGGTTTTCTTAATTAAGATGTCCAAACATTGCATGCCAAAGAAGACTAGATGGAAATGTACCTTCAATATACTGAGAACTGTGCGCATAGGTTTTTGCATGAGCAAATGTTCCTTGCAACTTCAACAATCTTTCATCCTATATTCTAGTCATGACAACTATGTTGTTTTATTCTTTCCTTATCTCTACTTTTCCATCAAACATATGGATGGAGTGGCTTTCTAGTGAATGTGAATAAGGGAAAACAAGTTTTTCCGCAGTGCTGAAAGGTAGAGTATAACATGTATAGTAAAGTTAGGAAGTAAAAGCAATTTAAATTTGATGGTGCCAAGTCTAGATGGCTTGAGGCTTGACTTGTTTGCAAAGTAAATTGTTCCATATACATTGTCATTGAGGTCTTCAAAGAATTATTTCAGGAAGGTCATATGGCAGGTTGCACTCGTATCAAGTAACCATGCATCTTTCCAAGAAACATACGAAGCATGAAACAGATCTTCAGTGACTCCAATAATGAAATGGGAAACAATATAATGATCAAATTCAAGTGTTTTACTTTTTGTTGGATCTAGTGTTTTACCTTTGTCTTCTTTGTGTTCTTGCTTGATTTTTTCCCAAGGGATATTGGATGTGGATGAATCATGCCCATCTCTACTACAATGAATACAGTGAGGGTCATATTTTCCTCCTTGATGATGTTTACCCCCTTCCTCTGTTGTTCTTCCTTCCACATCCTCTTCTACCACCTCTTCTTTTAGAAGAATCTTGTGTCTGAGTTTTCTCTTTTTGTACAAGGTAGACTACTTCTTCAGGGGATTGATAACTTGTCTTCCTCTTCCAAAAATCCTTCTCCCATCCTGCAATTGTATCCACAAGAGTGTCAAAAGTAACATCCTTGATTTGGGCACTAGGTTGTAAGGATTCAAGATAGTGAGAGTATATAGGATAGAGGGCCTTGATAAAGGTTGTGAGAGGGATGTCCATTTTAACTCCAGTGGATTTACATCATGAATGATGGCTCTAATATCTAAGGCTAGGTCCAAGGGGTCCTTGTCCTTCAACTCCAGGTTGAAGAGTTTAATCATCAACTGAATTACTTCCAATTTTGAGTGTGAATCATATAAGTATTTCAATTTCTTCAACACATTATAAGCATTTAAAATCAGAATAAAATGATGACTCGCTTCTTCACTTACAAAGGAAACAATCATGGCATAAACCTTGTTGTCTTTATTCTTCAAGATAACTACCTATTTATCTGATGTGGATTTTGTAGTTGCATTATCACCTTCTCCTTCACGGATGCCTTTCCATAATTCATTAAAGATGAGGGTGTGTCTGATCTTTCTAGACCATTCTTTGTAGTTCTCTTTTCCAGTGAGTATTACTCTAACTATGGAGATGAGAGAATGCATCTTAAACAAATTCCTACGTTGAGGTAAGAGTAATATCTGCAACAATAATAAGGCTTAACACAAGCCTAAATGTAGCAACAGGACATATCGACTATTGGATAGGCCCTTAATATGGACGAAAGGATATAGAAGATGATAATATTTAGCCCTTTATTTATTTTATGTGCCGAAATCTTTTCTTGCCAATAGAATGACCCTTTTTTTTCAAGAATAGGGGTTTGAATATTATATGTATTCCAGAATATACATTTGTAATATTGAATTCTTGACAACCAAATCATTGAAAAAAAACAATCCTATCAAAAAATTATGGTTGCGTAAAATTATGCATTAGATTATGCAGGAAACGTTGAAAAATGCACGAGTACAACAAATATCTCTTAGAATTTTAACTCTTTGCAATAAAAAACACCATCTAGAGAAATTAGAAAGCATGTTTTTTCTTCTATTAAGCGTGGTATTTTGATCACTTTGCAATTGCATTCACCTCAACCTTAATGAAGGGAATGTTGGAAAATCAAGGTATTTGTAGATTAATTTTGATTCTCCTTACTTGATAATTACTTGTGATATTGGTTAGCATTTTATTGTTTTGTTTTACTTCTTCATAAAGAAATTATGAAAACATGAATATCACAAAACACAAATAACACAAGATATAGGCTCCACGCCATGGAAAAACCCCAAACAATCCTCTTCTTATAGAATCAGATCAAAATGAGTTAATCTATCCTTCCTATCAATAGTCCTCAAGAAATTTGGATTCTTAAGTGAGATAATAGAAGTAATCAGAGCTTGCACAGTAGGACCATGGATCGCCCCTCTGATCAATGGAAGGTCGAGTGAGTTCTTCAAAAGTTCCTAGGGATTGAGACAAGGATTCCCCTTATCACCATTTCTTTATATAATAATGGCAGTCTCGTTGAGAAGAACTCTTGAAAAGTGCATAAGAGAACGCACATTAACTGGCCTCTCTATAACCTATGGAGTCAAAAGAATCAATCACTCATTATTTGCAGATGATATACTATTGGTGGGAGGGGCTTCTTACATAGTAGCCCGAAGGATAAAAAAAGTGTTGAATAATTTCATGGAGGTTTCAGGTGGAATGCACCTCCATGCACTCTTCAACGAATATCTCAGATTTTGGACATTCCCTTTCAACTAAGATGGAGTCGTTTCCTCTATCTAGGCCTCCCTATATCTAAAAAAAGCCTGAAGACAGAACTGTGGAACAACCACATTGAGAAAATGAAAAAAAAAGATACAAAATTGGGGGATGAATTGGCTTAATTTAGCAGGCAGAGTGATCTTAATTATGCCAATGCTTACAACTCTCCCAATCTATCAATTAGCAGCACTTTTAGCACCATCTAGCATACACAAGAAAATAGAGTTAATAATAAGGGGATTTCTATGGCAAGGAGGTAAATCTGAATAAAAAAAGTTCAGCCTAGTAAAATGGGATCAAGTAACCTTTCCATATGAAAAAGGAGGTATGTCCATAAGACTCCCTGCTCATTTGAATTTGGCTCTAGGGGAAAAAATAGCATGGAGGCTTATCATAGGGAAGGACTATTGGTGGAAACAAGTCTTGTAATCTAAGTATATGAATCATGCTCGATCTTTCCTTCTAGCAGAAGGCACCCCGATCACGTCATGCTCTTAAGTTTGGAAACTAGTCAAAAAATTCCTCCCTCTCATCAAGGAGCACACATCTAAACTCCCTAGGAATGGCAAAGATACTAAATTATGGGAAGATATAATAATGGGGAACCCTCCCATAGCCACTCATTCAAATCTCCAAAATATAAGAATATGGATGAGTTCAAAGGGAATAAGCACACTGGAAGCAATCTCTCTTTGGCAAAACAATAATTGGGCAGATTGGAAGATCCCCATCCTCCCTCAAAACCTCAAAAAACAATGGGACTTTTTAATCATCCTTCTCAAGGGAGTTTCTCCAATTAATAAAGATTCCCAAGATTCATTTATATGGGATCCTAATGGAGGAGAGTATTTAGTGAAATCGGGATATTTGATTATTCAAGCACAACAAGATAAACAGGATTGTGCACCTTGGAGAATGGTGTGGAAAAATGAAATCTTGCCAAAGTTAAAAACATTCAGCTGGACTCTACTAGAAGGAAAAGTCCTAACTGTGGATAATCTCAAAAAAAAAAAAGAATATGAGGGCCCTCCAGGTGCCCTTTGTGCTTAATGGCTGAAGAAAGCATTCAATGCCTCTTTCTTGATTGTCCCTTTATAAAAGAATGTTGGAACCTCCTAGTAAGTCCCCTAGAGATCAATTGAATCTATCCCAGCCTTTTAATGACTTCTTTACAGCTTGGAAAAGGGAATATCCCTACTCTCTTAAAAAAATCACTCCATCAAAAGGTATTGGACAAGTCTCCCTTCCTTCCTATGTTGGCAGCTTTGGTTAGCAAGAAACCAACAAATTTTCAATGACCACCCTCCAATCATTGGCAAAGTATTGTCTAGGACTTGGGGTCTTACATCTAAATTCCTATCTTCAAAAGGAATGAAACCAATTGACACTAATCAACTACAGCAAGAGGAGAGAAGTTGGATCAACTATGAAATTAGTAGGCCTAATTGGCCAAGCACCCCCAATTTAAAGCCAACACTTCAGAATTGGAAAATTAGGCTAAAAAATGAAGAATTCATCCTTTGGATGAAAAATTTAAACGGACCCTACATTTTTTTGAGGGCGCTTCAAAGGAAAATCCAAGAAAAGAAGGAGCTGGTGGCATCCTCCTAGAACCAGGTGGAATTAACCCTATCACCTATACACAGGGACTTGGAAAAAACACAAACAATAGGGCAGAGGCCTACGGTTTGTTGCTAGGCACAATGATCCGAAAAAAAGGAATATTCAAAATCCATTCATAATTACTGACTCAGCTATGATCATTCAAGCTATGGTTAAAAGAAGAAACCCAACAAATGTTGTTCTATGCCAATCCATAACAAGAATCAAACAAAATCTGTTAAATTTGGGCCAAGTTTCCTTCAAGCACATTCTGAGAGAAAACAACAACTTAGCTGACACCCAGGCCAACTCGGCAGTGGCATGGCCTCTTAGTGAATCTCGTATTCTTCATGACATTATACATATTCCAATTCCATAAAATATCCTTCAGACCAATCCTGTCATTGTCACATCGATATATGGATAGGAATTTGACTAAAACTATAAATAATCCTCCTCCTCTGAAAACATATCTCTCTCAAATCCTTCTCTTACCCCTCTCCTACTCCTGCTCGATTTCCAAGTCTGACGAGCTCCCTCATTTTTCTCGTGTCTCCTCATCGACCTTATCCTCTCCTCAGCCTATTCTTTATTTTCTCATTTATATTTTCCTCTTTTTCGCTCCATCCTTCATCTTCTTTCATGGCTTCCTCTCCCCCTTCAGTTCTGATTTATCCCCTTCATCTGTGTATCCCATTGTGCATCGACCTCCCTTTACTTCTCTGTTTTCCTTTCACTCCCTCTCCCATAGGCCTACTTTCCATCTATCCAGCATCCCTCGTGTTCTTCTACTTGTATCATCACCTCCAAGATGCTCTCTGCCTCATCTCTCATCCTCTGTCATCTTATTCAATATTTATCAATAGGTAACACTCTCTGCGGATCTCTCATCCTCCTCCCTGTCGAAGCGATCCCTTGTTATCTCTAGACATTAGAGAAGAGATAATCCATTCCTCTCCTCAGTAATGGAAATGAATCCTCTTGATAGAGCTTCCCAAAATGACAAGTGCATAGTATGCAGAGCAAATAAATTTATGATGGATCAGCTCCATGAAAAAGTGAAGGATATAGGGCAACAAGATCAAGTCTCAGCGAGAACCATTAGTCAATCAATTCTAGAAGATCACAACAGTGATACTAATGTAGCAGTATCGACAATTATCATAATATTTTCACATGTTATGTAAATGTAATTTTTCTTAATCAGTTTGTAAGACAATATAAGTAGAATGTAGTAGGAAATCCAAGCAATTTTGGATCCAATGCTCGGGGTAATTGAGACTGCGCTCCCTCTTCTCCCTCTAAAAGTGAGTTAATCTCCAAAAAACTATATGTAATGGGAGCTTTCTCCATTTTCCTTTTGGAATAGAAATCTCAATATCTGAACTTGTTAAAACAAAGAATTGGATCGAAATGACACCTCTAAGACCCAAAAACCAAGTCCAAGACCTCCTTAAGCCTCAAGTCAACCCTCCAAATGATCTCCTCCAAACAAGACAAAGTTTTATAAAGTCAACAAAGATTGACCTCTTCAAAGTATGCTTCAATCAAGGTTTTGACCCTACAATTTAGGTCTACAACTTCGGCCTACAACACTCAACTCTGAAGCTTAGACAAATCTCTAGACTTTTGCCTATGTGAGCATAAATAAGTCAAAATTTCAGATCTTCTTCCTTCGCTTGGTCTTCCTTTTTGTTTCCTTGTCCTTCGCTTTTGATTTCTCTTTGTCTAGGTGCAGATCAAGCTTGTTTATGATTGGATGCTAAATGAGTCAAAGTCTCTACCTTTTTATACCCTTTTCAAGGGGTTGAAAAAACTCTTGTAGGCCGACTTTCACAGGCAGGGTTGACTTGGTCTTAGTAGCCCAAATTGACTTTATATATTCAAAAAAAAAAATTCTTTCTTAATATGAATTTTGCAAAAGGGTCTTTTACATATGACAATAATTATTTTGACTCATGACAAACCCTAGGAGTGTGAAATGCATGCTTAACCTAGATGACAATTAAATGGAGCATGAAACCCATGCTTGAAAAAGATATTTTATTTCTTCTTTTGCTTGATACATAAATATACATAATGACATAAGTACAAATACAATTATGAAGATTGAACCTAGTTACTTTTCCAACACTCCCTCTTAACTAGGAAGGTTTAATAATTACTCAATAGGTATTTTCTCAAGTTGAAATATTCTCATAAGAAGGGATCCAAATTGATAAGCATCAAAGTATCATCATATGCAGCATTGTCACATTACCAAGGCCTTGACATGTACACTCTATTTCTCACAAGATCATAGCACAATGTTGGGAGGTATTCCATGGGACACCACACCACCTAACCGAGGTACATACTCCACCTAGGATACCCGGAGTATGTCAACCACTTCCCTTAAGGAAATGTTTGTCCATTAGACCATTCTTATCCATGTCCATGTACTTGAATTAGAATCTCCATTGTAATCTGTCATAGTAAATGACTCAAGAATGTCTATCCAATCCATTGTTTTCCTTATCCATGTCCATGTACTTGACTTAGGATATCATTCCTAATCTGTCACAGTACCTAACACAAGGAGAACCATCATTCTCCCTATCCATGATGCATGCACTAGACTTATGGTGGTTAGTCCTGACCTATTACATGACACAAGGAGAACTGGTGTCCAACTTTACTCCCTCTCAACCTAAGAGGAGAAATCCATGCTCACTCCCTCTCAAGGAGGGGGAATTCATCAAAACACCTCAACTTGTGTTGGAAGTACTCATACTTCCCTTACATCATCTACTTGTTATAGTTGTAGCTTCCTCTTATCACTGAGTCTTCTCAACTTGCAACTTATTGAAGTAGGGCTCCAAATATGCCTCCTAACAGTCCATGATCCTGTATTGAGGTCTTCACCAACTGATTCTTGAAAAGTTTCCAACACTATTTCCTACATTGCATTGCTTCCTTCACTATTTTCATCCTTGAAGACAGTCCATCACACGGTTCCTTAAATCCACTAATTATCACAACACAAGGTTAGCTAGTCCATTGTTTAGCCATCTTTAAATACAACTTGGCTGACCTTTCCAATCAGTCTCTATCAGTTAATGCAACTCCATAGACTCAAATAATTCTACCCTCTAGTTGTTATTCTCATCTTTTCAATATAGCCAACTCTTAGGATCTTCAAATAAAACTTATTGTTAGTCCTTTAATTTTCCTGTTGTTGCACCAAATTGATAGTCCTTAGGACATCAATCAAACTGACCTTCAATAATGAAATTTAGTTGCTCCAAGATTATTGTCATAAGATCTTTCAAACACAATCCACTTGATATTGAATGCCTACTACTTCACTGTCCTCAGGGTTTTAACAAAACTATCCTCACAATGATGAACCATCTCTTACGCTCACTGCACAAAGAGCTTATTTTTTTCAAAAAAATATTAGATATGAGCTTGCACCATCTAACCATGTCTAGGGCTTTCCAGTACCTGCAAAACACAACAGAAAATCCTCACCAAAGGAACCTCTTCCTATGTAATTTCCACAAAGAGATGTGACCTTCTTTCGGAAAGCAACTCGGCCTTTAAAATAGACCCTTCTTTCAACTTGAAAATACATGGAATTCTTGTCCCTTCTACACTTGTGAGAATCTTCTTTCTTCTGCTTAGAACCATCCTTCTAAAGTTTGGCCAAATGTCCTTCAAAGAATAGTCCCTGAAGCTCAAATCCTAGCCTCTCCTAGTAGACTTATAGTTATCCACAGGTCTGCAATTAGGGCTCATATGAACACTTTCTTCTTGCCTTCCAATAGCCTCAATATGTCCAACAAAAATATACCTAAACTAGGACACTTAACCACCTAGAAATCATCAACTTAAATTGGCAAACACATACATTTCCAAGATATCCTTTGTTTCCTTATAGTCTCCACATATTTGAGCTTCAATATTGCGATAATATTCCTTTTGGTTAGGGCTCCTAGTCTGCCCTAACTCAGACCATTCTTTCACCTCATAACAAGTTTAACTCCTCTCCAAATATTTGCATTGGTCGCTGATCAAATGAAGCCTTCCCTCAATTATCAAATTGAACCTTCAACTCTCCAAAACAGGGCTTTAGGCCCTATTAAAGATGCCACAACAGAGCTCGTCCTACGAGCACAATAATATACTTTTGCGGCCCACAATTTTAGAAAGATACTAGCCCAAAACGTGCCCATACTTCTACTACAAAACTCGGCTACCTCTTTCCTACCTTGGCAGATCAAATTATGGGAAAGAATCACAAATTTGACCTTTTCTTCACTTCATATTGCTCCTATAGAATTTGGCTACCTCAGATTTCTCTTTCACTTGATGAAATTCACTTGTGATTTTCTTCTTCTTGTATCCCTACTAGGCCTACTCAACCTCCATAAGGATTATATTTCTATGAGATTCCTTGATTAAGAACAAGTCCTCCATGAGTATGACTAGATTAAAAAACCTTACTCCTTAAGAACTTGATCCTTCTTGACAAAAAATATTATTTAGAGTCTTAAAGAGAATTTGTATCATCAATGGTGTAGCTTGTACTACTGTCATGTTATAACTTCTTTGAAAAACTTCATAGCTTGTATCATTTTACTGTCGACCTTACTTCAGATCTTATGATGAATTTGGATCACTGTCACTCTTTCAAGTATATGAATATATTTCATATCTCACAAACTTAACTCAAATGAAGGGAACTCAGATCATATTATCATGCCTCTGTGTCATTACAAAGGATGTATCTCACCTTGCAGTCAACGACTTGGATTACCATTATACTTAGATCATAGAACTTTGTAATAAGACAGGAGAGCCTCCATAGTAATTTGGATTAATAGGTTATTTGCATCCACTTGTATGATTGTAGTGGCTTCACAAACCTTTTTTGCAAACCTTACATATCTTCTAACCATCCTTCATGCTTCATGGTTTTGATCTTACTTGGAATGTTTATATAACCATAATTGTAATCCTACTTCAGCTTCGGCTTATTGTAGAAAAAAATTGGATTTTTATACCTTGTATACTTCCTTATTCTCAGTAGATTTGAGTACTAGAGCAAGGTAAAGAGGAACTTGTTGTAGAGGTATCAACTATGCAACATGAGTGATCTTCAAGTTGCCTTTTTCTTCACCTTAGTTTTGATACGATTTTGGAAAATTGATCCAAATTTATGAAGGATTGAAATTACATACAAATATTAATAGAAACACAAAGCCACAATGAAAACAAAACTCCAATTCATTAATAACAAAGTAATGAAAATTGTTTACATGCAGAATGGAAATAGACTAGCTTGGGTGATGGTAACTTATCTCTGAGAAGAGATGTGCAGTTACATGCCTTCTTAACTATGTTACAATGAGGCTTGGAGGCCTATTTATTATTTAGAAATAATGGAAAACCCTAAACATCCAAAAACCTAACCCTAGGAGATGAAGCACCAAAAGTTTGTGGGCCCCGTTGGGGTAAATTGGTACATCAACTTCTCGTGTCGTAACTTTGGCATACGATATCTATTTGATACGTATGATACCCTATTAGAAACATATATCCAAATAATACAACTTTAAAGAACAAACCCCTACAACAAGCCATAGATTTTCCCTTTTTCCAAAAAAACATCGTTTAGGGTGTTAAAATGGCTCCAAAAGTTCAGGACCTGAAAAAATTCCAAAAATAGTAAATTGTGCTACAATTAATGAAACTGAAAGAAACAATGTTGAGAGTCCAAGTAGAATAAGTGGGTGGCCACCAATATCCACTTGGATCAATCCTCCCCCCTTAGGAAGCAATGGTCCCCATTGCATTGAGTGCCTCCATGAGATGGGGAAACATTTTCTAAACTTGGTCCCTAGTGAGCCACTTGCCTTGGTGTAGGGGCTGGCCAACTTTGACAATTCAATACAATTTGATCTTCTATTGATGAGTGTTCTTGATAGATGTGTCCATGATCCAATCAGTTTTGGCTTGTTCCATGCAATACAGGTTGAGATTTGTTGGTGTTAGTTGTTCTGTAATGTCTCATGTATCTAGCAATGGTGGAAAGTATGGCCGAAGGCGGTCGATATTGAAATTGGGTGCAGGCCAAGGAATGGAGGAATCTTGTGCTCAAAAGCATTATCTCCCACAACCTTGGCGATGGTGTAAGGCCCATATCAGGGTGGTCAGAGTTTCCAATGGGCTTCGACAAGGCGCTCTTTCTGCAAATGCAACCAAACTTTGTTGCCCACCTAAAACTTATGTGGCACCCGATGTTGATCAAGTTGTTGCTTGTACTTGGCATTGTAGTTATCCAAGATGTCATTCACCTACTGACGGATGTGTTGGATCCATTCAATAAAATTGGTTACTTTATTAGCCTCAGACTGTACATGTGTTGATTATGTCTATGTAGTCGCATGAGGCATGGCAACATCAATCAGACACAATGGTTAAAATCCCATACCCACTTGAAAGGGACTTTGATCAGTTGAGCTATGGAGAGCTTTGTTATAACTTTGTTTCGCATAAGGAAGGCTCTCATCCCAGGTTTGTGGATACTTGGAGTTGTACATGCATAGTATTTGCACTATCATCCTGTTGACGACCTTTGTCTGACCATTAATATGGGGATGGAATGCAGTCGACTTAGTCAGCTTGGTGTCCAACAATGTTTAGAAAGTTGACCAGAATGTGCTTAGGAAGCTACTATCTAGATCTGATATAATGGTCTACGTGATCCCAAAATGTACCCACACGTTCAAAGAAGATTTTGGTAGTGTCCTCTATTGTGATACTCTTCTTACAAGTCACCAATATAAACATCTTCGAAAATATGTCCACGACCAAAATACAAAGTCATTGCCATGCTTGGTAGAAGGGAGGCCAGACAAATAATCCATGGAGATAGATTCCCAGGGTTGGATGGGAGTAGGCAGAGGACTGTACAAGCCTTGCTTCTTGATGGTTGGCTTGTCAATGGCATTGGTAATGCATGATCTGATATATTTTCCAACATCCTGTCGAAGTCTTGGCCAATAAAAATACTTTTGTAGTATGACCATAGTTTTCTCCACACCAAAGTGTCCTGCAACCCAACTGTAGTGCGCCTCCCAAATCAGTTTGGCACACTTGCTTGAAGGAACAAAAAGGTGGCTAAAGTAGGATAATAATGCATCCTAGATGTCTAAATCTGGAACTTTCTTACCATCCACAAAAATTTGGTATGTGGTGGAAAAATTTGGATCATTCTTGTACAATTGCAGCTATCCACGGGTATCATGGCCACAAAAGTTGAGAATATTAGTTAGTGTTACAACTGGGGGCCGACTGAGTGAATCTGCAACATTATTGGTGTTTCCCTTCTTGTATTTAATGTTCAAGTGGAAATGTTACATATATGTATACCACTTCTGATGGTGATCATTCTGCAAATCCCCTTCTATCTATATAAATAGAATAGGTCGGTTATTTGTGTGGATTACCGTCTCCTTCCCCGGAATGTAATGTTTCCATTGTCAGAAAGCCTAAAAAATAGAATACATCTCTTTATCATAGGTTGGGGACTTCTGAATTGCGTACAAAGTGTCTCACTATGATAGGTTGGCGGATGCCCTTGTTGGGTGAGAACTACACCTATTGCATAGTTGGAGGCATCTATCTCAATTTCAAATGGTTGTTGTAGGTATGGAAATGTGAGTACAGGTGCAGAGCAGAGGTGATCCCTTAGCCCAATGAATTCCTTATGTTCGGACTCGGACTAGGAAAACTTTTCTTTCACTCTACCCTTGGTAAGGCCTTCGATAAAAATTGGCAAGGCCTAAAAAGTTGTGAAGCTCTATTAGAGTGGTCAGGGTTGGTCTATCCCGGATGACTTGGATCTTAGCCAAATTTACATGCATACCTTGATCATCTATGATGTAACCTAGATATTATACCTAGCTCATGCCAAAGGTGCATTTCTCTAGGTTGGGACATAAATTGTGTTGTCGCAGGGTTTGAAGGACCTATTGAATGTGTTGAAAGTTTTATTCCCAACTCTTACTAAAGATAAGAATGTCGTCAAAATATACAAACACAAATGAGCTGGTGAAAGGTCACAAGATGCCATCCATTAGCCTCATAAAAATTGTAGGGGCATTTTTCAAACCGTAAGGCATGACCAACCATTCAAAAATACTCTCCTTGGATTTGAAGGAGGTCTTCCATACATATGTGGGCTCTATTGGAATTTGGTGATAGTTGGACTTCATATTGATCTTGCTAAAATACTTGGCCCCCTTGAGTTGGTTAAGAAGGTCATCAATCCATGAGATTGGATACATGTTCCTAATAGTGATTTTGTTTAGTGCTCGATAATCAATGCAGGGCCTCCGGGTCCCATCCTTCTTCTGTACAAGTACAATCAGGCTCCCACAAGGTGAGGAACTTTATCAGATGTCCCCTTTTTGCATTAGTTCCTGGATCTACCACTTTATCTATTAATTTTCTCGAATAGAGTGGAGGTATATCATCCCATTGGGTAGAGATGCTCAGGGGGTCAGATCAATCGAATTCTTGATCTAATAGTGCAAGGGCACCCCTGTGCGTGAGGACAAGATGCCCTTGTATTCTTCCATGACCTTATCCACCCACTTCTATCGCGTGAAGAAATCCTTCCCAAGGGCCATGGTGTGGCCATGATCTTCCCCTTACTTTGAGATTGAATAAAGAAGAAAACAAATTTCCCAGTCTGGGAGATGATCTTACTGCATTGCTTAGTAGAGATCAAATAGGTGGCGGTAGGTAGGGATACCTCTGGTATCCTGTATACCTTATTAACCAAAGTAATAATAACAATGAGAGGCCTAAACTCATACACATAATGATGCTTCCACAAGTATGGTTGGCCTAATAATACATCACAAACTTCAAGAGGAGAAACGTCACACAATACCTCACCCGTGAATGGTTTGATGTTGTAGGGAAGATGGCACTATTGGCTAACATGGAGATCTCGTCCTTGGTGGAACCACCTGATGGTGTATGGTTGCAGGTGTGGTGTGGTCTGTAGGCCCAACCACTTAACAACCTCTGTTGAAATGAGGTTCTTTTGGCTCCTGTTGTCAACAATGAACTGTAGTAGAGACCCCTTCACCCACATTTGTGAGTGGAAGGGACGCTCCCCTTCCTCTAGATATTTGGGATCGATCTTCTACACCTTAGTGGTGGCAATGGTGGTGTTGGGTTTTGCATCAATAATCTGCTTCCCTTTGTCATTCCCCTTATCGAGGTCTGACTCAGAGTCAGAACATGCATCTGACTTTGAAGCCTTCAACTCAGCCACCAGTGACTGCCTGGCACGACACTCACTTGTGTTTTGAGTGGAGCTCTTATGGAACTCACACCACTTTCATGTGTCCTTCTTCATCTTCATGGTATTATTCTTTACTCGCATCTTTGATGGGTTGTCCTGGGTCACCCTGCCTTGGCTTTGTCCTTTGTTCTGCTGTTTGGGGGTGCCTGTTCCTTGCTTTGAATTCACAGATCCAATGTCTCACTTCTTTTGTTTAAATTTATGCTCGATCTTGATAGCATATTGGTATGTGGTGCCAAGCGAGGATATGTCCAGGAACTTCATCTCGTCCTAGATGTATTTGTGTAGACAATCGTGATACTTGAGTACCAAATGCCGTTCAAAATCCTTGATAACCAACTTTGTGTGAAGGGTATGAAATATATTTGTGAACTTCATGACGTCTTAGCCCCTTCCCCGTCGCAATGTGGTCCATTTTATGTACTTATATTCATATCTCCCGACAGGTTAATATTGTTCCTTGATGGTGTCTTGGAAAGAATTCTAAGTGGGTGCGGCTAAAAATAATGAGGGTTCCCTCTCATCCCTCTGCTCAGAGGAGGTTTCCCACCAATACCCTATGCGGGGTGCGGCTTTGAGGATTACTACAAAAGGGATATTTTCCTTATTGGAAAATCATGAACCAAAAAGTATCCTTCCAACAAATTTAATCATTTATCTACACCATATGCATCTATTTGGCCTTCAAATATGGGAATGTCAAAGTTGACTTCTACCTTAAAGGGAGTGGTACCTCCAAGGTGGCTCTTGGATGAAGATGTGTTGCCCATGGGCATTCGCCGAAGGATCTAGAAAATTTTTCCATCATCTCGTTCTTTTATCGCTCAAGGGCTTCTTCGAGCAGCATTTTGAAAGGATCTCCTGCTCCCTCATTTTTATTGTCTTCTTCCATGGGAGGTTGTCGGGGTTGGTGAGTCCGATATTGCAAAGGTTCAACCAGTTCAAACCCTAACTCCTTATACTAGGACCTCGTTGGGGACATGCACAAAAAAAATATGATTGCTCTGATACCACTAGTTCAAATTTATAAAGGGATGAAATTAAATACATATATAAACAGAAACATAGAGCTACAATGAAACCACAACTTCAATTCATTAATAACAAAGTACTGAAAACGGTTTACATGCAAAATGGAAATAGACTAGTTAGGGCGATGGTAGCTTATGTATGAGAAGAGATGTGCTGCTACATGTCTTCTAAATTGTGTTACAATGAGGTTTGGAGGCCTATTTATTATTAAGAAACAATGGAAATCCTTAAACATCCAAAAACCTAACCCTAGGAGATGAAATGCCAGAAGTCTGTCGGCCCCATTGTGGTAAATTGGTACATCAACTTCCCGGGGTCGTAACTTTGGCATACGATCTTCGTTTGACACGTATGATACCTCGTTAGAAATATTTATCTAAGGAATACAAATTTCAAACCCTTGCCATATGTTATTTATTTACCCATTTTCTAAAAAAAAGTTGTTGGGTCCTCAAAACGACTCCAGAAGTTCAAGACCCAAAAAAATTCCAAAAATAATAAATTGTGCTACAATTAAAGAAACTGAAAGAAACAATGTTGGGGGTCCAAGTGGAATAGGAGGGTGGCCACCAATATCCACCTGGATAAAAAATCAAGGTATTTTTAGATTAACGTTGATTCTCCTTACTTGATAAGTACTTGTGATATTAGTTGGTATTTTAATATTTTTTTGTAACTACTTCATCAAGCAATTATCAAAGCATGAAGATCACAAAACACAAAGAACAGAAGACATAGGTTCCACACTAGGGAAAAAACCCACAGCTGGGGAAAACCTAAACAATCCTCATCTTTGTCGACGCGTTTCGAACCAACTTGTCTTGACGATGAACCACACTTACTCGTTCGAAACGCATCGACAAATATATCATGATGTGATTTCGCCGAAAAATCTTCTCAACATTGATATGGATCACAGAAGCCTCAACTCAATAATCCTCATCTTATATAATTAGATCAAAATGAGACCTCCAAGACCTAAAGACCAAGTCCAAGACCTCCTCAAGCCCCAAGTAAGCCCTCCAAATGATCTCCTCCAAACAAGACAAAGTTTGCCAAAGTCAACAAAGTTCAACCCCTTCAAAGTTTGCATCAATCAAGGTTTTGGCCCTACAATTTAGGTCTACAACTTCAGCCTACAACACTTAGCTCTGCAACTTGCACAAATCTCTAGATTGTTGCACATGTGAGCATAAATAAGTTATAATTACAAATTTTCTTCCTTTGCTTGGTCTTCCCTTTTGTTTCCTTGTCCTTTGCTTTTGATTTTTCTTTGTCTAGGTGCAGATCGAAATTGTTGATGATTGGATGCGAAATGAGTCGAAGTCTCTACCTTTTTACACCCTTTTTAGGGGATTGAACAACCTCTTCTAGGCCGAATTTCACAGGCAGGGTCAACTTGGCCTTGGGAGTCCAAATTGACCTTATAGATTCAAAAATAATATTTATATATTGATACAAATTTCCAAAAGGGTCTTTTACATATGAAAAAAATTATTTTTACTCGTGAAAAACCCTATGAGCATGAAATGCATGCTTGACCTAGATGATAATTAAATGAAGCGTGAAACCCATACTTGAAAAACAATATTTTCTTTCTTCTTTTGCTTGATACATAAAATATACATAATGACATAAGTAAAAAGACAATTATAGAGACCGAACCTAGTTATAATTTATAATAGATTGATTGTTCTACATAATGCCCTTTTCCAAACACCATTCTACAAAATGCATTATCTTTGGTGCCAGTGCTACAAAATTCTTAATGATAGTCTGTTAAATATTCAAAAAAATTAGACTGGCAAAAAAAACAAAAATTCCATTCCCGACACAATTTGGACCCACAACCTCAACCACACGATTCTCATGGTTTTCCAACCCGACTGCTCAATGGTGCTTACAAAGCTATGGTTTCAAACATATTTGTTACCAATCCATTATATATGACTTCAAAACAAGTGTGGGACACAATTGTCTAACATTAGACTATTATGTATGCAAGTATGTGGTCAGAATTCTTTGTGTCTCCACATCACTCCTATGTGATTCAAGCAAGTTATGCTTTTTCGAAAGCTAAACCATAATGTGATACAGCACTATTGGTGTGTATCCATATGGTGGTTATTCATTGGCTAATATTAAATTTTCCTTGTAACAACTCAAAACATGTTCTACCTTGATCATTGTCTCCATAATTCATATATAATCATCCTGTCACTACTTCCATCAACCACCACTATACATAGCTACCAACTTAACGGATATATATATTTAAAATTATAAAATTTCCATTTTCTTCCACGTAACCAAACCATAACCGAACCATAATCAAGATGCAACAATAAACATAATATGAGCCATCAAAATGCAACCATGCAACCAAAGATTATTTATAACAAAACTATACCCATAATTCTGTGGAAGACCAGAGACTTGTCTTTGAACTAGAGAGATTACATCTGAACCATACCATCCACAAACCATAAAAGCTACTTGGCGTAGAAATGAACATGATTCCTTGCTTGGATCAAACATTATTCTAATCTCATATTTTAGAGGGTCGGATGTTGCTTCTAATTTAATGCCTTAATACCATGGATGGGATATGTGTGTGTGTGTGTGTGTGTGTGTATCAAGCCCTATTTTAACCTCATATTTTAGAGGGTCGGATGTTACTTCTAATTTAATTCCTTAATACCATGGATGGGATCAATGTGTGTGTGTGTGTGAGGGAGAACAATAGTTGGGCCGACCTACCCTTACAATAAGCCCATTATTAGGCCAACTTGTATAAAGGAAGATTAGGCTTCTTAAAAAATATTTTTTTTTCTTTTCGTGATACCCCTTTTTTTAAGGTTGAATAGAAAATATGAAGTTGGGGCAAATTAACTTATGTTATATACCTTATTCTAGGGGCCAAGAGTATTTTTAGACCATGGTTTCTTGGGGCATGTACTGAAGACACACATTCATTTGGGGCATCAAACTTCAAACTTAAATATCTCTCCAACCAAGAGGACCCATGAGGTGTGCCATCTATCAAACGAAATTGTGTAACAAGGACTACCAATATAGAGTGGTATTTGCATCCAAATTCATTGAATTATGAATGCAAATCCCCAAACCAATGTTGGCCCATTCACCCTTTGACACCAATGACAATTCCTCCAATAATCTCCCCCTTTGTCATGGATTTCAACACTCATTCTTCCCCTGTCATCATGCTCACCATGTCTCCATGCTTCCCTTCCCCTCCATGTTGCACTTTTCTCTCTCCCTTTGACATTAATGGCAAAGGGTGTCTTGCATTTGTTGGGTTGCTCCCCCTGGCAATATTTCTTCTTCTTTCTAAACATGTTTTCTTCTCGAAACCCTAGTGGGTTTGGTTTCTTTCCTATTTTTCTTTTGAATCCAATGCCATATGTCCAAAGTTATGGCATTTAAAGAATTTTGTGTTGTACCTAAATGATGGAGAAAATGGTGTGTACCTTTTGTTTGGGAATCGATTATGGTTTCTGACTTGTCTACTTGTAAACATGCTTCTACAATTTTTGTGATATCCTTTGTAGTTAGCCCTGTTATGAGCTTTGCAATCCCTAGGCTTATGCCCAAAATTTCTACATGAATTACAACAAACAAGGAATAAAATTTGGTACCTTGGTGAGTTGGATTGCCATGATGGTCTTTTGAAATTGTTTTGCCTTGGAGGAGGTCTAGTCTTTTGTTTTCCTTCTTGGTAAGGTGTACTTTTGAGAATAAATATTTCACTTTCATGTTTTTCTTCAAATCTCTCCTTTGGGTTCTTAGAGCTTGCATCTCCTTTGCATGAAGGTTCACATGGTCTTAAAGTAGATAATTTCTTATTTAATCCTTCTTTCTTGTTGATCAAATTCAGTTTGTAGCTTGATCAAGTCCTTGGATTTTTCTTTAATATGCTTTGTCAAAATTTATTCTCTCCTTTTTGCCTCTTGAACCTTGGTCTTTAAGCGAGCAACTTCCTTTTAAACTTGTCTTACATAAAGCTATTCTAGTCTTTCCAAAATATATTTAGCTGAGGAGCATTGTCCCACCTTGTCTTTTGCAAGATCTAGAAAGCCTCTTAAAATGGTATCCATTGCTCTTTCATCATTTTATTTTGACTCATTTGTGGTTGTATCTCCAGTAACCACTGCAAACCATATATAATCTAGGTTTTTCAAATAGGTCTCCATAGACCAACTCCAAAATTCATAGTTTATTCCATCAAACATGGGAGGTGGTGAAGACATGACAGATGGGTCAACTTGTTCTTCATTAAGTACTTCAGTATGTTTTGGCATCATTGCAATAGAGGAGACTTCATTTTCCTTTTCCTTGGAGCGTTTGGAGGCTAGCCTTCTTGCCTTTCCCATATTGTTCCTGATATTTTTCTTTTAGCTATTAGATTGTGATGAAGGAACCTTTCTCTAATACCAATTGTTGGAAATACTAAGAGTGGGGGTGAATCAGTGTTTCATACATTTCAACAATTAAATATCATAGAGCATTACCCAATAACATCACATCAAGAAATACGCAATAATTATATGATCTATTTAGTTATATTATAAGGGGAGCTACGAATTCTGATTTACCAGCTACAATTGGAAGGGGTACAACCCCAATATATTTTCCAACCACTATTGAAAGGAGCTACAACCCCTAGTTTACCAACATCCACTAGAAGAAGATGGAAACCTCCCGAAGGAAGCTACAACTTCCTTCCCTAGCACCACCCTTCCACCCTTAACAATAAAATATAAAACGAAACTCTTGGGATCTCATACGAGGGACAATGACCCAATTACAACAACATTAAGCAATTTAAATAATCGAAAAATATAGTCACTATCCTCTTACTCAACCATTGTTTCTCATCAACTGTTGTTTAAAAATATATTGCAACCAAAATTACAATTGGGTCACTCAAACACTTCCTCAAAACTTGTTTACTTCATGTTTCCAAATCACCTACAAAAATATCATAGGTTTACCAAACATACACAAGAGTTTTTGGTCATTAAACATGATTCAAAACATTGGCAATCCCCTTTGGTTGCATCTATCTCTGAGACCTGATCACCTAGCTTATTCTAGATCTCAATTTGGATGAAAATGATTCCAAAAACCCATAAAAACCATTTTAAATGTTATAATAGATTAATTATTCTACATAATTCCCCTTTCCAAGAATCATTCTACAAAGTGCATTACCTCCAGCACCAATGCTACAAAATGTTTGTCAATGGTATGTTAAACATTTGAAAAAAATGAAACTCGCAACAAAAACAAAAATTTCATACCCGACACAGTTTGAACCCACAACCTCAACTGCACAATTCTTGTGGCTTCCTAACCCAATTTCTCGGTGGTGCTTGCAGAGGTATGGTTTCAAATTTACTTGTTATTAATCCATTATTTATGAATTCAAAATGAACATGAGACACAATTGTTTGACATCAAACTATTGTGTATGCAAGTATGTGGTTAGGATTCTTTGTGTGTCCACATCACTCCTGTGTGATTTAAGCAATGCTCTATCGACATCTAAACCATAATGTGATACAACCCTAATGATATGTATCCATATGGTAGTTATTCATTGACAAATATTAAATATGGTTCATAACAACTCAAACCATGTGCTACCTCGATCATTGTCTCCGTAATTCATATATAATCGGCCTATATACTTCCATATTCGTCTAAGTTTTCCACCATCAATCAATGTTATACATAGCTACCAAAGTTTATATATATGTAATCTTTCCATTTGCTTCCACAAAACTAAATCAGAACCAAACTATAACTGAGATGCAATGGATTAAGATTCAAGAACCATCAAAATGTAACCATGCAATCGAAGATTATTTATAACAAAACTATACCCAAAATTTTCTAGAAGACCAGAGACTTGTCTTTGAACCAGACAAATCACATCTGAACCATACCATATGCAAACCATTAAAGCTCCTTGGCACAAAACTAAACACAATTTGTTGCTTGGATTAGGCCATGTTCTAACCTTAGATTTTAGAAGGTCAAATGTTGCTTCTCATTCAATGCCTTAAGACCACGGATGGGATCAATATATATATATTTATGAGGGAGCACACTAGATAGGCTGACCTGCCCTTACAATAAGCCCATTATTAGGTTGGCCTGTACAAAGGAAGATTATGCTTCTTTAAAAATTATTTTTTGTTTTTTGTGATAACCTTTTTCTAAGGTTGACTAGAACATATGAACTTGGGGAAAATTAAATTATATTTTAGGACTTCTTCTCAGGGCCAAGTGAATTCTTAGATCATGGTTTCTTGGGGCATGAACGAGAGACACACCTGTTCATTTGGGACATCAAACTTCAAACTTAAATATCTCTCCAACCAAGAGGACCCACGAGGCATACCACCTATCAAACGAAATTGTGTGACGATGGTTACCAATATAGAGTGGTATTTTCATCCAAATTTTTTGAATTGTGCATGCAAATCCTTAAACCAATGTTGGCCCATCCACCCTTTGACATCAAAGGCAATTCTTCCAACAGCTAATAAAAAAACTAAAGAAAATATTTAGATCCAAAGATAAGTTACCTCTAATTTGTTTTAATTGTGGTAATATAGGACATTTTGAAGCTAAGTGTCCTTTCAGGGAAGATAGTGATGATGGTGAAGAACCTAGAAAAAGGGTCTTCAAAGGAAAAAAATTGAAAAATAAAAATCTCTACTCCAAAGATGATAATGATTTCTAAATAGAATAATAATATGATTTTGGTGATGATAGAAAAGAGGTCATATTTTTAGCCACAAATAAAGAATCCAAAATAAAGAAGTCATAAGAGAAAAAGAAAAAAGAAAAAGGTGTTTAACGCATAGTGGATTTTGAAGAAGAACTCATCAATGCATCATAAGAGATTGATAACATCCTGAAGAAGAACAAAATAATATCCAAGGAAATCATATTCATCAAGACTAAAAAAGAGGAAGAAAAAAGAGTGGAATAAGTATTGAGCATTCAGCTAAAAGGAAAAGAAGGAAACTGCGAGAATATTGAAGCATAAATCGTCTAATTAAGGAAAGAGATAGATAAGATAAAGAAAAACATGAAAATTTCTCAATCCCTAGATGCTATTATTAGCTTTCAAAACCACCATGTGACAAGACCGATCTTGGTTATATGGGTGAGATTCCATACAAAGAAGATGCAACTTCCAAGTCATTAGGAAAGGAAGTTGAAGAAAAGTATGAAAGCTCCAATCTTAGCAAAAGAAAGAAAAGAAGTTGGGAGGAGTTTGGAAACACTACTTCACCAAAAATCTACATTGATGCTCTCAAGAAGTGCATTCAAAATGCAGGGAGAAATATGATAAGGGAGAAGGACCAACAATCTTCTCTAAAGTAGATCAACTCTAGAAGAGTTGTTCCATTAACATAATCATACATAGCCAGGTATTAAACTATGTTTCTTTGTAAAAAAAAAATCATACAAAATTTTTGGACATCAAGAAAAAAATTGTAAATCTTAGGTGAAAAATGATTATGAAAGAGGTTCTCATCAAACCTCTAGAAATAAGTTCGTAGACAATAGAATCAAATATATTGATGGCTTCAATAACAAAAATCATAATTCATTTGCTCCATTATCCAAGTACAATGTAGAATGTTACAGATGCAACAATTTTGGACATATGGCACGAGATTTTACTCCAAAATCAAGAGAAGCATTTTCGAAGAAAAAATAGGAAGAACTACCAACAGAAAAATGCAAACTAGTTATGTATGCTTGAAACAATAAAAGTCAATGGTACGTTAATAGAGGGTGCTATAAACAAATGACTGGAGATCAAAAGAAAAATATTAATCTAAAAGAAGAAAAAGGAGGAAATGTGTCTTTTGGAGACAATGGATCTGCAAGAATCATTGAAAAAAGGTACCATAAACCTTGACATTCATAGGGCTAAAGCACAAAATGTCTTTTATGTTGAAGGACTGAAACATAATATTTCAAGTGTTAGTCATATGTGTGATCAAGGTTATGATCTCACTTCTCGTGTTAAATATTGTGAAATAAGGAAGTCTAATTCAAGAATATTAGTAGGAAGAGTGATAAGGACTCCAGAAATGTTTGTATTCTTGATGAAATTCAAGGATCAAAATGATACATTGTACAAGAAAATAAAATTTGGTTATGGCATAAAAGGGCAGGACACTTGAGCTTTAGCAGTTTAGTAAAAATAAACAAAGCATAAGTAGTGAGAGATATGCCCAAAATATTGAAAGAAACAAGCATCATTTGTGAATATTGCGAGCATGGGAAATAGATGAGAGCTTCAAGTCAAGGAATTTATCGAGATCAAAACCATTAGAGCTTGTTCACAGTGATTTATGCAAACCAACAAGAACACCAACTTTGCAAGGTGAAAGGTACTTTATGTTATTTATTGGTGATTTTACTCGAATGGTATGGGTTGCATTCCTTAAAGAAAAAATAGAAGCGCTAGATACTTTTAAGTCATTCAAGGCCTTATTCAGAAATGAAATCATTCTTAGAATCAAATGTTTAAGATAAGACAGAGGAGGTGAATTTACCTAAATTGACTTTAATTAATTCTATAAGAAATTTGGACTCAAGAGACAACTTTCAGTCACAATAACTCCACAACATAATGGACTTGTAGAAGCAAAGAACAGATCAATGCAAGAAACAATGAGCATGATCTTGGTAGAAGCCAAATTACCACATAAGTTTTAGAAAGAAGCAATTGTTGCATCAATTTACATCATGAAAAAAGCACAACTTTGACTTAGCAATGACAAGACACCATATAAGTTATGGAAAGGCAAGCCAACTTCAATTGAGTATTTTAGAATTTTGGAAGAAAATGTTGCATGAAGATAAATGATGATAAATTTGGAAAATTTGATTCTATAGTAGACAAGTTAATCTTCCTTGGATACTCAACAAGAAGTAAAGGTTACAAATGCTACAATAAAATATTACACAAAGTTGTGGAATGTATTCATGTAAGAATAGACAAATTTTGACCAAAGAAAGAAGTAGAACAAACAAATGAGAATTCAGAAGATACCATATACATGGACCAAGAAGAGATTACTACAAAGGAAGAACAAGAAAAGGAAGAACAATCTCCATCCAAGACAACTTTTAAATCCAAGAAAAATTATCACCCAGAGAACCAAATTATTGGAGATGTTGATGCAAGTATACAAACCTAGAGAAGAATGACAAATTCACTAGGAAAAGTCAACTATTTCCTTGCTATCCAAGATAGAGTCAAATGATTCTACACAAGTCAGTTAGCACCATCTTTGGGTGAATTCTATGGAATAAGAATTGAATCAAATTAAGAAAAATGGAACCTGGGAACTTGTGCCATGACTGAAAGATAAAAACATAATTGGGACTAATTGGGTATTAAAAGACAAGATGAATGAAGATGGATAAATTATCATAAATAAAGTAAGATTTGTTTGTAAGGGATATGCACAAAGTGAAGGAATTGACTTCGAAGAAACTTTTGCTCCAATAGCTAGATTAGAAGCAATAAGAATGTTTTTGGAATTTGTGTGTTTGAAAGGCTTCAAAGTTCATCAAATGGAGGTTGAATTAGCCCTTCTAAATTGAGATTTAAAGGAATAAGTATACATTAAACAGCTGAAATGTTTTTACTTGTCCGAAAATAAAGACTATATGTGAAAATTGGAGAAAGCTCTTTATGGTTTAAAACAAGCCCCAAGAGCTTGGTATGCCAAGCTGGACCAATATCTTCAAAAAGAAGGCTTCAAAAATAGGGGTTTCTGACAATGATCTCTACATCAAGATGGAAAAACACAATTTATTAATTACACTTGTATATGTGGAAGATCTCATTTTTTGAAGCAATAACGATGATATGAGTCATGGATTTGCTCAGGAAATGTCAAAGGAATTTGAAATGTGAATGATTGGAGAATTATCCTTCTTCCTTGGACTACAAGTTTCTTAAAATAAAAAAGGAATATTCATTTCCCAAACCAATTACCTCAAGGATATTCTCAAGGAATTTGGAATGGAAGAATGTGCACTAGTTAGTACCCCAATGATTACTAGATGAAAGTTAATCAAGGATGACGAAACTCCTAAGGTAAATTCAACTCTTTATAGGTCTATGATTGGGAGTCTATTGTACTTTACAACTTCAAGACTTGATATTATGTAGGAATTAAGAATGGTTGTGAGAGTTAAATTAGCACCAAAGGAATCACATATGCAAGTAGTAAAGAGGATATTTCAATACTTGACGAGCACACTCAATTTTGGGCTGTGGTATCCTAAGAGTACATATTTCACATTAACATCATAAACATATGCTAATTAGGTAGGTAGCATTGATGACTAAAAAAGCACCAATGGGAGTGCAATTTTCTTAGGACATTAGCTTGTGTCTTGGTCAAACAGAAAGCAATCATCAGTTTCTCTTTCTACAACTAAACTTGAATACATAATAACTACATATTGTTGTACTGAAGTTATCTAGATGAAACAAAATTTACAGGAAATCAAACTTTCCACTACAACACTGGTGCATTCAATATCTCAAGAAATCTTGTCATGCACTAAAAAACCAAAGCACATTCCAATAAAATATCATTTTCTCAAAAAACAAGTCATTGAGCAGAATGTCGAGATGGAATATATTGGCACCAAAGAACAAATTTTTGACATATTTATCAAATATTTGCCAAGGGAAACCTTTGAATATCTTAGGTAGAAGTTGGGAGTGTCTCTCCTTAATTTTATTAAAGAAAACACAAACTCAGGGGGATCGCCCTTTGTTATTCCTGTCAAATGGGAAGAGAATGTAGATAAGGGGACCAGTCAACAAGAAGTATGAAGAGAATACAAAAAGGGGGAGTAGTTGTTGGAAGAAGTTGATATAAAATTATTGCCATCAATAACAAAGGGGGATATTGTTGAAAATGGTTGTTATTAATGTCAAAGGTTGTCCAAATGAAAGATAGAGCTACATAGTCAAATAGAACATTTGAGGACCTTTTCAATGATATATGGCACACCTTCTAACTCCTCACAGTTGAGGAGAAATCATTTTTTGAATATTCACTATACATTCTACCAATTTCACAAGTCGAACCAACCAGTGGACAATTCGACCCTACCCTAGACCCCAAATGCACTATAGATAGCATGTGAAGGAGTATTTCTAGTCATTGAATCAAGAAATTTCATATTTGTTCTAAAAGTATTTAGTGAAGGAAGAGGGTAGCAGAACAAGGGTTCACGCCTTGTGAACCACGAAAGGCAATCTGATTTTTGTTGGAGGGAAAGCCAAGATCTTTTGAAAGCAAGTTGAGTTCTGTAGAAGCGAGAACCAAGGTTTGTTGGAGGGAAAGCTAAGTTTTGTTAAGGAGGTTGAGTTTAGATAAGAAGGCCAAGTCCTTTTGAAAGCTGATTTTGAGTTCATTTGAATTTCAAGTTGCCAAAGAAGTTCTACAAGACATGATTTATGTATATTCTCTTGTATTTTTTCTATTTTTTTATCTTTGTTCAAGGTCAAGTATGGTCTATCTAGGCTACAAGTCTATCAGATAGATTAAAGAGAAGTGACAGCAGAATTAAAAGGATTGTAAAGGAAAATTAAGCGATGGTACTATAAGTACATCGTTGGATACAAACTAACAAGTGTGCAGATCTATTTAAGAAGCCTAAATATTGACAATTGAACAATGAACAACAGAGTGCTAGATTGAATTGAATTGAAAAAGAGGAGTGTTGTCATCTATAAAATAGGTTGGAGCCTAAACAATTGTAAGTGGTGCTTACTAAGGACTGGTGTCCTCATCTTCATGATAGGTTGGAGCTTGCAATTTTTGTAAGTTGGTGCTTACAGAGGAATAGTGTCTTCACAAGTGGTTGTAATAAATTAAGGACTATTTGAAAAGCATTCAAATGTTTCTTCTTTAAGCTTGTATCTTCACTTTAATTTATGATTTCATACATGTCTTGATACTTGATTATGTGATGATATTTAAAACTAATTGACAATGATTCACACCCCTCCCTCTCAATATCAATGTGTATTTTCAATAGTTATTACTACTTTCTTTAACACATATCTAATTGTTATGAATTTTCTTAGGTTAGTCAAGAAGTTTCCATGTGCATAAAGGAATTCCATTTCTTTTTATAGCTTCCTTCAACTTGTTTGGAAATTTTCTTGTAGCAACACAAAGTTTCTTATATCCCTATAACTACTCATGTAGAATAGTGTAGAATTTTATTTTTTAGCATATTTCTCAAATAACGATGCATATTTTGTTACAAAACCACTAACGACAACAAGAAATGGTGATCAACCAAAGGAAAATTAGTATTTAAATGATCTCCCTTTAATTCTATTGTTATTGTATGTGTTTTCTGTGCATTTTGAATTCTACATTTTGCAAATTGGTTAGATTATTAGATTTTTATTTTTACCCGCAACAATTTCATTATTTTCAAGTTGAGTTAGTTGTAATTAGTAACCTATAATTTTTTTCAAGCATTGGTTGGATTTCCTTGCAACTGGGTTAGATAGATTTCCAATTTGATAAGTAGCATCCCTGACTCGTTAATGATATTTTTGTTTACCTAAACCATTAGAGTAAGACTTAGGGTGTCATTTTCCCCTTCACCAACTAGGATCATTGGAATAGTTAGTTGCATAATAAAGAAATTAGAGTGTGTCTTGCACATATAGTGCATAGCACCCTTGAAATTTGTATGAACCTTAGGTTGATGATTAAAATTTGTGGCTAAAGGAGGGAAGCATTCTTCCTACAATTATAAATTCCACTACAACTCTTAAACCACCTCCAAGATCACACTCTTCAAACTAGTTGAGGGTAAAGTGGATAAATAAATATATGTTATTAGAAGTGAATTTAAGGACTCACCTAGTATTGTCACATCATCTGTAGCAATTGCTAATGGATCAAATTGAATAAATATTCTATGAATTCCCTTCAATTGTCTCATTATTCTTCTAATGATCAGGGAAGGAAATTTTGTGGTTAGCATAGTTGTAGGTGTCAATGGTTCAACATGTTGCTTAGCTTCATCCTCAATAAATGTATCTATTATTGTCAAATTTCTCTTCAACTTATGAATCTAGTGAGTAGAATTCATTTGGAGCATTTTGGATACTTCTAAATTGGACTCCACATTCTTTAAAACCCCTAAAGTGAATGAATCTAAATTCTTTGCTAATGGTGATTTTGTTGATGTTTCCTCAAGTTCATATATTTTATGTTGCTCCTTTTCTCATACAATGTTTAATGAATAGATTCATAACTCATTTCATCATATTGGGCTTACTTAAGACTTGGAATATCTAGTGTATTTAAAAACAATATTTTTCTCTTCACTAGTTCTTTACTCTAATCTTTGGTATTGGCTATTTTTACAGGTACACTATGTTGAAAAATGTGTAACTAGGTTCGGTATTCATAAGTATGAAATGTATCTTTTGTAAATTATAAAATGAAAAGAAATTATTATTATTATTGGAGCATGGGTTTCATGCTCAAGTTCTTTTATTTTATAGGTCGAACACCCATTGAGTGCTTCTAGGGTTTTTCCTAGCTCTAGAAGTCAAAGGAGACATTGTCATATATTGAATACCCCATTGGGAACATTGTATCTTGTAAAGAAAAAAATATTTTTGTCTTTAAAGTGTCGAAATACCCTCCAAGATCAAGTCGACCTAGAAGTTGTCAAGTTGGCCTAATTGAAGAGTCGCATTTACCCCCTGAAGAAGCCTATATAAGGATAAGAACCCCTCCTCCAAATAAGGACTCACTCATCTCTCGTTCTATGCGAAGAAGATGACGAAAAAGAGGACAAAGAAAGAGGAAGAAGAAGAGTTTGAAGAAGAAGTATGAAGAAGAGGTTGAAGAAGGATGAGTGCTAGAGGAAGCTAGGGATTTTGTGCAAGGGTCTCATCTAGTTTGATCTAGGAATGAAGGAAGGGAAGAAGGAAAGCAAAGGTTACTAAGGGTATCTCTCTAGCCTTAAGTTACACGGAAAGGAAATCGAAGGATAGAAGAAGGCTCTAGGAATAGGATCTAAGTTCCTAGGTGTGGCAGCATCAGTTGCTAGGGAGTCGAAATTTCGGATCTGCAGTAGGAGGTCGAAGTTCTTACAGCAGGAGGCCGAGTTGGTTCAATTGGAATAGATTTACCTGGGTTTGGAAAGTACAAAGTTTGCACATTATCTCAAGAGGTTGATCTTGATCTTAGCGGGTATTGGCGTAAGCCATTAGGTCATGGTATTCGTAAATTGAAATATTTATAAGAAGAGAAGAGATTTAAGGGTTTTCCCCTCAAGAGGAGTGGTTTTGGCCCCGGCTTGCAACCTATACATTGTGTCATTGTTCTTATTGTTTTGGTAGCTTTTTTATGTTTCTCACATTATAATAATTAGGATCAAAACTAACAAGTAAAAATATAACACAAACAGTTATCAAGTTGAAGAGAATTAACATATTCATTGCCTTAGTGAATTATCAACATGGTATCAAGGCTAAGGTCAACTAAGGGCATCATGAATATCTCATCTATAGTGAATAATTTCATCAAGAAGTGTTCCAAGATAGCAAGCCATCTCAAGAAAAATATCAAGGAAGCATGTAGCCTCCTATTTTCTTCAAAGAAGGTATCAATCAAGGAAAAGAATGAAGGTCTCTTCTTGGCTCTCTATGGCACATTCCAAGATGAAAACATTTGGGTAATTGATAGTGTTGTGAAGGCAAATCCCCTCTGCAGATAGAAGCGATCCCTCTATCCCAATTAGTATGTGTAGCAACAAACTAAACAATCTAACATACACTTTCCTAGCTTATTCTTGACAAATGCAGAGAGAAGGAGAAACCTACCTCGCTCTTACATTAATCACTCGATCTTTGGAGACGGCTTTGAATCTTTCGCTCCAGGCATCACTCATTAGTTTTTCTTCACATCTGGGCACCTGTAAGGAAGATCAAAGTAATACACAAGATACAAGAGCATATATGGCATACATCAAACATAAACTACTTAACAGGTCAAGGAACATTAAGCTAATAGCGTAAACATTTACACAATTATGGAAAGTGAACATTAGATGTATATATTAAGAACTAAAAAAGGGAAGCATACAACCTATTCCTTGATGTTGGAGCCTTACTTTGGGTGGATGTCCAAGTCCACGAAAAGACTCTTCAAGCACTCCTTCTCCAAGCTAGAATGGGTAGCATGTAAGCATAATCGTAGTATAGGGATGCAGCAACCCATGACCAGCCATTTGGGGATGGAAGGGAGTGAATTTATAGGAAGGGAGAGGGAGTTAGGGATCCATAAAAGAGGGAGGAAGGTCCACATCTCAAGGGGAAATCCCATGATGATAATATCAATAGGCCCAAATGATAGAGCTCGACCATATCAACAATAACCAATATCCATCTCATTGTTCCCGGAGGTTCTAGTGAGCGAAGCTTCTCCTCCAGTTTGGGAAAAAATGCCAAAAGAGGTTCAGCGTGGTTTTTCCTATGAAAACCTGCACTGGCAATGTGATTGTATAACTAAGCAACCTACCATTAGCATGGGCAAGCATTTGAGAAAAACACGTTGATGCCAAAAATTAGGTTCTTAGGCAACCTTCTCCAGAATGGATTCAATGTAGTTTTTCTTTGATTATTCATGGACGTTATGATCTATATATCATGATGAATATGTTGCACAGTAGTCAATGTTTTGGCACTTCAAATATGGAACGGAAAGTGAACAAGAGATATGACAAAATACTGTGTAATAGGTAGTTGTGCATCAAGGCACATGACTAGTCATCCTAAACAATTGAAGACCTTATCAAAAGGTAAATCCACTTATTCAGTGGAACTTGGAGACAACAAGAGTTATCCCGTAAGGGGTATTAGATCGAGCTCAATAAATCTAGAGAATGGAAGCAACATCCACCTCAAAAAACATTCTATTTGTTCCGAGTTTGGATAAGAACTTACTTTCCATTTCAATCTTAGAATATAAGGGTGATAGATTAGATTTCATTGATGTAAAGGTTGTTGTATGGAGTAAATAATCAAGTATATAACAAGCTAAAGTCATCGACATTCGAGAAGGAAGACTTTACAGACTGATATCTACTTTATCCCATGCCCTAGTTCACGTTGAAATTAGCCCATGTGAACTCTGGGATAGAATATTTGGTCATCTACATTTCAAAATCCTTCCAACTCTAACCTCCATAGTAGATGGAATACTTGAACTGAAATAAGATCATGAAGGCATATGTAAGGGATGTGCATTGGGTAAGAATACTAAGAGACCATTTGGAAGTAGTTCTTCATGGTCAAAAGAAATATTGGATCTCATTCACTCTTATGTATGTGGTCCTATAACTCCTAAATCACTTGGAGTTCATCTATATTATGTCACATTTATAGATGATCATTCAAGAAATACTTAGGTTTACTTAATGAAAAGCAAGAATGAAGTATTTACAAAATTTCAAGAATTCAAATTTGAAGTGGAGAACCTTACAGAAATAAGAATCAAGATACTAAGATCTGATAATGGAGGAGAATATACATCCAAGGAGATTATAGAATTTTGTAATGAGTCTGGGATTAAGAGGGAGCTTATAGTCCCATATAATCCTAAGAAAAATGGAGTTGTAGAATGGAAGAATAGATTCATTGAATTAAGTGTAAAAGAAATGTTACACGATCAGGATCTGCCTAAGTTTCTTTGGGGAGAAGCCATGAAGACAATTGTTTACATTCAAAATCGAAGTCCCCACAGGTCCCTAGACAACAAAACTCCGGAGGAAGTGTTCACTGGAAAGAAGCCATTTGTAGATCATCTCTGGATCTTTGGGTGTCCTATATATATCCATATACCAAAGGACAAAAGAAAGAAGTTGGATCCATCAGGCATGAAGGGAATGTTTGTTGGGTATAGCAACACATCTAAGGCCTATAAGATCTACATAAAAGAAGGAAATTACATTTAAGTCAGTCAAGATGTCCTATTTGATGAAAGTATAGCATTCAATAAATCAAAGGAACTTCCCGTAGATTCTGATGATGAAGAACTTCCAGTATTAGAGGAAGAAGTTAACTGGGAAGGAGAATAATTTCACCATGAAGAAGAAGGTCCTAGTGAACCTATTCAACCAGGGGTCATCCCAGAAACAAGGAAAAGGCCTAATTAGTTGAAATCTACACTACTTGATGCAGAAGGTCATGGGGCAATGAAAGGCTCATTTAGAGAAAGAAAGAAACCAAAAAGATAGTATGGGTATGTTGCATACATGACAAAACTAATAGAAGAAGAACCATCCACTTTTGAAGATGTTGTCAATCATGAGGAATGGAAATATTCCATGAATGAAGAGTATCAATCTATAATGAAGAATAGAGTATGGGAAGTCGTACCTAGGCCCGAAGACAAATCTGTGGTAACTTCCAAGTGGATCTATAAGACCAAACATGTGGCAGATGGAAGTATAGATAAGTATAAGGAAATATTTGTGGCTAGGGGTTTCTCTCAACAAGAAGGCATCAACTGTGAGAGACATTTGCTCCAACATCAAGATATACAACAATTCATTCATTAGTCTCTATGGCTGCATCGATGGGATGAAACATCCATCAAATGGATGTCAAGACTACATTTTTGAATGGCACAATAGATGAAGAAGTCTATATAGAGAAACCCTTGGGATTTGATGTTAAAGAAAATAAGGCATATGTTTGCAGATTGAAGAAAGAATTATATGGCCTCAAGCAAGCACCAAGGGTATGGTATGCTAGAATGGATGCATACCTACAAAGAATAGGCTTCACAAAATGTTATGTTAATCCGAACCTTTATATCAAGGTTGTAGATGGAGAACCTGTAATCATTCTTCTGTATGTAGATGATCTTCTCTTGACAGGTGTAGAAGGTTGAATTGAAGAATGTAAGAAGCAACTAGCAGCAGAATTTAACATGAAGGATCTTGGGATGATGCATTACTATTTGGTACTAAAATTCTGGCAGGGACCTAATTGATTTTATTTGGGTCAAGGAAAGTACGTGATCAACGCAGAGGTCAGAGAGGGAGCACTTGTCAGTGACAGGGGGAGCTTCAGCATCAGGAGTGTTTCTAGCTTGATGGAGATGTCAGAGTTGGGAGATCAGTTACTTACTTCTTAGTAACTAAGTTGCAGTGCAGTAGTTAGTAGTGGTAGTGCTATGGGTAGTACGATGCAACATAATGAGAGGGGTTGCAGTGAAGATGCAACAGTGCCAGTGGTAGGGCCATGGGCAGAAGCATTGATGCAGAGGCAATTGCAATATGGATGCAGAGGGAGTAGCAGTACAGGATGCAGCAGTGCAGAGGATGTTGGGAAACAAGCCTAGCATCAACACAGGGACTGATGCCAAATGATCAGAGTGTTGCTCAGTGAGGAGTATTACTAGAGCATAGTCCTCACTAAGAGGGAGTGTTGATTTGGGGTAGCATCGAATGTTCTCTAGCCACGAAAATTGGTGGAGAGGCTAAGGCACATGAGATATCCAATACCCAGAAAGGGTTTCGGCAGATTCTAAACAGTTTGGGAGATATTAAAATAATTAATATTTTTAATGGAGTCCCTAAGTCTAAACTTAGGGAAATTAAAATATTAATATGAATTAATATAAAATTGTGTTAGAATGGTCCAAAATCCATGGATCAAGCCAGATCTAATCTTAACTGTTGATTAGGGACTTAATGTCGGCTATTGATTTTTCAATGAGAAAAGTATAAGAGGAGGCTTGAGGGTCACTTGGAGAACACACCAAGAGATCAAGATTTTGACTTTCTGGGGCTGGGTTTGCTGAGAAAGTTGAGAGAGTGATCTAGAGTTGCAACTGAGGTGCAGTGAATATAGAATCAAAGAGGCAGAGATAGTAATGGGAGGATCAGCGCAGCATCCGGGAAAGATGACGCAGAGGGCAGAAGCCGGAACTGTCGGGAACTGTAGGAACATCTGGGAAAGCTGATGCAGAGGGCAGAAGCCGGAACTGCTGGGAACTGTTGGGAACTACCGGAACAGCCAGGAAAGTTGACACAAAGGGAAGAAGTCAAAATTGTCGAGAACAGCCGGTACTGCCAAGAAAGCTCACGCAGAGGGCAAAAGCTGGAACTATCGGGAACAACCAGAATTGCCGGAACTGCAATGAAATATGATGCAGAGGGTAGAATCTGGAACTGCCGGGAACAGTCAGAACTACAAGGAACTGCCGGGAATGCTGACACAGAGGGCAGAAGAGACTAATGCAGTGCCTAGAGGTTGACACTGGGGTTTTTCGTGGGGTAGATTGGAGCTGAGGAGTTGCCGGAGTGTTTATCCAAGGTTTTAGCGGGAGCATCTGTCTCCAAAGGAGAGGTACTACTTCCGAGATATTTCTCTGTTGGGTGAGCCGGATTTGGCACCCAGATTGTATTATGAAACTGCTTAATAAATCAAACCCTTAGATAGCTGCACCGATTTTCCCGCATTGGGTTTTTCCAGGGACATTAGTCCAAAAATAACAGTGTCATTTGTGTGCTTGTTTCTTTTTCCTTCAGTTGATGATCTGTAATGTGTTGAGCATGTACTTCTGTTTATTTTCAGTATTATATGGTAAATAACTTGTTAATTAATTAGAACAAGTAGGAAGGAATAAATCAGAAAGTACATGGAGGGTTTCTAATTGTTAGACTTAGAAGTTGTCAAGTCGGCCTAGAAGCTGTCAAGTCGGCCTAATTGAAGAGCCATGTATACCCCTTAAAGAAGCCTATATGAGGAGAGGAACTGATCCTCCAAACAAGGACTCACTCATCTCTCGTTCTATGCAAAGAAGAGGATGAAGAAGAGGTCGAAGAAGGAGGATGAAGAAGAGGTCAAAGAAGAAGGACGAAGAAGAGGTCAAAGAAGGATGAATGCTAGAGGAAGTTAGCATTTCTGCACAAGGGTCTAACCTAATTCGATTTAGGAACGAAGGAGGGGAAGAAGGCAAGTGAAGGATACTAAGGGTATCTCTCTAGCCCTAAGTCACAAGGAAAGGAAAGTGAAGGACAGAAGAAGGCTCTAGGAAGAGGATCGAAGTTCCCACATGTGGCAGCAGCAGTTGCAACAGTTGTTGGGGAGTCGAAATTTTAGATCTACAGTAGGAGGTTGAAGTTCTTGCAATAGGAGGTCGAGTTGGTGCAATTGGAATATATTTACCTGGGTTTGGCAAGTAAAAAGTTTTCACATTATCTCAATAGGTTGATCTTGATCTTGGAGGGTATTGGTCTGAGTCATTAGGTCATGGTATTCATTAATTGAAATTTCTATAAGAAAAGAAGAGAAGAGATTTAAGGGTTTTCCCCTCAAGAGGAGGGGTTTTGGCCTTGGCTTGCATCCTATACATTGTGTCACTGTTCTTATTGTTTTGGTAGTTGTTTGATGTTTCTCACATTATAATAATCAGGATCAAAGATAATAAGTAAAAAGATAACACAAACAGTTATCAAGTTGAAGAGAATTAACATATTCATTTCCCTATTGAATTCTCAACACACTAGTAGATATAGATTGTGACATGTTTCCTTTTCCCTTAGATGAGTCTCTTGGTTGTGGTTTACTTGCTTTCTACTTGGTGTGGCCACGAAGGGATTTTTGATAGTTTTGGAGCTAGAAGGGGATGATCCATCTATATAACCTAGAAGAAGGACAAGCACAAAGTGTGTGTCTTTACCTTCATTCTCTTCCTTTTAACAAGTCCATTTTGTCTTGCAATTTCTTCATCTTCTAAGAAATATTTCTCCTCCTCTTATAGGCTTTCCTTTCTCTAGTACTAAGTAATTCTTGATGATACTCTAATATTCATGGCTTTCTTTTGTTTCCATTCTAGTGGAATGATTTTGTTGGATGTTGATTTTTCTAACTTGAACCTATTATGGTCTTATTAGTTAACAAAATTTGGACCTCTAAATCTCATGTGGGTTTATTTTCTATACTCTATTCACTATAATTTATTTTACCTATTGTTATGTTACAATAATGGAGGAATATCTACAGTCACATTTGGGTCTATGTGAGGTTTCACCAAAAAAGTATGCATATCAATTTCAAACAAAACAAAGTTATCAAATCTCTCTACAATGTTTATAGGAATGTGAATACTTTTGGTTGTAACTTGGACCATCTAGATATACCAACATTGAAAGGTGCCATGGGTCTCTTCCTGATGTTATTTATTATTATAATATTTATGTGTGCTGAAACAGGGTGAAAGAAATTGTTTAGTTTATATAATTTGTATATTTTCAGTGTTTTTCAAAAGATCATGGTAAGTAACAGTGCAACCCAATAGTAATGATATTCCTTACGATACTCTTGTGCATATAGATAAAATAAACTATTATAATCATGTTCATTTGATAATATTCCCAATGCATCTTGATCACTTGGGTACATCTCTCAAAAGCGTGGATAACTCCAATCGAGCATTTATCTTTTATGCATTTTTACCTTATTTTGTAAGCCAACTGTTCATTTGCATATCTGACAATTGATTCATTTTTTAGGCATATAGCTATATGATGCATCACTTGATATGTCCCATACTTCTTTCATTTTTCTTCAAGGGTTACATTATTGGCTATAACTCTCTCAACAATATGTTTTTCTTGTTTGGCAACCATCATGCTTTGTGAATGGAATCTACAATGATGGGATACGCTTTGTCTAGAAATAAGAATCTACCATAGATTTTGTTTTTCCAAATTTAGAACATCTAGTAGGGTGAGGATCCTAAATTTAAGAATACCTACCATTCACAACCTAGGTCTTGCATCATGTCTTCTATCAATGTATTTATTCACCTAGGTATATTCAACAAACTATAGTTCAAGGAATTTCTTTGCATCTTGGGGATTAAAATATGGGGAGCTCATCACACCCATTTTCCCTATATTGGTTCCATTATATTCACTTCATCATGGAATTCAATTCCCAGTATATTAGCTTATTTGTATGCTTTTTATTTAGCCCGCATAAGTGACTTTGATAAACACGTCATCTTTCTTTCTTTGTTCAAGGTTGTATTCCTACAATCTCTCTTTCCTCAATCAATAATTCTATTCATTTTCTCCATTGTGCTAGCCCACCTCATTTTTTAGAAGTTCTAGAAAACTATCCATTCATCTATTACTCCAACCATCCTTATTTTATACTCATCATTATACACTCATAGCCTCCAAATTTCAAATTTTGACTTCATTTCCCCCAATCTAAATGAATTTAGTTATCTAATCACTTGAATGTACTTCTTAATTATTCTTATTTATTATTAATGTTTATATTCTCTAGTATGGAATTTTTCCAACCTACAACCTCTTATCTCATTAACAAGTGCCTTAAACCATTTCACATTAATATTAAATTATTTAACTTCCCCCTTCTCTTTCTTCTTTACTCATCCCCACCTACCACTAGTTTGATGCCACCTTTAAGCAAATAACATAATTCGCTTAACATCAACTTTAGAAATCCTATCTTCAAATCCTCCATATACATGCATATTTTTGAATTAACCCTCATTATGTGGGTATTGGGCAATGGTAAGTCTTCAACACCTACTCATATTGACATATTCTCCATAGGTCTCCCATTCATGAATAGTATTAATTTTGTTACACTTGATTTTGTTAGTATTTCCGACCACTTGATCTTCAACATATTAAGGATATTTATAATAATAAACATTCATCAATAATTACCCATCAAGAACATAAATGCACAACAAGTACATAGAATCCATATTCAAATTAATTAAATAAGTAATCATACAAACTATCCTCCTTGCACAAAATGGAAAGGAAAAAAAATCTCAGAACCCTTAGTCTTTTCAAATCCCAATGCTTTTGAGTGCAATACAATACAAGGTAAAACTCTCCTAATCTCTTATAGGGAAGATAGCATAAGAAAGTGTGGGATCATTACTATGTGCAACTTCCAATTCAACTAACAACATTATAGTCTCTCACAAATTCCCAACTCCAAAAAGTGCATTAAGTGATAAAATCTTGTGAATATAAAGTGAAAATCCATGTGTCAATGACCCCATTAATAATTCAATGGCCAAATGGGGTGCCAATATGGTCAATAAATTTTTTAGATCCTTGACATCCCAACACTCCCTTCTCATCCCATTCACAAATCCATGGTTCCATCCACCCTCCTCAAACACAAAGGTGTGTCAAGTGGTGGAATAACTCTTTCCTACAAAACCATTGCATGATTATTCATTTACTTCTAAGACCTAGTAGTGATGCAAAGCTAAAAAAGGGAAAATTCACTAAAACTGAAATTGAAAATTTACTAAAAATTAAATTAAAACAATAACAAAAGTAGGTAGTGGCCTCTCCAGAAATTCATATAAACAAGTTTTCTCCAAAATTTGAGAAATTTTTCTCAATGGTATCTTGTCTTTCTACCAACAAATTTCCTAAGAATGAGTGGTATATGGACAATATGGCATCTCACCATAGGACATCAAATTAATAATTAGTTTATAATCTAATGAAGCGGGACTAAGGAGTATAGGTTGAGCTTGGTGATGATGTGAAGTACCTAGTAGAAGGAATTGATACTATTCCCTTCTAACCCAAGTAAATTAACTCTTAAGAATTTTTTTAATTTTTGTTGTTGTTGTTGTTGTTGTTGTTGTGTTTTTTTTTTCTTTTTTTTTTTCCAGGGCTCATAAAGACCTTGATTTCAACATTAGTGATGGTGAAACATGTCTAAGCTTTATCTCGTAGTAGTGACAACATGTGCAAGTTGAGACACAAAGAAATGGTGCACCTGGACCATACAGTATTGCATATTCTAATGGAAATAGTCACAAGTGTTCCAAAATTTAGTGTTAAACAATGTGGAGTATGCAAAGGGTGCAAGGTTGGCAAGCATGCAAAGGTTTCTTTTACAAACAACGAGCATAGATATAAGGATATTTTATACCTAGTTCATTTAGATGTTTGTTGGTAGATGTTAATAGCATCAATCTCAAGAAGCATGTACCATGTTTCTTTCATTGAAAACTTTTGTAGTCTACTTCCTAAAGGTTAAGCATCAAGTCATTAGAAAATTTTGGGAGCTCAAAGCTCTAGTTGAAAACTAGACTAGGAATAAAATCAAAGTCTTGAGATCGAACAATAGGGGTGAGTATATCTCCAAGGAGTTCGAAGGTTTTTGTGAGGAAACAGGAATCAAAAGGGAGTTTATTGTTTCAAACAACCCAAAACAGAATGGGGTTGCAAATAAAATTTGTTGATCCAACATATATGTTGCTAAGGCCATGATTCATAACCAAGAGTTGCATATGTTTCTTTGGTAAAAGTCATGCAACACAATAGTCTACATAAAGTTGATGTCCTCACAAGATCTTGGCAGAATATACGCTAGAGGATGCATTCACCAATATGAAGTCAAAGGTGAGGTAATTTTTCCTCTTTGGCTACCCAATTTATATCCATGTATTAATAGAAAAGAGGATTATATGGAACACTCTCATTAAGGGTTTATTTGTAGGTTACATTAAGACTTCTATTGAGAAATCTAGGGAAAAGACAAGAGGTGATTTCTCTACAAATGATAATTCCTTTTGAATACTTTCTACTTCTTTTGATTAGGTTCTTCTTTAGCTTGATTATTATAGTGTTATTTTCATCAAACATTTATCAAAATTATGAAAAACAATGAGACAAGAGACACAAGATGTAGGTGATCGGTCAGAGCCAAAACCTCTCCAAATTGAGAGGAAAACCCAAAATAATTCTTCTTCTTATAGAATCTTCAAGTGATGAATTCCAAGACCAAGACCCTTGACCTGAGAACCTCTCCAAGACTAAGTCACAAGACCTTTTGAACAGCTTCTTGTTCTTTTGCAAGTCACACTAGTCAAACTGACTTCTTGTACTCCTAATCTTGGCTTCTCTGAAATTTCGGCCCTTTTCATAGTCCTATAATTCTTGGCCTACTTGAAACTTCTGCAATTTCACACATGTGGGCTGATTGGAAGAGTTTGGTGATACTTTCCTTCTTCTCTTGACTTTTAGACTTCTTTTGGCGATTTTGGCTAGCAAGAACACTGGTTTGTGACCTTCTTCTTGGCTTCTTCAAGGGATGAGGTAACCCTATTGCAAAAACCCTAATCTCTATCACACGTGCGAGGAAGATGACCCAGATCAGTGCCAAAAACTCTTTGCTTTCCTTCCTTGTCCTTTTGCTAGATGTTAGAGTCAGTATTTTCATACTTCCATCAGCGATCAAAATTCCTCTTTTACATCATATTAGTGTCCCATTTGAAATTTTTATCATTCCACCTAGGTCATCATGGAAAAATTTACTCACTGATGGTAGCCAAAAATCAAAAATCATACTCCCCTCTCAAAAAAAAATATTTGCTGGCCCACCTTCATGTGTCTTGTTGAGCATCCATTTACTACGAAGTCTCATTTCATCATGTTTTATGTCAGTCAAGTCCACCTAAAGTTCAATCATTCAAGATTCCATTACACCTAGGTTTCAATTTCCCAAGGTCCAATAAATCACCATCTCACTGCATAAGCTCAGCAAAGTATGAGAGTGAAACAAATAATATCCCTTTTTCAGTTAAATAAGGGTTTACAAGTATGTAACCATGGTTACTGAACTTCCAAATTTAATTTCAAGGAATTTATCCCAGTTTGTAAATTTTATTTCAAAAGAGATGTAATAATTTTTATTTCATTTATGTAACTTTATGTCTATTATATGTACTAAGTCACCATTTTAGCTGTCTACTCAATTCCATTACCAATAGCATCCAAACAAAATTCAAAATGAAGATTTCTAAATTATCATCCACCTATCAAAGGAAAAAGTCAGAAAGTCAAAGAGCATTAGTGTGGAAATTTTAAAAGTGACATGAAACATTAGAAAATGGGTTTTTAAAGCATAAATCAAAACCCATTAAAGTATAAAATCCCTCAAAGACATCAAATCAACATTCATTTTCACTCCTATACTCTCAAAGCCTCCTCAGCAAAAGAGAATTTTTGAATTTTAGGCAAAATTGGGCAAAACAGGGCCAGAGGGCGCGTTTAGAAACTAGAGGGCACGTTCAGAACTGGTGTTGCGCATTTGCCATAAAACTCAGTGTATTTTCTAAGGGAGCATTTAACCATTTTGTTGTGCCTTTGCCGAGAACATCCAGAAATTGCCCAAAATGCACTACATTGCTCTAAGCGTCAAATTTGTCACCAAGGTGCTCCAATAAGTAGGCAGGATATAATTACATTATTCCTCTCCTTCACAATTGATTTATATGGTGTTTCATTTTGTTTTGGAGACATACTAAGTTCAAAACCCTAGTAACATAATTCCACTCCTAAATCTAATTTCCTAGCATCCCACTACCATTCCTACACTTCAAAACTACCCCCTGTCACCTACTTCATATCAAACATCCCCATTTCCATATCGTCAATTTCGTCGCATCATTCCATACTCTCTACACCTATATTCCATTTCATCATCTCCCTAGGGTTTGACTCCAATAACTCATGGCAGAAGAAGAGAACATAAGTCAGAGTGAGGAACAAAAACAGGAGAGGAGGCTATCTAAGAAAGGAAGGGGAATCATTAGACATGAGCCAATCAATACCAGAGAACTCATGGCATCTCCCATCAATGTGACAAGCTTTAAACATATGGGTTGTTTTGATTTTTGTGAGAAAGTGGAAAGGATCCAAGATCATCCTATGTTGACCAGATTATTCATCACCAACCTCCATGACAACCAGGTAACCCTTGCTAGTGTCACCTTCACTATATCTCCTTGTATCATATTAGAAGCCTCTGGGATCCAAAATATTGGGGAAAAATGGTTTAAACAAGGAGAATTGGATCATTTTTATTATGAGCCATACCTTAAACCAAGGTACAAGAATGAGAGAGATAATTTTTCCTTTCTATTACCTCCTAGACAGATATGTTCCCATGATGAAAATCATCATGAAGTACTTCACATGTGAGGGTAGGTTTTCTAGGCTCTATTCCTATCATATTCGGCTACTCATGCATTTCACAAGAGTCAAAATGCTCAATATGCCCTACTATCTTTACTGGGACATTGACAAGATGTCATTCATTTCCCAAAGGAAAGATTATGATCATCAAATGCAAAGTATATTTCACCACTCCCTCATCAAGATGATAGTCCTACACCACCTTGATCAGCTTAACATTGCATGGGACACTTTCATATCCAATGAGATTTTCACAGTCCCACCTATTCAGCATGGCCAAGAAGTACCTTCATCATCTCATCCATCCACCTCCATTCATCCACCTCAACCCATACATCATCCATCTTCATCTGATGAGTCAACCACACCATCACCTTCATCATCACCATCTCATGAGACTATTCATTCACCTGGCAGAGATGAAGGTAGTGAGAAAGAACACATTGAGCATGGTGAAAGCAGCAAGCCTAAAGGGGTTGGTTTAGGTACCTTGACACATACCTATCATAGAGGGCACAGGCAAGTGTTTTCCCCACAGATTGTGGGAGGGGCCTTGCCTTCTTCATCGGTAAAGCAAGTACAAAAGTGTAAGGAAAAGGTGACAGAGGCAGAGATTTAGCAGTAGGAGGAGGACCTCCATGAGACAAAGCATGATTTTCAGTTATTTGACCCAAATGAGCATGATGACAGTGAGAACAAATCCCTTGTCATCAAGGAGAAGAATGCACTCATAGGAGGGCTCCAAGTAAACTTGCAAAGGGCCAAATACATTATTTCATATTATGAGCAGGATAACAATCACTTTGATGCAGGAGCACAACTACCCCAAGTCAAAATGAAATTTTGACTACTACTAGAAGGAAAAACGAGTTTCTGGAATGAGAAACGGCTTAAAAAGGACGATATCCTCATGAATATGTATTCGCCTGTCTTGAAGAGCCACGTCATTTGTAAGAGGATTAGTTCCTCATGGACATGCATCTGAAATGCCTCATAATTTGGATTGTTGAGATCCTCAAGGGATCATGCGAAATTGTTAATAAATTGTAGGGAGTCGTTGAACAATCTTAGGAGAAGATCATGGATCTAGAATGATCCATGATTCTATAGTTATTCCTATAAATTGTGAACCTGCGTGTTGTGATGGGAGGCCAGAATGCAATGTAAATCAGGCGAGGAGACAGTCAAGGCCTAAGCACCTTTGTATGTAATTCGAGTTCGAATGAAATGGAAAAAAAAAGTGTGTTGTTTTATGTGTTTAATCCTATGCGTGCAACCCTATTGAATTCATAAGTTTGAATGTATGTGTATGTTCTATTTAACATATATCTGGTTTCCGTCATCATGACAGTAATGCGAGGTGTGACATGGTGAAGTGCGGTGAAAGAAATTTCAGCCGCAGGAACGAGACCGTCGAACAATAACAAAATTAACCAGTTATGTGGGGCCATAACCCACAGGTCAGCGTATTGATTACAAGATGTAGTTTTACTGCATCAAAGTGGTACTAGAGCAGCCTATTGGCATTGAGCAGGATCTCAAAGATCAGAAAAAGAAATCCAACATGGTTTTTAGAGTTGGAAGAGGACGTGGTGGTGGTCAAAGAAGAGGAAGACCAGTTGCAAATGCTGAAGTGTTGGAAGCTATGCAACATCTACAAGCTCGATTAGAAGCAATGGAAATGGGAAATGAAAGAGATGCAAGTGTTGGAGAAGTCAGTGAACCTGAAGTTGAAGCTGCAGAAGAAGAGGAACCTGCAGAAGTTACTCCTAAAATGAGATTATTTAAATCAATGTTGGTCCACATCTAAACCCAGATTTGAGGTTTCATTTTATGCAAGAGGTTTAAACCCTGAGGAGTTGATAGACTGGATTAATGACAAGGATAAATTCTTTGATTATGAAGGAATGGAAGAAGAAAAGATAGTGAAATTTGCTGTCACAAAATTGAAAGGACATGCAACACTTTGGTGGGATGGAGTGCAGGCAGAAAGAAGGAGACTTGGTAAGCAGCCAATAAAAAATTGGAATAAGATGGTGGAAAAGTTGAGAGGTAAGTTTTTGCTAAGTGATTATCAACTTTCATTATTTAGACAGATGCAGAATATTAGACAGATGTCTTTGGCAGTGAAAGAATACACAGAGGAATTTTACAGAGTGAGCATAAGAGCTGGACAAATTCAAGATATAGCCAAGAAGGTTGCAAGATATATAAATGGTCTCAGAATGGAGATCCAAGATGAGATAAGTGTGTTGTCTCCTAAAATAGTGGAAGAGGCTTATCAGATGGTATTGAAGGCTGAAGAAAAACTCATAAGGAAGAAATCTACCAGAAGTAGAGGTACTTTCCGAGGAAGAGGAAGTCAAGGTGGTAGAGGAAGATCTATAGCACCTAGAGATGGAGCTAGAACTAGCTCGAATCAACATTCACCCACAGAAGGTGATGCAAGTGGCAAAAGGAAATTTTCCAGAGGAAGAGGAAGCAGAGGTAGAGGAAGAGAAATCAGATGTTATAGATGTAACAAGCTGGGACACAGAGCCTATGAGTGCCCAAAAAACACAGGGACAAATCAGAGAAATGTAATTGTTTCTCAGACTAAAGAGGAAGCAGCAAAGGTGCCAGAAGAAGAAAATGTACCAGAGAAAGGGGAATCTTTGGTAGTTAACAAAGTTTTGTTAAAGCCAGCAAAGGAAGTTGTTGAACCAGCGCAGAGAAAGACTTTGTTCAGGACTGTGTGCAAGGTTCAAGGAAAATGCTATCAAATGGTAATTGATAGTGGCAGCACCGATAATTTGGTCTCTACAGAAGTGGTGGAAAAGTTGAAATTAAAGACAAAGAAACATCCAACACCTTACAAGGTGTCATGGCTTCAAAAAGGACATCAGTTGTTAGTGAATGAACAGTGTGAAGTGGAGTTGCAGTTGGGCAGCTACAAAGACAAAATTCAGTGTGATGTGATGCCTATGGATGTGTGTCACATATTTTTGGGAAGACCTTGGTAGTATGAAAGAGGAGCTATGCATGATGAGAAAAAGAACACATACAAATTTGGTAAAGATGGTATTAATCATACATTGTTGCCTATGGAAGAAGAGGATGCATCAAGAAAATATGATCCAAAGACTCTATTGCTGAGTGGAAAAGAATACTTGCAGCAGATTGAAGAGAATGAGGTAAATTTTGCATTGATTTGCAAACCCAAGGTAATAACTACTTCCACTAAAATTTATGATTTGCCAATTGAAATTCAAGAGATGCTGGAAAATTATTGTGATATGCCTAATGAGTTACCACCCATTAGAAAAATCAATCATCATATAGCTTTGATTCCAAGGGAAAATCTGCCAAATAAAGTAGCTTACAGGATGACTCCCACAAAAAATGAAGAAGTCAGAAAACAGGTTCAGGAATTGTTAGATAAAGGACTAATTAGAGAGAGTTTGATTCATTGTGCAGTGCCAACAGTGTTGAGTCCAAAGAAAGATGGAGGCTAGAGAATGTGCATTGATTCAAGAGCAATCAACAAAATAACAATCAGGTACAGATTTCCTTTACCTAGAATTGAAGATTTGATGGATTGTTTAAGTGGAGCAAGATATTTTACAAAGTTGGATTTAAAAATTGGGTATCATCAAATAAGGATTAGAGAAGGAGATGAATGGAAAACTTCTTTTAAAACAAATGAAGGACTGTATGAATGGATGGTAATGCCTTTTGGGTTATCAAATGCTCCTAGTACATTTATGAGGCTTATGAATGAAGTGCTGAAAGAATTTATTGGTAAATTTGAAATAGTATATCTGGATGATATATTAGTCTATAGCAGATCTAAAGAGGAACATATGTGACATCTGAATTATGTCTTACAGAAGCTGCAACAAGAAAAGTTACTACTAAATTTAAAGAAATGTTCATTCATGAAGGAATATTTGGTATATTTGGGCTTTGTTGTTTCCGTTGATGGATTAAAGATGGATCCAGAGAAGATAAAGGCAAACATAGAGAGGCCTTCACTAAAAAGTGTTTTTGAGGTAAGAAGTTTTCATGGTCTTGCTAGTTTTTATAGAAAATTCATAAGGAATTTTAGTAAGATCATTGCTTCTATTATTGACACTATAAAGAAGGATAAACAACCATTTAAATGGACTGTTGACGCAGAAAAGAATTTCCAGCTGTTGAAAAGAAAGATCACTGAAAAGCTTATTTTAATTTTTCCTTATTTTAATAAACCTTTTCAAGTGAAATGTGATGCTAGTGGAGAAGCTATTGGCACTATTTTAGGTTAGAAGGAAAGACCTGTAGCTTATTTCAATGAAAAACTGAATGAATTGAAGAAGAAATATTCTTCTTATGATATGGAATTTTATGCAGTTGTGCAGTCATTGAAAAAGTGGAGACATTACTTGATGTATAAGGAGTTTATACTATATTCAAACAATCATGCATTGCAGTACATTATGCAACAGCCAAAGCTTAGTCAGAAACATGCAAAATGGGTAGAATATCTTCAAAGTTTTAATTTTGTATTAAAACATATAAATGGCCAATCAAAAAAAGTAGCAGATGCCTTAAGCAGAAAAAGTATCCTAGTTCAGGAAAGTCAAATTCAAGTGTTGAGTTTTGATTTTCTTAAAGAATTATATGAGAAAGATTTAGATTTTAAAGAGGCATTTGAAGCTTGTAAAAATCCTGTTTTGTTAGACAGAAGTAAGTGGCTGGATTTTTTCTTGCAAGAAGGATTGTTGTTTAAAAGAAATCAACTGTGCATACCAAATTTCTCTATGAGGGAAAATTTAATCAAGGAGAAACATAGTGGTGGACTTGGAGGACATTTTGGTGCAGAAAAGACTTATGAACAGTTGAATCGGTTTTATTTCTGGCCGAAGATGAGATCTGAAGTGGAGAAGTATGTAAAAAATTGTAAAGTTTGTATGCAAAGGGAAGGAGCCAAAACACAGGTTTATATGTTCCATTACCTATTCCAGATAGACCTTGGGATATGATAAGTATGGACTTTGTTTTGGGTTACCAAAAAATCAAAGAGGAAATGATTCAATTTATGTTGTGGTTAACAAATTTTCTAAAATGGCACATTTTATTCCTTCTTATAAAACCAGTGATGCTACACATTGCTAATATGTTTTTTAAGGAGATTGTAAGGTTGCATTGGTTACCTAAGAGCATTGTTTCAGATAAAGATACCATATTTGTTGGTCATTTCTCGAGGACCTTATGGAAGAAAATTGATACTAAACTAAGTTTCATTTCAGCTTATCATCCTCAGATTGATGGATAGATTGAAGTTGTAAACAGAAGCTTGGGTAATCTTCTAAGAAGTCTTGCAGGTGAACATCCAAAACAGTGGGATCAAATTTTGGCACAGGCTGAATATGCTTATAATGATTCTCCTAACAACAGTAAAGGGCAGAGTCCATTCCATATAGTTTATGGAATGCACCCAAGAGGAGTGTCTGAATTAAGAGACTTCGGAAAAGCTGAAATGAGAAGTGCTAAAGGAGAAGATTTTTCTTCAGAGATTCAAGCAATACATGAACAGGTAAAACAACAATTACAGGATAACAACATAAAGTATAAGAGCAGAGAAGATTTGAAGAAGAGAGAAGTTAATTTTGAGGTTGGAGATTTGGTTTTGGCACACCTAAGGAAGGAAAGATTTCCAAAAAGGGAGTATAACAAGTTAAAATTTAAGAAAATTGAACCATGCAGAGTCTTGAGGAAATTTTACGCAAATGCATATGAAATTGAATTACCCCCTCACATTGGAATATCTCCAATTTTCAATGTTGCTGATTTGTACAGGTATGAAAATAGAAATGCAGATGATACAACAGAAGATAAAGAAGAACAAGAGGTTGATTGGGTAAAACAGTTACCTACAGCAAAGGCATTGCAGCCAGAAAAGATTTTAGATAAGATATTGTTTAAAAAGACAAGAGGACAGGAGTATTTTCAGTATTTGATCAAGTGGAAGGATCAACCAATTGTTGATGCTACCTGGATGATAGATGCCATGCTATAGAAGTTGGGCAGTTCTGTAGAAGAGCTCATGGACAGGAGCCCATGAAGAATTTTGTCCTCAGGAGTCTGATGCAGGAGCATGAGGCTTGAAGACAAAAGACTTCAAATTTTATTCCAAAAATACAAAAAAAAATTACAAGCAAAGGAGTGGGATCCTTTAGCTGTCACTTTACAAAGCTTTCTAGATAGGATTTGAGCTAGAATTTAGGGATTTGAATTATCTTGTAATTAATTCAAGTATTTAGGCTTAGTTGAGATTCTTGAGGAGAATATCATGCAGATTAGATATTATCTAGGATTAGGTAGATTTGATCCATTGATTTAGGATCTGATTGTTGTATGTACAGGTATTTATGTAAGTTTTGAATTAGTAGAATGGGATTTTGGCTGAGGAGGATTGGAATGTAAAATTTGGAATCTCTCTGTATCTCCGTGAATATTGTGCATGGATGATCAAATCCCAGAGGTCTCTTAAATTTCCTTCGAAATAGTTCTGAAGTTATTTGATTTCAAAATTGAATCTATAGGGTTGAATTCACATGAACCCTATGTTGTTATTTCTTGAATTTTTCAATTACAATGAACTGTTAATAGCCTAGATATGTTTCAAGATCACAGAAATATAATTTAGAGACAAAATAAACTTGGCGAAAGTGCTAAGTCTGGCAAAACGAGGAAACCTGACAAATTCACGAGAAACCCAGAAGAAGATCATAATTGTCCGATCGGACAGATCCAACAGATCTAATGGTCATCACGTGCCAACAAGCACAGACGTTAATTCCAAAATCGAACGCGATAATTTATAAAACTGAGTTAATAGCTCAATTAATCGTGACCGTCTGCTTGAAGGGGTCAGATCTGACGGTGATCGCGTCAGAAGATGCACGTGATTTAATTTAAATTTCAAATGCGATAAGGTTATGAACTGGGGTTTTAATTCCTTTTGGTTCCGTGGTAAATTTGAGGATTTGCCATATATCAAGCAAATTAAATAAGTCTGCTATTTTAGCAGAATAGCTAAATTTTGAGGTTGATGACTGATACTCCAAAGGAAAACCAAGCAGAAGTTCCACCCGAACTTGAAGGAATAGTTTCTCATTTTGAACGATTATCCTTAACGCTTGCAACCATCCCACCACATTTTGAGGTCAAAAATGAGCTCATGCAGATTCAACTCATCAAAGCAAAGAGAGTGGCTGAAAAGGCTAAGGCCTTCCTTGATGAGGCATATGGACTATATGGTGAACAACTTGATGAATAGGTGCCAAGAAGAAGGCCAAGGACTAGAGGCCTAAAGAGAGCTTTGGAGCTAGAAAAGGAAAGGGAGGCAGAACTAGCCAATCAGCTCACCTTAAATGAGCAATTTTCCAAAATGGTAAATGAGAACCGGGAGCATTAGCTCGAGAGGGTGAACACCCATCTTGAGAGCCTCATATACAAAGCCAAAAGGGATATTGATTTTTAGAGAAGGATGGAAAAGTACTATGCCATGAGAAACAAAATTGCAAGAGCCAAACTCAAAAGAGCCCATGCAAAAATTGAAGCCTTGACCAAGCAAGAGGAGAAAATGAGGCTAGATATTCTTTCCAAGGCATCACTCCATGCCTCAAACATATGATCAACCATCAGCCCACCAATTTTGACAATTTTTGAACAAATTTTTCAAGTTATGATTTTTTGTGTTTTTTAAAGCATTTTTAACATAGTCAAAGGGTCAAACGCGCAACGCCTAGGGTGTTGCGCTCTTTTTTGAGGCATATGATGAATAAAATGCCAGCATATTTGGATTCAGAGTGATGAGGACATGAACCCTGTGCATTTTCTAAGAATTTGGAGGCAAATTGGTCAGCCAAAAAGGCCATAAACCACCTTTTTTGCGTTTTTTGGCCTGGGCATTGTGCGTTTACCAGTCTTGGGATATTGAGTTTTTGGCAAGGAAAATGAACTCCAAATTGAAAACTGAAGGCATATCTGGAAAGTAGACTTGAAGGGATTTCCAACGAGCTATCTTGGATAAAATTTGGACACTGGGAAGGCACCCAAAAGCAGCCCTGAATTTCGAGGTGTGTTTGACACTGAGAGGATGCGTTTGACAAAGAGAGGGTGTGTTTGACAGTCTTCTCCAATTTTCACTGTTTCTCTCCAAATTAATTTTCACCTATGGGAAATTGATGTTTTATTGATTTAATTGATAAGGATGATGTAATTATTATGTTTCTTACTGTTATCTAGGGTAAATACATTAGTTAAATGGTCTACATGACTTGTAATGAATCAGTTTGCTTAAGTTAGGGATGAGTCACTTTGACCACCCTATACTCTAGCTATCAGTTCATTTTTTCTTGCAAATGCTCCTCCTCTCATGGATTTGACCCCTGAGGCTAGGAAGAGTTGGTTTGAGGCCTATAGTATGTATTTTCTTAGTCATTTTTGTTGGCATTATGACACAGGTTTGGCACTATGGCACAGGTGTTGTCCTTGATGGCAACTTACTCAGATGACAGATCACAATTCAAGCTCTCAGAATGGAAGAAAAATTCATATACGTAGGTTCCTCTTAACTAGAGCGCGTATACACGCGGGATTGATGATCAAAAGTCGTGTATACGTATGCACACACTTTCATGCACGGAAAAGCGTGTACATGTGGGAAAGCTTATTTTTGGGTCCATGGTATTTGGACCTTGGTATTGCGTCCGAAGTATTGAACTTAGGTATTGGGTTCCTAGTATTGGTTCTCTATGGTTTTGGAACATGGTTTGAGTAAGTCCTTAGACTATAAAAAGGAGGAGATCATTTGGAAAAGGTATTGACTCAAGTATTGAACATCTTATGAAGAACAAGATCTAGAATACTGGTGATTGGTTTATGGTGCATAGCCGAATCTGAATCAAGGAGGAACCTGCGCACAAGAAGATGGATAAGTTATATTGATGGGTCAAAACGCAAGACTTGAATAGTAGTATCTTTGTGTGATTTTGATATGTTATATTTGGCACATGACTTGATCTATAAATCTGATAATCTGGGTATAACTGATGTCTGAATATTTGAAAGAATGAATTATCTTTTATAGATCTGTACGCATGTTCAGTGAAGCAAAGGCACGTATACACGTTGGTTTTGTAATTCAAAATAGTGTATATGCAGGTTGGCCTTAATTCACGCAGGTTGTACACATTGAAGTAGCATACATCTCTTGAAATATGTTTTAGCTACTTCTGTTTATTACTGCATTGTTCTGGGTTCAGAATTGGTGTCTGGTTACTATTACTGTTTTCTGGGTACAACATTCAGAGAAGTGACTATTTGATTCAGTTTTGTTTGGTGCAAAGGATATCGGTTGATGCAGATATACTTGATGTTTGATTGATGTTATTCATGGATCCAGTCTGAAAATTTATGAAACGTGGCCCCTGGAAGAAAAGAGAAGGTTGTAACCTTCTATAGGTCAACACCTACGTACTAGTACCTCAGCTAGTATAAGAGCTAAGGGGGTTGTAGCTCCCTTCCAGGAGAAGCTGGAGAACGAGAGAAGGTTGTTTCCTTCTGCAGGTAGCAGCCTGCGTACTGATATAAGACTGCTCCAGTACATAATCATTGTAAAAAAAAGTTTCTAATTAAAAGAAGATAGAGACGAATTGCAGCAGGTGGTTTTCACCCACATTGGGTTTCCACCTTACATCTTGGTGTTCATGTGTGATGCTTATGTGTGATGATTTGTTCTGCTTTACTGCTCCTGTTTATTGTTCATATGATTAATAATGTTCTGATGCACTCATTAAGAAGCAACTAACTGAATTATAAGTTTACTAGATATACGCTTGTTGCATTACACACAGTTGCGTATACACGTGGTTTTCCTTAACTGAAGGAGCGTATATGAATCTGAATTTGGAAATGAAAAATTTATATTGATTTGATAATACTGATTCACCCCCCCCCCTCAGTATTATTTCCAACAATTTTATAGGTTTGACTCTCTTGGATGTTGTAATAGCTTTCAGACTTTGGCATGGAATATATTGGATGAAGTTGCAGCTATTTTGGTGGGATTCCTGTGGCATGGTATTTTGATCTTATTTCTTCTTCAGTTTCATATGTGTGAATGTTTTGTTCCTTTCATGATCCATTTCACTCTAATTGTGTTTGATTTTCAAGGTGTGATAAGCAGAATTCATCTTTGTATGCTCTGTTTTGGGAAAATCATCATATATTGTTTCATTTCTTCAGTTTAAAAAGAATTCATGACCCTCATGCTCTTTTTAGCATCTCACTAGTCTAAATTATCTCATTACTATACTACGAAGTTTAAAGTACCTTTCCTACCTTGCCCCATCAGATGTCTGCAATTCAGATTCACTTTTCCCTGACCTAGTTCATTCTCTGACCTAATTCACTCATCCTTGTGACTACCCAACCAAAATCAAATCAAACAACCCTCTACACTTTACATCTAGCCTAAAACCCTAATCTATCCAGCCCTCTTGGTTGTGATCCTTTGGAGAGAGCCCTCTCCGACTTGGTAGGGCTAGCTACCAAGTCAAAAGATTGGTTTGTGGTTACCTCAGCTGGACTCTTCCTCAGCCTTGGAGATCCGGAGGAGTGATAACATATTGGCGTCGTTGCCAGGGAGCGAAAGCTCTATCTTCCCTAGGAAAGAATGACAATGATTTAGATCTAATTGTTGATGGTGAACAACAGTTGGACACATAGAAAGGCTGTACCATTCACCTGGCGACTCCATTGATTGAAATATCCAGAAAATCAACACTTCATGGCGACTCCACTTTTCAAGAACCAGTAGTTTGAAAACCTTATTGGTGACTTCATTTTTGTCAAGATGGATCGATCTCAGATCCTTGGATTTCCAAATCCTATGCCTCATGTTGACTGGTTTACAAATCTTCCTACATTTAAAAATGAACAAGAAGATGATGCTACTTTGCATTTAGTAAGGTTTCATGTACATGTATGTAGACTAAGAGTTGAGTTTCCTGAGTATTGTCTCATGACTGTCTCATGAAGTTGTTTATGGATACCCTTAAAGATAAAGCTAGGGGATGGTATGAAGGGTTACCAGAAGGAAGCTTATGTTCTCTAAAAGATTTCCATAATGTGCTCTCCAACCATTTTGTGAAGTCTTATCTTTCTTTACAAAGTTGTTGTGATTATAGTGAAGGTTTCATTGCATATCTAGAAAGTATTGATGATATCAAATGTATGGATGATGAAGAAATCATTGAAGTCTTCTCTGATTTTTCCCTTCAACAACAATCTGAAGAAGCTAGTCACTTTGATACACAAGACCATATTCAGCATCCTTGTGAATCTTTAGGAGGGAAAGAAGACAATTATTGTTTTAGCAAAAGAAAACAAAAAGTACTTTCTCCTCTGTCTGAAGATGAGATAGATCAACTCCTGAAAATTCATGTTACAACCCAAGCTAATGCAGGTTTGTCGTGTTCACATAGTCAAGAAGGTGTTAGTGAAACTTCTTCCACTTTTGAAAATGAGGACAGTCTTGAAATTAGATTTATAGATCAGCTAACAGATATTGCTTTATTTCATGAAGATGATAGGGCTTTCATGTTTGATACTATTAAAGAATGTTTTCTGTTTAAGAATGGCTTAAACTTTGAATTGGAGGAGTATGACCCTAAGAGAGACAGTATGCCAGAAATTGAGTCAAACTTTCTCATGCTCAAGAAATTTATAGCCAACACTCAAATAGCAGAATTTTATACTTCCCTATGCCTTCCTATCAATCAAAAACCAACTTTTCTTTCAAATCAAAATGAAGGGAGTACTTGTATTTTTGTTGTTGGATCTCAAGACAAGGTAATGCTTCCGGATTTTCAAGACCCCTTCAATAGTCTTTTGCAAGAATTAGAGAGCGTGAATGTTGTCTGGTTTGTTAGCATAAGCCTTGGTTTTAGTTGTTATTGTGAGTTGCCTACATGTACGTCATTATTCCTGCTCGGGGAAAGTGAGAATAGAATTTCAGTAAGTAGCAATTTGCTGGATTTGTTACATTGGAAGGATCACTTCACATGATTGTACTATTTCTTCAATAGGTAGGTGGTTGTCATCAAGATTTGAATCCCTCAAATCACGATGGTATGCTGCCATTAATAAGCTTTGTAGTTACTTGTTTCAGTTAAGTAAGTCTTGAGCCATTTTTTCAGTCATTTTCGAGTCAGTTTGTGTCATTTGAGTTGTCAGCGTTTAGTCATGCATTTCAGTTAAGTTTTTGACCGTATTGGCCCATATGGTTAGGCTACTTGGTCTACGATTTTCTTGGCACATCCAAGGAGCTGCCATCCCCAAATATGGCCAATGTTAGAGTCAGTGTTTGCATACTGCCATCCGTGATCAAAATTCCTCTTTTACATCATATTAGTGTCCCATTTGAAATTGTTATCATTCCACCTAGGTCATCATGGAAAAATTTACTCACTGATGGTAGCCCAAAATCGAAAATCATACTCCCCTCTCAAAATTTTGTATTTGCTAGCCCACCTTCATGTGTCTTGCTGAGCATCCATTGACTACAAAGGCTCATTTCATCATGTTTTATGTCAATTCCACCTAAAGTTCAATCATTCAAGGTTCCAGTAGGTCACCTAGGTTTCAATTTGCCAAGGTCCAATAAATCACCATATCACTGCATAAGGTTAGAAAAGTATGAGAGTGAAACAAATAATATCCCTTTTTCAGTTAAATAAGGGTTTACAAGTATGTAACCATGGTCACTGAACTTCCAAATTTGATTTCAAGCAAGGAATTTATCCCAGTTTGTAAATTTTATTTCAAAAGAGATGTAATAATTTTTATTTCATTTATGTAATTTTATGTCTATTATATGTAATAAGTCACCATTTTAGTTGTCTACTCAATTCCATTACCAATAGCATCCAAACAAAATTCAAAATGAAGATTGCCAAAACATCATCCACCTGTGAAAGGAAAAAGAAAGTCAAAGAGCATTAGTGTGAAAATTTGAAAAGTGACATGAAACATTAGAAAATGGGTTTTCAAAGCATAAATCAAAACCCATTCAAGTATAAAAGCCCTCAAAGACATCAATTCAACATTCATTTGCACTCCTACACTCTCAAATCCTCCTCAGCAAAAGAGAATTTTCGAATTTCAGGCGAAATTGGGCAAAACAAGGCCAGAGGGCGCGTTTAGAAACTAGAGGGTGCATTCAGAACTGGTGTTGCGCGTTTGCCATAAAACTCAGTGTATTTTCTAAGGGCATTACGCGCTTGTAAGGAGAGGGCACGTTTGACCATTTTGTTGCGCCTTTGCTCGAGAACATCCAAAAATTTCCCAAAATGCACTACATTGCTCCAAGCATCAAAATTTGCCACCAAGGTGCTCCAACAAGCAAGTAGGTTAGAATTACATTATTCCTCTCCTTCAAAATTGATTTATATGGTGTTTCATTTTGTTTTGGAGTCATACTAAGTTCAAAACCCTAGTAACATAATTCCACTCCTAAATCTCATTTCCTAGCATCCCACTACCATTCCTACACTTCAAAACTACCCCCTATCACCTCCCTCATATCACACATCCCCATTTCCATCTCCTCAATTTCCTCACATCATTCCATACTCTCTACACCTATATTCCATTTCATCATCTCCCTAGGGTTTGACTCTAATAACTCATGGCAAAAGAAGAGAACAGAAGTCAAAGTGAGGAAGAAAGACAGGAGAGGAGGCTATCTAAGAAAGGAGGGAGAATCATTAGACATGAGCCAACCAATACCAAAGAACTCATGGCATCTCCCATCACTGTGACAAGCTTTAAACATATGGGTTGTTTTGAGTTTTGTGAGAAAGTGGAAAGGATCCAACATCATCCTGTGTTGACCAGATTATTCATCACCAACCTCCATGACAACCAGGTAACCCTTGCTAGTGTCACCTTCACTATATCTCCTGTTATCATATCAGAAGCCTCTGGGATCCCAAATTTTGGGGAAAAATGGTTTAAACAAGGAGAATTGGATCATTTTTATTATGAGCCATATCTTAAACCAAGGTACAAGAATGAGAGAAAGAGGATTTTTCCTTTCTCTTACCTCCTAGACAGATATGTTCCCATGATGAAAATCATCATGAAGTACTTCACATGTGAGGGTAGGTTTTCTAGGCTCTATTCCTATCATATTCGGCTACTCATGCATTTCACAAGAGTCAAAATGCTCAATATTCCCTACTATATTTACCATGACATTGACAAGATGTCATTCATTGCCCAAAGGAAGTATTGTGATCATAAAATGCAAAGTATATTTCACCACTCCCTCATCAAGATGATAGTCCTACACCACCTTGATCAGCTTAACATTACATGGGACACTTTCATATCCAATGAGATTTTCACAGTCCCACCTATTCGGCATGGCCAAGAAGTACCTTCATCATCTCATCCATCCACCTCCATTCATACACCTCAGCCCATACATCATCCATCTTCATCTGATGATTCAGCCACACCATCACCTTCATCATCACCATCTCATGAGATTATTCATTCACCTGGCATAGATGAAGGGAGTGAGCAAGAACACATTGAGCATGGTGAAAGCAGCAAGCCTAAAGGGGTTGGTTTAGGTACCTTGACACATACCTATCAGAGAGGGAACAGACAAGTGTTTTCCCCACAGATTGTGGGAGGGGCCTTACCTTCCTCATCAGTAAAGCAGGTACAAAAGGGTAAGGAAAATGTGACAAAGGCATAGATTTAGCAGTAGCAGGAAGACCTCCATGAGACAGAGCATGATTTTCAATTAGTTGACCCAAATGAGCATGATGACAATGAGAACACATCCCTTTTCATCAAGGAGAGAATGCACTCATAGGAGGGATCCAGGTCAACTTGCAAAGGGCCAAATACATTATTGCATACTATGAGTAGGAGAACAGGCAATTTGAGGTCAAAAATGAGCTCATGGAGATTCAACTGATCAAAGAAAAGAGAGAGGTGGAAAAGGCTATGGACTTACTTGATGAGGCATATGGGCAGTACTGCTGAACAAATTGATGAACAGGGGCCAAGAAGAAGGCAAAGGACTAGAGGCTTAAAGAGAGCTTTGGAGCTAGAAAAGCAAAGGGAGGTAGAACTAGCCAATCAGCTTGTTCAATTGTGTTATATTCTTTCCACAATTAGCCTCCCTAGTTAACCATGGGTTGCTGCCCCCCCTGTCCAGGGGGTTTGAGGGGGCTGGGTAGCCCTCCTCTACGAGGTCCGGAGAAGCGCCCCAGGGAAAATGTTGAAATTTGGTACCGGAGGACAGGTGGTTCCCTTAGGCTTTGATCTTTGGCCTAGGGAAAAGTGTCCAAAAGAATTTAAATTTTCTCCTAAAGTGACTTTATAATTTTATAAAGTTAAATCTAATTTAAAAGTGACTTTAAGTGATAAAGTTACTAAGTCTAATTTTAAAGTGACTTTTATAAAGTCAATGAAAAATTAGAAAGGAAAAGTGACTTTGGAAATAAATGACTAAGTGGGTCTTTATTAAAGTGGGGTGAATTAAAAATTAAAAAGTGAGATTTAAATGAGCATTTAATCTCAGCCTTAGATCTCAATCTATTTCAGCCATTGGATTTAGGGATCACCCAAAAGTCACTTGGATCACCCAAAAGTCACTTGGGGCTAGATTAAAGGAGGAAAATGACGAAAAGGTCATTAATTCTTTCATGAGCAGATTGAGAGAAGGAGAGCAAGAGAGCAAGGGAGATTTCTGGACAGTGAGTTGCGGAGTTTCAGCAACGGAGTTTCAGCAGAGCGGAGTTTCAGCAGAGCGGAGTTTCAGCAGCGGAGTTTCAGCAGGGCGAAGTTTCAGCAAGTCTGTACAGCAGAGTTTCAGCAGGGCGGAGTTTCAGCAAGGCTGAGTTTCAGCAAGGCTGAGATAAGTTGTAAAAGTTTGCTTGCTGATTTTTGCTGAATATTTCTCTTACTGTAAAAAGGCATTTTCCAGAAATAAAGAAGAGCTCTCAAACTGGTTTTCCCCAAGAGTTGTAGGGGGTTTTTCCAGGGTCACATTGACCAAAAATATCAGTGTTTAAATGTGTTTTAATGGCTGTTTATTACTGCTGATTTTTATTTCTGCAATTTCTAGCATTCTGTAAAATTTCCAGAATTTGTGTTTTCAGCAAATTTATTTTTTCCAGCTTGTTAAATGTATGGTTATGGGAAAGGGCATTTAACTATATGGGAGAAATAAGGAGAAACTGAAAACCGGGGTGGGAAAACAGAAATTTCTACATGGTATCAGAGCTTGAGTGCTGAAGGACAATTTGGGACAGCAAAAGGAAAATTTACAGCTGCTGATTTTTCACTCAGAAAATTCCAACAAGCTGATTTTTTCATAAACAGCAGTTTTATCTTTACTACAGCAGTGCTATTTTTCAATTTTAGGACAGCAGGATGTCATTGGGATTGAGGGTGGAGGATAGTTTGGATGGGCATACAAATTACAGCGTTTGGAAGGAGAGAATGCAGAGTATCTTTGAGGAGGCAGAAGTCTGGGATATCATGGTGCATACCACACAGAACCCTGTTGTTGTCCCTACTGATGCTACTCAGTTGACAGCTTATAAAAAGAACAACAAGGGTAAGAGGCTGATTCTAGACAGAATCAAAGACCATTGCATTCCTCATGTGAGAGGAAAGAGAAATGCCCATGAGATGTGGACAGCATTGTCCAATCTCTACCAGAGTACCAATGAGAACCGGAAGATGGTCCTGAAGGAGACGCTGAAGAACATTAAGATGGGTAATGATAGTGCAGCTGGATATCTCACAAAGATTACTAATGTGAGAGATGAGTTGGCAGCGATTGGAGAGGCCATTCCACCCACTGAGTTGGTGCGGATTGCAGTAAATGGCCTCCCCCGTTCATGGTTGAACTTTGTTGATGGGGTTTGTGCACGTGAGACCCTTCCCACATGGGAGAGGTTTTGGGATGATTGCATTCAGACAGAGATCAGGAAAGGTCAGCTTGGGGCAGCCAAGCCAGTTGAGCAGGATGAGGATGTAGCACTGGTGGCAGGAGGCAAGAAAGGCAAAGGGAAGAAGCAGGCTTCCACAAGCAGTGGTGGGGGAAAAGGCAAAGGTAAAGGTAAATAGGGGAACACACAGAAGGACTATTCCAAGGTGAAGTGTTGGAATTGTCAAAAGATGGGACACTATGCAGTTGTGTGTCCGGAGAAGAGGAAGAAGAAGGGGAAGAACCAGGACGTGGCAGCTTTAGTAGAGATTGAGGACTTTGCAGGTTGTTTTGACCGGGAGTTTGCGTTCACTACGTGTGAGTCCTCTAGTGCAGGATCACCTGCCACACAGGTTCAGAGGGAGCATGCTTTTCCCTCGATTAGCGGAGCATCTTCAGGTATCTGGTATGTGGACAGTGGGGCTTCACGTCACATGACAGGAGTCCGTGAGTACTTCTCAGAGCTTTCAGAGAGTGGCACTGATATAGAGGTAGTACTCGGTGATGACAGAGTTGTTAGAGCAGTCGGGGTGGGGACACTGACATTTCAGAGGGAGTCCAAACCTCCCTTGAAAGTGTTAGATGTTCTTTATGTTCCAGGGATGAGGAAGAACCTCATATCTGTCCCAGCTTTGGAGGACAGAGGATATGAGGTACTGTTCAGGGGAGGACAGGTGTTGATGTATCCCAGGGGCACTCCAACTGATTCAGCTAGAGTGATAGGTGTACGCCATGCAAAGGTGTACAAGTTTGCATTCCAGCCCCTTTTGGCATTGAGCAGTAGTACTGACAGCAGTGCTAGCAGTTCTGAGCTGTGTGAGATTTGGCACCGCAGGATGGGACATATGTATCATGGAGCCTTAAGGACATTGCGGGAGATCACTACAGGTGTGCCAGATTTCAGTACTGATCACTTTGATACTTGTAGAGGTTGTGCGATGGGCAAGTTTGCCAAATCCACTTTTCCTAGCAGTGACAGCAGAGCGACTGGGATACTTGATTTGATTCATTCTGATGTGAGCGGTCGGATGTCTCATGTTTCCTTGAGTGGATATGAGTACTATGTTTTATTCATTGATGATCACTCCAGGAGGACCTAGATTTATTTCTTGAAGACCAAGAGTGAGGTCTTCAAGCGGTTTCAGGAGTTCAGAGCTCTTGTGGAGACACAGACAGGTCGGAAGATCAAGTCCCTGAGGTCGGACAATGGAGGAGAGTACACCCTTGGAGAGTTTGTTGACTATTGTGTGGAGGCAGGCATTAGGAGGGAGTTCACTATTCCTTACAACCCCCAGCAGAACGGGGTTGCGGAGAGGAAGAACAGATCCATCATAGGGGCTGCCAAAGCCATGTTACATGATCAGGGGTTGCCATTGTTCTTGTGGGCAGAGGCCTGCAACACAGCTGTTTACTTGTAGAACAGGTGTCCGCATCGTGCCTTGGGGCACATGACTCCGGAGGAGGCTTTCTCTGGGAAGAAGCCTGATATTGGTCATCTTCATATCTTTGGATGCATTACATACTCCTATATACCCAAGGAGAAGAGGACCAAACTAGAGCCCACCGCAGAGAAGGATATCTTTGTGGGCTATAGTGAGACCTCAAAGGCCTTTCGGATTTACATTCCTGCATAGAGGAGAGTTGTTGTCAGACGGGATGTGAAGTTCGAGGAGGACAGGGCCTTTAGGAGGTCACGGGAGTTAGAGTATCTGGATCAGCCAGACCCTCAGCAGCAGTTGAGTCAGTCACAGGGATCCAGTGGGTAGGGATCAGGAGCATCAGGAGGTACATCTATGAGGATGTCAGGTCCGTCAGTGCGCAATGGCTCACCGAGCCAGAGGGGTGGTGCTTCGGGCAGCATGCAGAGCAGTTCACTAGGGAGTCCACTAATGGACAGTTCACACGGTACCTCAGCTTCTACAGGTTCAGGTGCAGGCAGGAGGACAGCATACAAACAGTCAGGAGTTCAGGCTCCTGATGATGATGAGGAGGAGGAGTTTCATTCTCCGGTGGGAGAAGTGTGCTCAAGGAAGAGGAAGCCCAAGTGGCTTCAGGACACCTTGAGAGATGCCACATCTGTTGCTGAGCCGAAGAGGCCGGTCAGAGAGAGTAGACCACCTGAGAGGTTTTGTAGCTATATGGCGATGGTTACCAGCATCCTTGACTATGAGCCTTCTAGCTATGAGGAGGCAGCTAGCCAACAGGTCTGGAGAGAGGCCATGCAGGAGGAGTATTCTTCTATCATGAAGAATGATGTTCGGGAGGTGGTGCTGAGCCCTGAGGGCAAATCCGTGGTTACTTCCAGATGGCTTTACAAGGTAAAGCATGCTGCAGATGGCAGCATTGAGAAATTCAAAGCAAGGTTTGTGACTAGAGGGTTCTCCCAGGTAGAGGGAGTTGATTATGAGGAGACCTTCGCTCCCGTGGCTCGATATACTTCGATCCGCTCCATTATATCGATAGCAGCAGAGATGGGTTGGAAAATTCACCAGATGGATGTGAAGACCGCATTTCTCAATGGCTTCATACAGGAGGAGGTGTACATTGAGCAGTCATAGGGCTTTGAGGTGCATGGGAAGGAGTCCCATGTGTGCAGACTGAAGAAGGCCCTTTATGGCCTGAAGCAAGCTCCCAGAGCTTGGTACTCCAGGATAGATACATATTTGCAGGGGATGGGTTTCACAAAGAGTGAGGCAGATCCAAACCTTTACTTTATTGTGATTGGTGAGGGGCCTCTCATTCTGGTGTTGTATGAGGATGACTTGGTCATTACAGGTGCAGAGAGACTCAAAGAGCACTGCAAGAGAGATCTTGCGACGAAGTTTGAGATGAAGGACATCGGCTTGATGCATTACTTTTTGGGCTTGGAGGTGTGGCAAGAGGAGGGGCATTTCTTCCTAGGGCAGGGGAAGTATATTGTGGACATCCTTAGAAGATTCCACATGGAGGATTGTAGACCCATGTCGACACCGATGATCACCAACTAGAAGAAGCTTCATGCTTCGGATTCCGAGTTGGTGGATCCCACATTGTACAGGCAGCTGATTGGTTCCTTGATGTATTTGGTCAACACTAGACCAGATATCTGTTTTGCAGCCAACACGATGAGTCAGTTTATGTGTGAGCCTAGGAAGGTTCACTGGGTGGCTGCAAAACACATTTTGCGGTACTTGCAGGGGACAGTGGATTATGGTCTGGACTATAGGCAGGGAGATAGAGTGAGATTGGCAGGATACACTGATTCTGATTGGGCAGGTTGTGCTTCTGATAGGAAGAGCACTTCAGGGTGTTGTTTTGGGTTGGGTTCAGCAGTAGTGTCATGGTTCAGCCGGAAGCAGCAGTCAGTAGCACTGAGTTCAGCGGAAGCAGAGTATATGGCAGTCAGTCTAGCTAGTTGTGAGGCCATCTGGCTTCGCAAGATGTTGTTTGGCTTATTTGGTCAGCCGTTGAGACCTTCAGTGATTTACTGTGATAATCAGAGTTGCATTAAACTCACGGAGAATCCAGTATTTCATGACAGGTCAAAGCATATCGGGATCAGATATCATTTCATCAGAGACTATGTTCAGAAGGGAGCTGTGAAGCTTGAGTATATTTCCACTTATGAGTAGGTTGCAGATATTCTTACCAAAGTCTTACCACGGGGCAAGCATGTCTACTTCAAAGACAAGATGGGTGTGGTGAGGAACACCTTCCTCGGTAAGAGGGAGTGTTGAAATTTGGTACCGAAGGACAGGTGGTTCCCTTAGGCTTTGATCTTTGGCCTAGGGAAAAGTGTCCAAAAGAATTTAATTTTTCTCCTAAAGTGACTTTATAATTTTATAAAGTTAAATCTAATTTAAAAGGGACTTTAAGTGATAAAGTTACTAAGTCTAATTTTAAAGTGACTTTTATAAAGTCAATGAAAAATTAGAAAAGAAAAGTGACTTTGGAAATAAATGACTAAGTGGGTCTTTATTAAAGTGGGGTGAATTAAAAATTAAAAAGTGAGATTTAAATGAGCATTTAATCTCAGCCTTAGATCTCAATCTATTTCAGCCATTGGATTTAAGGATCACCCAAAAGTCACTTGGGGTTAGATTAAAGGAGGAAAAGGTCATTAATTCTTTCATGAGCAAATTGAGAGAAGGAGAGCAAGAGAGCAAGGGAGATTTCTGGACAGTGAGCTGCGGAGTTTCAGCAGAGCGGAGTTTCAGCAGAGCGGAGTTTCAACAGAGCAGAATTTCAGCAGCAGAGTTTCAGCAAGTCTGTACAGCGGAGTTTCAGCAGGGCGGAGTTTCAGCAAGGCTGAGTTTCAACAAGGCTGAGATAAGTTGTAAAAGTTTGCTTGCTGATTTTTGTTGAATATTTCTCTTACTGTAAAAAGGCATTTTCCATAAATAAAGAAGAGCTCTCAAACTGGTTTTCCCCAAGAGTTGTAGGGGATTTTTCCAGGGTCACATTGACCAAAAATCTCAGTGTTTAAATGTGTTTTAATGGTTGTTTATTACTGTTGATTTTTATTTCTGCAATTTCCAGCATTCTGTAAAATTTCCAGAATTTGTGTTTTCAGTAAATTTATTTTTTCTAGCTTGTTAAATGTATCGTTATGGGAAAGGGCATTTAACTATATGGGAGAAATAAGGAGAAACTGAAAACCGGGGTGGGAAATGAGAAATTTCTACAGAAAATATTTTTTGGACCCTATATTAAGTTGGGTGGACCTACCTATGGTTTTGTGCATGGTTTTTGGCGCATGGTTTTGTACGCAATGGTTTTCGGTCCATGGTATTGGATGCTTCAGCATGTATATATATGTATTGTAACATTGAAAAGAAAATAATGAAAAATCAAGCCGGTAGTCCCGGTTTTGGGATCTAGGGAAAATCTCTGTGTATATGTGTTTTATGTGTTATGCTCTCGCATTGTTTTTTTTCTATGTTTTAGAATTCGTATGCAGGTAATTTCTATACGAGGTTAAAACCTACATTTGGTATTAGAGATGTTTTGGCTTCAAGGGGACACCTTTGTTGCTGAGGGGTTTCGCTCGGGCCTGCGGTAGACCCCGTTCAATGGGAGATCTGCGGGATCAATTTTGGTGGTTGAAAGAAGATGGCAAACAGTGGAAAGATAAAGATCGAGAAATTTAATGGTCAGAGTTTTGAGTTGTGGAAACTCAAGATGGAGGATCTGTTGGTGGATAAAAATCAGTGGATCGTGGTAGATCCAGGTACTAAACCAACGGAAGTGTCTGATGAATAAAGGAAGAAGTTGGATCAGAAGGCAAAGAGCACAATACGATTGTGTGTCTCAGATTCAGTATTGTTGAATGTATCAAGGGAAGCTACGGTGAAGGCTTTGTGGAACAAGTTAGGGACTTTATACCAATCTAAGTCTCTGGTGAATAAATTGTTCCTACGAAAAAAGTTGTATAACCTGAGGATGAAAGATGGAGACTCGGTGACAGAGCATCTGAATGCATTTAATACTGTGGTAAGTCAGTTATTGTCTATTGACATTAAAATTTCAGATGAAGATAAGTGCATCAGTTTGTTGTGTTCTCTGTCAGACTCATGGGATATTCTGGTTATTGCAATAGGTAGTAATGCAACTGCCTTGCAATTTGATGAAATAGTCTCATCCTTACTAATGGAGGAGATGAGACGGAAAAATATGGAGAGCCAGAATGGTGATGCCTTGTCTATACAAGGAAGGTCCCAGAACAGATACAAAAATAAGTCATCGAGTGGGAGATCTAAATCTCCAGGAAAACTTGTAAAGGTGGTGTGCTAGAAATGCGGAAAAGAAGGGCACTACAAAAGGCACTGTAAATCTAAAGCTCCTAACAAAGGAAAGGGATCTGATGATGATCCTTCTGCAGAGGTGAAAACCACCTCAGATGAAGGTGGGGATGTGTACTTGGCTTCTTCAAGTACACATGTAGATCATGAGGCATGGTTGATTGACTCAAGTGCATTCTTTCACTTCACTCCCCATAGAGAGTGGACTCGCAAGTATGAGAAATATGATGGTGGTGATGTTGTGTTGGGGGATGACTAGAAGGCTAAAATCGTTGGTCACAGAAAAGTTAAGTTGAATTTGCAAGGTGGAAGGATTAGAACACTTCTGGGTGTTTTGCATATTCATGCATTGCCCAGAAATCTTATTTCTATAAGCAAGTTGGATGATGCAGGTGTAAAAACAGTGTTCAAGCAAAATACCTGCAAGATGGTTTGGAGAGCACTGGTATTGATGCAGGGAGTTCAGATTGGAACTCTGTACAAGCTGCAAGGTAGCACTATTGTTGATGGGTGCAACAGTTCTGTGTTCCTGAAAGTGGAGCAGAAAATCTAGTGGTCTCTGGAGAAAAGACGATGCTATGGCATCAAAGGCTTGGACATATTGGAGAGAAGGGCCTTCGAATACTTCATGGTAAAGGTATGGTAGAAGGTATGACTAATAGCTCTCTGAATTTTGATTTCTATGAAAATTGTGTATATGGGAAGTAGAATCGGGTGAGTTTCCCCTCTGATGGTAAGAGGGCGAAACAGATATTAGAGCTTATGCACAATGATGTGTTTGAACCTGTGAAGGTTATATCACTAGGTAAGTCTGTGTACTATGTATCATTTATAGATGACTTCTCAAGGAATACATGGATATATTTCCTCAAGAAGAAATCTGAAGTCTTTGATAGGTTTAAAGAATTTAAGGCTCTAGTGGAAAACCAGACAGAGAAGAAGATAAAGGTGTTGAGGATAGATAATGGTGGAGAATTTTGCAAGAAAGAATTTGAAGAATTCTGTAAGAAGTGTGGTCTAGCATGACAAAAGGCTCCATACACACCTGAGAAAAATGGAGTTGCAGAAAGAACGAACAAGACGTTGATGGAAAGGGAAAGAAGCATGCTCAGTGGTGTCGGGTTAGGATAGGAATTTTGGGCAAAGGCGGTGGAGATAGCATGTTACCTGGTCAACATATCACCTTCATCAGTGTTGTAGGATAAGACTCCACAAGAGTTATGGACTAGTAAGAAACCCTCTCTTTCACATCTGAGGGTATTTGGATGTGATGCATTTTTACATGTTCCAAAGGAGAAAAGAACCAAGTTAGATAGTAAATCTGAAAAGTGCATCTTTATTGGGTATAAGGATGGTTTAAAGGGTTATAAGCTTTGGAACCCAGTAACAAGGAAGGTTGTGTACAACCGAGATGTGGTGTTCAGAGAGGTGAAAGATGTTATTAAACATGAATTCAAACCAAAGGAACCTGAGAAGATAGAGTTTGAGCTTAAGGAGGAAAAATTAGACTCTACAACAAAAGAGGAATCAGAAGATGAAGAGCCACAGACTCTGGGTGTGAGAAGATCAGTTCAAGAAAGAAGGCAGCCAGAAAGGTATATTCCATATTCTTTCTGTTCAAATTTTGCTTAATCTAGTACTGATGATGATCCTAGAACTATGAATGAAGCAGTAGATTCAGAGGATGGAAAACTCTGGAAAGAGGCCATGGTTGATGAAATGGCATCTTTGCACAAAACCGAGGCTTGGGATCTGGTGGAGTTGCCGACTGGAAGGAAACCCATTGGCAGCAAATGGGTGTTCAAGAAGGAGACAAATGTAGAAGGAAAGGTGGAGAAATACAAACCTCGATTGGTAGCAAAAAGTTATTCCCAAGTGTCGAGAATTGATTTTGGTGATATTTTTTCTCCTGTTGCCAAGATAGCTTCTATTAGATTACTTTTATATGTTGCTGCTACTTTTGATTTTTAGGTAAAACAGATGGATGTGAAGACAACATTTCTTCACGGGGATCTGGAAGAGGAGATCTACATGAAGCAACCTGAAAGCTTTGCGGTGAAGGGTAATAAAGAACTGGTATGCAAGTTAAAAAAGTCTATGTATGGGTTAAAACAATCACCAAGGATGTGGTATCAAAAATTTGATACATTTATACGGGGACTTGGCTTCACCAGAAGCAAAGAAGATCACTGTGTGTATTTTAAATTAATTGGTGACCGTGTTATTTATCTGGTCTTGTATGTGGATGATATGTTGCTAGTTGGAAATGACAAAGAAATTATCCAGGATTTGAAGACCCAATTGTCCTCCAAATTCGACATGAAAGATCTTGGTGCTGCAAACTATATTTTGGGCATGGAAATTAAAAGAGATCGGAAACGAGGAAGCTCTAGTTAAACTAGAGGAAGTATGTCGAGACAATACTACAGAGGTTTAATATGCAGGATAGTAAACTGGTGAAGGTTCTTATTCCTATAGGTGTAAATTTATCTGCTGAACAATGTCCCAAGACACAAGAAGAGGAAGAGGACATGTCTCGTGTTTCATATGCAAGTGCAGTCGGTAGCCTGATGTATGCAATGGTTTGTACTAGACCAGACATTGCACATGCAGTGGGAGTATTGAGCAGGTTTATGTCAAAACCAGGGAAGGAGAATTGGACAACAATGAAGCGGATTTTCAGGTATTTGTGTGGCACTAATGATTATAGTTTGTGCTACCAAGGAAGACCAGGATTTGACAGAGTTTTGGATATTCATGGCTTTGTTGATGCAGACTGGGTTGGAGATCTGGATCATAGAAGATCTACAAGTGGGTATGTGTTTAACCTATTTGGAGGTGCAGTCAGTTGGACGAGTAAGAAAAAATCTGTAGTGGCACTATCAACTACAAAGGCATAATACATGGCAGCCACTCATGCAAGCAAGGAAGCATTCTGGTTGCAGAGATTGTGTTCAAGTATAAGGTTAGTATAGAGAGCTATAAGGATAGACTATGATAGCCAAACTGCAATTTTCTTGGAAAAGAACCCTGCTTATCATTCAAAGACAAAGCACATTGATGTTCAGTATCACTTTGTGAGGGATATGATAGAAGACAAAAAGGTGTTGTTGGTAAAGGTGGACGCTTTGAAGAATACTGCAGATGCATTGACAAAATCTGTGAGCTCTGAGAATTTCTCTTGGTGTAGAGAAACAATGGGCGTTGTAGGTGTGGATAAATGACTAAGCTATCTTGTGGCCCCCTGTGGAAAGAAAACAACAAGTGGGATAATGTTGGGTTGTGTTATATTCTTTCCATGACTAGCCTCCCTAGTTAACCGGGGGGTTATAGGGGGGGCAGAGCCCCCCCTCTGTCCAGGGGGTTTGAGGGGGGCGGGTAGCCCCCTGCTACAGGGTCCAGGGCAACGCCCCGAGGAAAAAAAAAATTGGACCCTATATTAGGTTGGGCGGACCTACCTATGGTTTTGTGCATGGTTTTTCGCACATGGTTTTGGACGTGATGGTTTTCTATCCATGGTATTCGATGCTTTGGCATGTATATATATGTATTGTAACATTGAAAGGAACATAATGAAAATTCAAGCTAGTAGTCCCCGTTTTGGGATCCAGGGGAAAACCTCTGTGTATATGTGTTTAACGTGTTATGCTCTCGTATTTTTTATTTTCTATGTTTTAGAATTCGTATGCAGGTAATTTCTGTACAGGGTTAAAACCTACACAACTCACCCTAAATGAGAAATTTGCCAAAATGGTAAATGAGAACCGGGAACATTGGCTTGAGAGGGTGAACACCCATCTTGAGAGCCTCTTAGACAAGGCCAAAAGGGATATTGATATTCAGAGAAGGATGGCAAAGTACTATGCCATGAGAAACAAAATTGCAAGAGCCAAACTCAAAAGAGCCCATGCAAAAATTGAAGCCTTGACCAAGCAAGAGGAGAAAAGGAGGCTAGATATTCTTGCTGAGGCATCACTCCATGCCTCAAACATATGATCAGCCATCAACCCACCAATTTTGACAATTTTTGAACAAATTTTGCAAGTTATGATTTTCTGTGTTTTTTAAAGCATTTTTAACACAGTCAAAGGGTCAAACGCGCAGCACCTAGGGTGTTGCGCTCTTTTTTGAGGCATCTAATGAACAAAAGGCTGGAATATTTCAATTCAAAGTGATGAGGACATTCACCTTGTGCATTTTATAAGAATTTGGAAGCAAATTGGTCAGCCAAAAAGGTCAAAAACCACCAAAAAAACCACCTTTCTGCCTTTTTTGGCCTGAGCGTTGTGCGTTTACCAGTCTTCGAATATTGAGTTTTTGGTAGGGAAAATGAGCTCTAAATTGAAAAATGAAGGCATATCTAAAAAGTATACTTGAAGAGCTTTCCAACTAGCTATCTTGGAGCAAATTTGGACATCGGGAAGGCACCCAAAAGCAGCCCTGAACTTGGAGGGCGCGTTTGACAGTCTTCTCCAATTTTCACTGTTTCTCTCCAAATTAATTTTCACCTATGGGAAATTGATGTTTACTTGATGTAATTGATAAGGATGATGTAATTATTATGTTTCTTACTATTATCTAGGGTAAATACATTAGTTAAATGGCCTAAATGACTTGTAATGCATCAGTTTGCTTAAGTTAGGGATGAGTCACTTTGACCACCCTATACTCTAGCTATCAGTTCAGTTTTTCTTGCAATTGCTCCTCCTCTCATGGATTTGACCCCTGAGGCTAGGAAGAGTTGGTTTGAGGTCTATATTATGTATTTTCTTAGTGATTTTATAGGTTGGGTTCTCTTGGATGTTGTAATAGCTTTTAGACTTTGGCATGGAATATATTGGATGAAGTTGCAACTATTTTTGTGGGATTCTTGTGGCATGGTATTTTGAAATTGTTTCTTCTTCGGTTTCATATGTGTGAATGTTTTGTCCCTTTCATGATCCATTTCACTCTAATTGTGTTTGATTTAATCAGAATTCATCTGTTCACACCTAATCATAGGGATTGGGTGAACAACCGTAAATAGCGTAAATAAATAATAGAGAAAATGGAGAGTCATCGGGAGATGAAACTCAACAATCACTCCCTCATGTATATAATAATGAACAAAATGAATAATATAATCTCATTTGAGGAGTTACCTCCTAGCCTGACATGGTATCAGAGCCAGTTCTAATTTTAGCTTTCCTCCCTTTGTAACTCCCTCATGTTCTGCCTATTTTTGCATAAATGTCAACTTCTTTGCATCCTGTACACCTATAATGGTGATTTCTCTGTCTTATCCCTGCAAGATTTTGTGCATTATTGAATTCACTAGTCTAAATGCAATGGGAGTGTTGAAGGGATGATTTGTTGCATTAAGGCATTGCTTTGCCTACTGTGAAGACTGGAGCCAGTTGCTGCGTGGAATGGTCATGTGATGCCAAGAAGTGCTGCGACTGTGTGCTGGAAGGGTGGTGCAGCTTGAAGCGTGGTGTTATGGCCAACACTATGACTGCAACTGTATTTGAGTCTATTATTCCTAGGAGCGTGGTGTTGGACGGAGTACACTCTGAGTTTGATAGAAGACCAAACGACCCTCCATTATATCAATATTTGGAGACTGCTGGAAAACAATGCATATTACTAGTACGAATTATTTATATGCATTAAAAAATTGTGTTGTTGGGCTGATATCAAAATGCTGCATATGCTAGTCTGATATCAAACCATTGTATACGTTGATATTTCAATATGAATATTTTGAAAGTCTGCATATAAATTCTTGTTCCTCAACTCCACTCCCATAGCTCTAGTTCTCACAGTGTCGAAGACTGTTGGGGTATTTTTTACACTAGTTGCAAATTCACTGCTACAGTTCCACAGATAAAAGTTTGAGGTATGGTGAATGTATATGGTGTGAAGCGCATTAAACTCCTTTGAAAATGGTGGTAGTATTAAAATTCATTGAGATTTTTGAATGGTGATAATAGAATGAGAATTTTGGATGGTATTTTTTTCAGATATATATTATATGGTTTATATGTTGAAACCGTCGTATAATATATTTGTGAGTGGAGGAATATATGCTACATTAAAAGTATTAATATAGTGAATTATTTTCCACCTAAACAGAAGATATCCAGAAAGGTTGTGTTTGTTTTGGAAACCAAAAGCAGATATATTTTTTTTTTGGAATGCATTCACTAATCTCCATTGTTGGAGTAGTTCTCTTTCCCTGGAGTAGTTCTCTCTGGGAAAGAGAACTATCCAGAATGGTCAAGGAAAATTAAACACACTCTCATTTTTAATGAGCTGTGGAAAGGAGTGTGTGTTGGAGACGGAGACAAAGAACCAAAACAGCCTACCTCAGACAAGGAATTCGCCATTTGGAAAATAAGAACAGCAAGGCTTATGCATTGATTGTAGCATCAGTAAATGAAGAGGTGAGTCACCATATTTTTCCATTTTCAAATGCTTTCGAAGCCTTACAAAAACTGAAGGAACTCTATAACTCACACACTGCGCTTGAATTTGTTCAACTCATTATTAAATTGTTCAGCCTTGAATTACAAAATGATGATCCTCTTACTCTTGCATCAGAAGCAAAATCTATTATGCATGATATCAAAGTCACTAATGTTGAACTGGACATTCCTCTGATAGCTTTTCTCAAGGCACTTTATCCCACTTACTCAAACTATCTTGAGTCATTGCAAGCAAATGGAGACCTCAAAGATATTACCTTTGACTCCCTTGTGAAAAAAATTGTTGAAAGACAGAAAGCTTTTGGGAAGAAGACAGCTCCTCAGTCTTCTGAAGGGGTTGTGCATATTACACATAGAGAGAAGAATCTTGCTCAAGATTCTTCCAGAGAAAGAGGTGGTCGAAGAGGAAGAGGAAGAAGAAATTTTAGAGGCAGGGTGCAGGCACTCTCAAGGAGAAAAGTCAGATTTACATTGCATACGTTGTAAAAGAGATGGATCACATGATGCATCCACATGAAAGTTGCCTTGGGACAGAATTGAGCAGGAAATAAACCAAGCCAAAGGTAAAACTAATGACAAAGAGAAAGGTAAAGCACCTGAATCCGCACACTATGTTGTGGCACACTATAATATTGGAGTAAATGAAGACTTATTTAATGCTTCACTTGCTTCTTGGAAAAATGATTGGTTGCTGGATTCAGGAGAAACTTGCCACATGACTTTTAGAAGATATTTTTTTTGAAGAATTTACTGGCAATGTTGATGGAGCAGTATACTTTGCAGAGAAATCAAAACTCAATCCATCAGGGCTTGGCACAATCAGGGCTTAAATTGCCTGGTCTTCCAGACTTTCTTCTGCATCATGTTTTATATCTCCCATAGCTCAAGAGAAAGTTGTTGTCCTTGGTCCACATCCACCCGCAAGGACACTCCATTCACCTATTTGATGGCAAGGTTGAGGTAATAAAAGCATCAGACCACTCAATTGTCATGACAGGGATAGGAGAAGAAAGGCTTCTCAAGCTGCAGGGTACCTCTGTCCGTGCACAAAATTTCTCATACAATTATCATTATGATGAAGGTACATTTTGATTAAGTTTATTATGGCATGCTAGATTTGAACACTTGAACTATGAAAACCTCTGCTTGTTGAAGAAAAATGGTGTTACTGGTTTGCCTACAATTCCTAGGAAACTTAAGCAACGTGATGCTTGCATTCTAGGAAAGCATAGCAAATAGTCTTTTCATGATTCACATTCCAGAGCACATAGAAAACTTGAAATCATTCATTCATATTTATGTGGTCCAATGCCTATTCCTTCTGCAAATGGAAATAAATATATGATGACATTTATTGATGACTACACCAAAATGTGTTGGGTTTATTTATTGAAGAACAAATCTGATTCTTTCAAACATTCAAGAACTTTCATACATGGATTTAAAATGATGCACAATCTCATACTGGCTCTATTCGCACTGATAATGGAAAAGAATACACTTCAAATGAATTTGAAAACTATATTCGCCAACATGGGATCAAACATCAAACAATTATGCCTTATAATCCCCAATAGAACGGAGTAGCTGAAAGAATGTATAGGAAAATCTTAAATATGGTGCGCTCCATGATGTTTTTCGAAAAATGTAAAATTGATGTTTTGGGTTAATGCGGTTCTATGTGTTGTATATGTAAAGAATAGATGTCCATCTAATGCTATTAGAAACAAGACTCCTTATGAAATGCGGTATGGACACATTCCTTCGGTAAAGCATCTCAGGGTCTTTGGTTCCACATATTATGCCTTGACAGCAAAGGTACATAGAAACAAACTTGGTGCAAGAAGTCGTAAGTGTATCTTCCTGGGGTATTCAAACACCTCCAAAGCATACCGTCTCTATGATGAAGTCAATAAAAAGTTTGTTGTATCTAGAGATGTAATTTTTCTTGAATCATCCAAAACTGACAATGTTGTTGAGCGGCAACTTGATCGCTTGGATAGATTCACAAATGCAAAATCATTTCAAGAATTTGATAATCAGATTCCACATCTTGAAGGGGGGATTCCTATACTAGATCAACATAGGGAATCTTCTTCTGAAGCACTCTCTCCCCCGCATGAAACTCCAACAACGGATGATACTTTGAGTGATGTGATTGATAGAATTGGGAGACACAATCTTGATTTAGTCCCAACTCAATCAACTGAGCAGCCTAGACCATCTTAGAAAGGTCCCCCAAAGTGGCTAACAAAGACACTTGAAATTGTTCATCCTGATGAGTTTGGAAAGACAGGAACTAGAAATTCAACCTGGCAAAATGGAAGTGATGTAGATGACTCTGATTCACCTGTTGATATGGATGTTTGTTATGATTGTGAGGTGAATTTGTCTACAGATTTTGAACCAACTTCCTTCAAAGAAGACGCTTCTCATGATGAATGGAAAGAAGCAATGCAAAAGGAGTATGATGCCTTAATAAAGAATGGCACTTGGAAGCTGGTTGATCCTCCATTAGGAACCAAACCAATTGGCTACAAGTGGGTCTACAAGAACAAGTATAAAGGTGATGGCTCACTTGACAAGCACAAAGCCAGGCTTGTGGCAAAAGGATTTTCATAGAAGGAAGGGGTCGATTATGAGGATACTTTTTCCCCCACAGCAAAATGGGCTACCATCCGGACACTCTTTTCCCTAGCAGCTCAGAATGGTTGGAAAGTCCATCAAATGGATGTAAAAACTACTTTCTTGAATAGAGATCTAAAAGAGAATGTTTTTATGTACCGGCCTAAAGGATTTGCTATGAAAGGACATGAACATAAAGTATGAAAACTTGTGAAATCCTTGTATGGCCTCAAACAAGCACCGCAAGCCTAGTACGAAAAAATAACTAAGCATCTTCTGAAACTCAATTTCAAACATTATGATCTTGATGATGCAACTTTGTTTGTCAAGAAAGTTGGAAAAATAGTTGTATATCTTGTGGTATATGTAGATGATCTTTTGATGACAGGGAACAATGGGAGCTACATTGCATCCATAAAGAAGGAATTTAGGAAATGTTTTGAAATGACCGATTTGGGCTATGTTCATTACTGTCTTGGTATTAAAGTAACTCAACATCCGAAGTCCATATTCTTTTCTTAAAAGAAGTACATTGGAGATCTGTTGAACAGGTTTGGCATGGCTAAATACAATCCACTGACTACTCAAATGGAGCAAAAGTTAAAGCTCACATCTATTGAAGGAAAAGAATTTGAGGATGCAACAAAGTATAGACAGTTGTAGGAAGTCTCAATTACCTAACTACTACTACACCAAACATTTCGTTTGGTGTGGAATCCTCTCCAGGTTTATGCAAAAGCCTTGTGAGGGACATTGGTCTGCTACAAAAAGGGTTCTAAAGTACTTGAAGGGAACTCAAGACTTTGGACTCAAGTAATCACAGGTGGGCGACTTCAGCTTGATTGTATACTCTGATTCAGACTTCGATGGAGTCAAAGAAACTGGGGTATCTACTTCTGGTTATGCTATGAGTCTTTGATAAGGTGTTGTCTCCTGGAGATCAAGCAAACAATCAGTTCCAGCAGATTCCACAAAAGAGGCAGAATATATGGCAACAACTGAGTCAACAAAAGAAATTGTGTGGCTTAGGAAAATTTTGAAAGATTTGCAATAAAGTTGGCCAAGAACCTAGAGTTCCATGATCGAATGAAGCACATCAATACAAAATATCATATGATTCGACATCATGTTGAGGCCAAAACAATCCATCTTCGCCATTGTTCCACTAATGAGCATATTGTAGACATCTTCACCAAAGCACTTGGAAGAGAAAAGATTGAAATATTCAGAACAATGCTTGGACTCACCAACATCCCTTCATATTAGGGGGGAATGTTGACACCTAATCATAAGGATTGGGTGAACAATTGTAAATAGATAATAGAGAAAATGAAGAGTCATCGAGAGATGAAACTCAACAGCCACTCCCTCATGTATATAATAATGAACAGCCTAAATGAATAATATAATATCATTCGAGGAGTTACCTCCTAGCCTGACATCATCTTTATATGCTCTGTTTTGGGAAAATCATCATATATTGTTTCATTTCGTCAGTTTAAAAAGAATTCATGACACTCATGCTCTTTTTAGCATCTCACTAGTCTAAACCATCTCATCACTATACTACGAAGTTTAAAGTACCTTGCCTACCTTGCCCCATCAGATGTCTGCAATTCAGATTCACTTTGCCCTGACCTAGTTCATTCTCTGACCTAATTCACTCATCCTTTTGACTACCCAACCAAAATAAAATCAAACAACCCTCTGCACTTTACATCTAGCCTAAAACCCTAATCTATCCAACCCTCTTGGTTGTGATCCTTTGGAGAGAGCCCTCTCCAGCTTGGTAGGGCTAGCTACCAAGTCAAAATATTGGTCTATGATTACTTCAGTTGGACTCTTCCTTAACCTTGGAGATCCGAAGGAGTGATAACACTAGATATGAGGCTTCCTTCTAATGTTTTTTTTCACACTTCTTCTTGAATTTCATATGCTTGGATGGATGATCATCAAGTGAGGTTGATTCCTCCTTTATATAGTAGTTTTTCCATGCAAAATAAGTCAACTTGTCATAATGTGTAGGCTAACATCCTCTTATAGAATGATCTCCATTTCCTTTTGAAGGCCAACTTGATGGAGTACTTGTGGCAAGGTCTTGGAGGGTTTATGACTCAAATAAATTCTCTTTTACAATATGTAACATGCCCAAATGGGTCTTCAATACATGACAATGACTCAATTGACTTTATTACCAATCCTAAAAGCTCACAATGGGAGCTTCAACTATAAAAATAAAATTCCTTGAGCACGAAACCCATGAATCAAGCATAAAATAAATAATTTTATTTGTCTTTACATCAATTACATAAAATCATGATTGCACATGTCATTATGAGGACCGAACCTAGATACATATTTCAACAACTTCAAAGGCCTATAATTTTGTATTCCATACTAAAGGAAGCAAGTAGTGAGTAGTGATGTAAATTTGAGTAAGAATTTACATCCAAGAATTCCCATGAACTTATTCCAATGATAAGGGATGAGGAGTTGAAATATCTGAGGGTTAAGCCTAGGTCACTAGAGACTTCCAGAGTAGTGCAAAAATGGATAGGTGAAAAGAAGAGACATTATTCCTTTCCACTTCTATCAGGATAACTTAGTGGTTCACTTAGAGATTGAAGGATGCTCATAAGTATGAGGATGTTAGGAACACATTTAAAGAGAGCAAACTTATGAAATTTCCAAACTAGGAAATGATGAGTAACATCATAGATTTGGAGCTTTCCAGGTTTCAAAAGTTAGCATACCAATGAGTTTGATGGGATTCCATGGGGGATAAGTGCACCTCAATCATGAAAAATGATGTTTGGGACATAGTGCTAACACCATAGGGAAAGTCAATAATCAGTTCTAGGTGGCTATACAAATTGAAGTATGTAAAGATAACAATATTTAAAAGTTCAAGGTGAGGTTCAAGGCAAGATGGTTCTCCCAAAAAGAGGGAGTGGAGTATGAGGATACATTTTCTCCAATCACCAAGTACACTTCCATTAAAGTAGTTATGTCCTTAGATTCATTTATGGGTTGGAGGATACATCAAATGGTTGTGAAGACAACTTTTCTTAGTGGATCATTGAGGAAGAAGCATACAGATAACAACATCAATACTTTGAGGTAAATGGGAAAGAGTCTCATGTTAACAGGCTTACAAAAAAAGTATATGGACTCAAATATGCATTAATAGTGTGGCATTCCATGACAGATGCATATTTTCGCATCATGGGCTACACCAAAAGTGAAGAAGATCCTAACTTATATTACATATTTGCTGGATTTGATCTGCTTATTTTGGTGGTGTGTAAATCACTTGTTTCTTACAAGTGAAAATAATTTCATTGCAAGGTGCAATGCAGACATGGAAGTTAAGTTTGAGATGAAGGACACTAGCTTAACACATTAATTTTAGGTTTAGAGGTTTGATAGAAACCAAGGGAAATTTTCTTTGGGTAGGGTAAGTATGTCATTGAGAACTTGAAGACGTTTTAACTAAATAGCTACAAACTTATAGCCACACCCATGATCAGTAATATAAATAAGATGACAACTTCAACTTTAGAGTTAGTGTATCCCATGTTGTATAGGCATTTGATAGGTTGCTTGATGTATTTGGCCAACATTAGACCAAATATATGTTTTTCAGTTACATCTTGAGCTAGTGCATGGTGGAGTTGATGCAAGAGCATTGGGTAGCAACAAAATATGTGCTTGGATATTTGAGGGGCAAAGTGGAGTATGGTCTGAAATATTTTGGAGATGGTGAAGTAAAGTTGCAAGGACATACATAATTAGAGTGGGTAGGAAATGCACCAAACAAAAAAGCACCTCATGATGTTGCTTTATCTTAGGATCAATCATTGTACATTGATTCAGCATAAAGCAATCTTCGTGGCACTTAGCTCAGCGAAGAAAAAATACATCGCAACCCGCTAGTTGTGAGACCATTTGGCTTCACAAGTTACTTGTATGATTATTTGATTAAGAGTTAGGTCCCACAATGATTTATTATGATAATAAAAGTTGTATCAAACTCTATGAGAATCCAATGCTTCATGGCAAGTCCAAACACATAAAGATCATATATTACTTCATATGAGACAATTTTCAGAAGGGTGCAGTGAAGCTCCAATGTATGCCCACATATCAATATATAGTTGATTTTCTAACTAAGCCCTTACCAAAAGGGAATTTTGAATCATTATTAAACATACTTGGATTGGTGCATAATTATTTCCTCTTGAATACGAAGTGTCCAAAAATGTAGCTCGAGTAGGAACTTGCACATGTTTCAGTGTAAATGCGTAGGAAGTGGTTTGAGACATTACTTTGGTAATCACCTTGGATAAGTGGTCACTAATTTCACTTAAAAAATAAAAGAAAAATGGAAGTTTTGTGTTTTGAAAATAGAAATGTTCTGGAAGTTCTATAAAAATAGTGACTTATATTAAAAAAAAAAAGTCTTCATTGTACATCTCATGACAAAGATAGGTGGCAACTAGGATAGGATTTTAGAATGCAGATTTCCACAGTTGTATATCATAATGAGAGAAAAAAATTCTGGAGAATTTGTGTTAAATGTTGTTGAAACGTTCGATGTCTCGGGTGAACCCTTCACCCATCATCAGGGACATGAAGCAAAAAACAAAGATGATGAGAGAGAGAGACCAAACCCTTTTAAATGTAATGGTGCCTTGTTAGACCAAATTCTTGTTACAATTAAAAATATTTCTCATGAAACCATTTCATCTAAAAGGGTTTGGTCTCTCTCTTCATCTTTTTTTTTCTTCATGTCCCTGACGATGGGTGAAGGGTTCATCCAAAAAATCAGACACTTCAACAACAATTAACACAATTTCTCTAGAAAAATTTTCTCTCATAACTAGGATAGGATATTAAGTATCTTGCTAAGAAAAGTCACTCATACTAGAAGATACTAATAGAGAGCAAGAGAAGGGCAAAGAGAATTCAAGGAGAAGAAGAAGAAATCACTAAAGTGACTAACAATTATAGGTGAACATACATTGTTGTAGTAACGTTTTTCATACACAGGTCATACATCTTCATATTTGCATGTCATACTTTATCTTATGATTACTTAAGTGTGCACTTCAATGTTAAGAGGAGAGGGTGATTATTTTTTCAAAACAAGCCAGAAAAGGGCATATCATGCTATTATATATTTTTCTTTTCTTACATAGCCCATACATTTATATCTAAGAAATTGAATGATCGGGCAACTATTGGTTAAATAAAATTGCAAAGGTCACCTTATAAATTTTGATCAAATGAATGGAAAGTTTATTAAAAGGAGAAATCCTTTTATAACGTATGTGTTTTTTCCTCCAACTATTATTTTTTAAGATACAATGTTCATAAATTTAACATTAAATAAATTAGGTTTTGATTTATTTAATAAGATAAAACAATCACCTTAGTTTAAAAATTTACATTTTGCCCATGTCCAATCCAGAAGTTTAGTTTGATGAAGGTGTCCAAACCTGAAAATTAAAAATAATTCTTTGATGGTTGTGTGCCCCAAGATAAATATAGAGAATTATGAGTAGTGTGTGAAGGATCCTTTGCTTCCCATGTTCTCACTCGTAGAGTTTAGCCTTGATAAATCGATTACATAAATAGAAGAAGCTATACACTTGGTGTCAAACTAAATAATGTGAGGGGAGGTTGTGACCCGAAAATATATATGTAGATTGTAAGGGCTGAGTAGGTGAAGACCTACATGCCAAAGAACTATGAATCTTTTTGCATGCATGTGCTTAAACTAATGATATGGCAATGGAAAGGGTTACGTAGAGTGTAAGGGATAAGTAGTTGAAGACCTGCATGCCAAAGAACTATGAATTTTTTTTCCTGCATATGCTTAAACTAATGATATGGCATTGGAAAGGGTTGTATAGTGTGTGAAGAGCATCACTGAGTTAAAACTGTGGGGTTCCCATTGAACACTCTAATCCAAGGAAGAGATTGTTCTAGATTTCTTGGTAGTGAGAGAAACCATACCCATTTACAATACCATAATTATTAGGAAGATCTAACAAATACCACAAAGGAAGGGATCTTATGTGTGTGATGTGGTGTAAGAATTGCGTACATAAATGTCGATCTAGCTATAGGACATGTGGTGATCATCATAACATATGGTAACAAGTAAAGCCGAGTGGCATTGGAGTTGAATGGTTGAGTCAAGAGGCTCATTCTACAATCTAGTATGAAAAGATGTGTAATTTCTTTCGTGCACAACTTGGATTTGACACATGTCCCTTAAAGAAACCACTTTAACTAAAAAAACATTGTCGACTATAATAGAAACATAAATGATTATACATATTTGGTTAGTTTTAATTAAAATCATTATAAAACATTTATAATGGCATTCTCATTATGGTGGTCACTTGTTTCGTTGATATTTCACATTCTCTTCCAGTGATAAATAAAATATTTCAAAGTTTTTGTTAAATAATATAACTTTATAGAGATAAAAGTTAAAAAACAAACATCAATTTCTCTTGTAAATATTTCAATATAAACATAAATAAATTGTTTGAATATATATATATAGTGTGTGTGTGTGTTAAGGTTTACCTTAGAAAATATTTCAATGCTTGAAAGGAAAAGTAACTAAAGATAAAATAATTTAGTTATTTCTTAATAAAAGGAAAATGTGTAAGTCATTTAATTTTTAATATAAAATATAGCAATAAATTATTCAAAAATATCCTCAATCAAGGTGTGAGCTAGAAGTAATAAGACTTGCATATGAATGAGGTTGATAATCCCAAGGTTCCTCCTCGCCACCCTCCACATGCACGAAGCACATGGAGCGGTGGCTCTTTGCATGCGAGGAGTTAATGCCATCCTCGAAGGTGGCAAGGGCATAAGTGTGGATGGGATAACCAGTGTTTTCCGTGGTAAGTTTGGTAATTTTCTTGATAGTGAACTCTATTTCCCTCAGCTCTGGTCCACGCGGAAAGGTGGCTTGGAGAAGGCTCTGCCAATGCGTTTTCCCTGGCCGTAGGTTTAGTCGCGGTTGTTTCAAGCTCTAGTTCACAGGTATGTTTATAGTTCCTCTATCTATGCCCCTATGATTCGTTATATATGTCTGTTGGCCTTTGGGTTGAAAGGTTTTGATGCAACTTGGTCACTGCGGAAGGTGGCATATGTGGATTTCTATGTGGAGGATACATAAGTGGAAGCAGTTTCTTTTGTTTCTTGTCTTCCTATGTCTGTGGTGTTTGGTATTATATTGTCTCGTATGGGATTATACTGGTTGTGGTTCTCTCGTCGATTTTGGGTATTTTTTTTCTTCTCTATCCCTACCTTAGGGGCCTCTTTTCTTGTATGTATGTCAATAGTTTTGAGTTGGAACCTCCAGGGCTTTGGTATGAGGATGGTTCAGCTTATAATTTCATCTTTTGGTTCCTCAAAAGGAAGTGGTTGCATGTTGGGTTCAAGGGGTTTCTTTCTTGTTGGTTTTCTATTTGTGTCAGGCAATTGAATTGGGGTCTGGTTCAATTTCTGGCCTCTCATCTGTTTCCTCTGGCAGGTCCCTGGCTCTGTGGCGATCCATGGAAGATTTGTGTTTCTGGGTTAAATATCCCATCTGGCTAGTTTACAGGGTCTCTATTTGTTAGTCAAAGTAATTGCAGGTACCAAATTCTCATCGCTTGTTCCGCCTCTGGAAAGGGAAAGACTTCTCAGAGCTCGCACGACCGAAGGAAAAGCTCTAAGGAATCCCCTGGGGGTAATTAGCCAAGCTCCTCTCGGGGTAGAGCTCGGGGCTGAAAGTCAGTTTCAATCATCATCAATGAAGCGGAAATAGCGTATCATGAGGGCAACTCGGCCCAGGTTCATCAATTGATCGATGAATGGGAAGAAGAGCTTAGTCAGAAAGTAGGGATTATGGACAACGATTTGGATTACTGGAAAATATTAGTTCCCGATCCTAGTCATACCAGAGGTAGGGAAACTCAGTTAAAGCAAACATTGCACTTTCATTGGTTGATGAAGATCATCCTGACCAAAGCATTAGATCAAATTTTGCCTGGTGGGGTCGCAACCACTCATGGGTCTCCAAATTATAGCAAGGAATTTTAGGAAAATAATATTTAGTTACAGAAGCAGAATGGGCACCTTGGTCGTATTGAGAAACACATACCACGCATCCCTCAAACAGAGATCCCTGGCTCCAACTCAAAGGACTCTACTCATGTCAAGTTTGCGGTAGATGATTAGCTTGGTGTATGTCCCTCTGTATTTATTTTTATTATATGCAACAGTCCTATAATGTCCATTATGTTTATATTTATGTTTACAATTATTTAGATTCTAGGCAATACAAAGACAATCAGAGTTACTTGGCATGGATGATTAGACTTATCACATTTTTTTTCTAAATGCCTATCATGTTGTTAGGTGGCCAACAGATATGGTTTCCCTCGGGGCGGGTTGAGGCCACCTGACCATATGGATATGGATGTAACTTTCCCTATTTTGGTGTTAATGAAAAATAAAGGTCATACCAAGGTTAGAAAAAAATAAAAAATTATTCAAAAATACAATTTAAACAATGAAAACCACTATACACATGGTCTATATAATGAGACTGAAAACCACTATACACATGGTTTATATAGAGAGACTGAAAACCACTACAAATCTATCTTAGTCATGGAATTATCAAGCACTAAAATGGATTAAATGTGTTGGTGCGTAAATATTTTTTCCAAGTTTTGCATGTAGAAAATCTGTGATAGGTTAACCCGATAATGCAATATAAATCAAAGCAGAATACTATAACCTACTTCTACTATCAATTTGTGGAAGCTTAAAGATCGAGCTGAACAATATAAACAGAAGAAAAAGAACCAATGGCACAATACACATGAAAATACTTTGGGGAAAGTCTCAGATAAAAAAAAACCCCACACTATTGTATATCATACATGGTGGAAATACATAGGAATTATACAAATCCTTAGCTCTCACAGCTAGCCAGCTCTCAATACAATCCTCACAGATGCTCATAGGCAATATTGGCTTCTCTTCAGCCTTCTTCTCTGCCCTCCAAGCTCCTATTTCCTTGTGTTGTTCCTTGTGGATGATTAGCCTATTACCAAGTGGAAAAACAAGCCTTCAAAACAGTGCAATCCTCAAGGAAGAATCCTTGACTACATGCATGAGTTTTCTCCATGAGAAAACGCATGCAACTGATAGTACATTGTCCTTGAACATTAATCTCAACTGGGTCTTTCTCAGAATAAACATGCATGAGTTTCTAATGAGGGAATCTTCAGTTAAATGGAGTAGCACTAGTTGAGTGCATTAATGCATCAACTAACTGTTAACTCACTATTAGTTCCTCAAACAGTTTAGAACTAATTTAACTGGACATAACTCAGTAAACTAAGTTAATTAATTACAACTCAAATATAACTCAATCTTATCTCCTTAATTTAAGGGATAACTCTTGCATGACTTCAGAAAGACTTCTAACTTGAATTTCTCCAACTAATTAATTTAAAATAAATTAATTAATTATTTCCAAGTAGTTGTTAAAGATAAATTCGATTTTAGTTCACAATTTAATTCAACGACAAATTAAATTGGAATATTCTTGTTGCCATATTTCAACACTCCATCTCAACAAGAAGGGATTATATGCCACCCTGATCTTGTCTCTATGGAACTTGAATTCTCTTGTAAGGTCCTCCTTGCAAGACATGACCAATTGATCATCTCCAGTCAATATGAGATCATCAACATAAAGTAAAATGATCAACAGCTTACCTTTCACCACGATGTGGTACAAGTTCACATCCGCTTCACTCTTTGTGAAGCCCAACCCAGTGAAGTAGTTGTCTATCCTAGTGTACCAAGCACGAGGTGCTTGCTTCAGCCTGTATAATGCTCTCTTGAGTCGGCACACATGCGACTCATGATCGAAGGTCTCAAAACCTTCTGGCTACTCTGTGTACACCTCTTCCTCAATCTGGCCATTGAGGAATGTAGTCTTCACATCCATCTGATGGATCTTCCAACCCATTTGTGCTGATAGTGCCAACATAGATCTCATAGATGAGTACCTTGTGACAGGAGCAAAAGTCTCATCATAGTCAATCCCCTCGACCTGTGAAAAGCCATGGGAAACAAATCTTGCCGTATGCTTCTCCACACTACCATCAACAGCTTGCTTTACCTTGTAAATCAAATGGGAACTCACAACTGACTTGTTCTCCGGTCTCGGAACAATGTCCCAAACACTGTTACGAACTATGGAGTCATACTCGTCCAACATAGCATCAACCCAAATTGGTTGTTGCGTTGCTTCCTCAAAGGAAGATGGCTCAATCTCAACACATTCCCCAGCAAGGGCCATGTATCCAGTGTACCTCTCAGGTGACCTCCTCTATCTGCGCTAAGAAGACGGTGCTCCAACATTCTCTCTCGCATCCTCCAACAATATGTCAGCTTCTCTTGTGCGCTTCCATCCATCTCTGGAAGACTTTGCTTGAGTGGATGTCTCCACTCCTGGAACCTCTGCATGCGATTACTCGGCATCAGTCTGAGGCTTCTCCTCCTTAGGAACCAATAGTTCCTCCACAGCCTGTAGTTGGACTCCCTCTCAAGGGAAACTCGCATGGCGTTCTGCTCATCAAACTTGAGATCTCTACGAACCACTGTCCTCCAACTGGTAGGCAAGTACACCCGATAGTTGTGAGGTGTATCAACGTACCCCACAAATACCCCCAACTCTGTTTTCAACTAAAGCTTCTTCCGTGCATCCTTTGTCACATGGAAACATAACAATGAGCCAAAGATCCAGAAGTGACCCACATCTGGTCTCTTACCGAAGAAAGCTTCCTCTAGTGTCTTCATCCCAAGTATGCGATGCGGGCTTTATTCTGCAAATAGACCGACGTGTTGCATGCGTCAGCCCACAAGTGAAGTGGTAGGCCTTGGTCATGAAGCATTGCTCGTGTTTCCCCTACAATAGTTTTGTTCTTCCTCTTAGCCACCCCATTCTGTTGTTGGTTATGAGGTGTCGTTAACTCTCGTTTAATTCCTTCCGTTGCACAGAAGTCCTTAAACTCTTAAGGGACATATTCTCCATCGTTGTTGCTTCTCAAAGCCTTGATATTCTTCCCTGACTCTTTCTCTACCAAAGCTTTGAACTCACAAAACTTTGTGAAAGTTTTGTCCTTCTTTTGCATGAAATAAATCCAGCATTTACGAGAATAGTCATCAATGAAAATCACATAATACCTTTGCTTTGTTGTGGATGCTGTCGAGAATGGTCCACACAAATCAGTATGAACTCGCTCTAAGATAGCCTTTGCTCGAATGTCTCGATCATGAAAGGAAGACTTTTTGTACTTTCCCAAGGTAAAACCTTTGCATGTGTCAACTTGCTCAAGTTTAACTTTGGGAAGTCATTTAGATATCTGTTGCATTATCTTCAAATCCCCATGATGCAAATGGTCCAACCACCTGTGCCACAACTTTCCAATGTCTTGGCTTTGCACAAATTAGGCTTTCGTACTCAATGCTTCACAATCATCTACCTCTAGTTTATATAGATTCTTCACCCAAATCCCTATCCTCTTGGTCTGACACGTGGCTATGTGTCTTAGGAACACCTTTCTTTACTGAAGACAACATCGTAGCCTTTTTCCTCCAACATCGTGACTAATACCAAGTTCTTCTTCAGTCCAGGCACATACATCACATCTATCAAGGTGAGAGGAGCTCCATGCTCCCTCTGAAAAGCAATTGTGCCCACTCCTGAAACACTATACCTTTCGTCGTCACCCATATCTATGTGCATCTTGAGTTATTTCTCCTCCAAGGCACCGAATAAATTTTTATCACCAGTCATGTGCAATGAGGCTCCACTATCAATATACCAGACACAACCCATCATCGATGAAACCATGCATGCAATGAGGGTAAAGTCCATTTCGAACTGAGAGGCTAATGCCTCACCTTCTGATCCTTCCGAGGATCTTCTTGGACTTCTTCGATGGGAAATTAGTTGCATAATGTCCCATCTTGTGACAATTAAAGCATCTTACTTTAGACATGTCACCCTTCTTCCCTCCATGAGAAAAATTCGATTTGAAATGGGAATCCTTCCCCTTCCCTTTCCTTACCTTACTTGTTAAGGCCAGATTTTCTTCATCATCATTCTTGGATGAAGAACCATCTCGTGTGCTCCTCTTGATCTCATCCTGCATAAGATCCAACCATAGTCGTTCCCAATCCGGCAATTTCTCCCTTCCATTCATAGAGTCCTGGTAGCTATTCCAACTCTTTGGAAGGCCAATAAGAGCGAGGCTCACCATATCATCATCGGCAGCAGTTATTCCCACACTGCCAAGCTCATCTCTGCAGGTGGTGAGCTTGTTCAGATATGTGGAAATATTATCGCCCTTCTCCATCTTGATTCTTCGAAGCTTATCCTTGAGCGCCAATTTCCTCTGGTCGCTACTATTCTGGTAGATGTCCTTCAATGTCTTCCACATTGAAAATGGAGTAACCTTCCCATGGAGACTTGAGACAATATGGTCTCAAACTCCCTCAAGGATGATCCGTCTCACCTTCGCCACACACTTCTTCCACTCAGCCAACTCTTGTACATTAGTTGAAGCTGGGTTTGGGATTTCTTGATCAATGAATTACTTCAAGCCATTTTCTTCTAATACAGCCTCCATTCTATCTTTCCATGCTATGTAATTCGAGCTACCTTCCAAGGCATACTCGAGTCTCAAGCCATAGAATGCAATTGGTCAACCTTGAAGTGTGATATGAATTTGATTTGCACCTGCAACCCCAAAATTCAAACTTCGAATTCTCTTCTTAGTATACTGTTCACAGCTTTGATACCATGTAGAAAATATGTGATAGGTTAACCCGATAATGCAATATAAATCAAAGCAAAATACTATAACCTACTTCTACTATCAATTTGCAGAAGCTTAAAGATCAAGCTGAACAATATAACCAAAAGAAGAAGAATCAATGGCACAATACACATGAAAATACTTTGGGGAAAGTCTCAGATAAAAAAACCGCACACTATTGTATTATCATACATGGTGGAAATACATAGGAATTATACAAAGCCTTAGCTCTCACAGCTAGCCAGCTCTCAGTACAATCCTCATAGATTCTCATAGACAATCTGGCTTCTCTTCAGCCTTCCTCTCTGCCCTCCAAGCTCCTATTTCCTTGCATTGTTCCTTATGGATGATTAGCCTATTACCAAGTGGAAAAAAAGCCTTCAAAATTGCCCAATCCTCAAGGAAGAATCCTTGACTGCATGCATGAGTTTTCTCCATGAGAAAACACATGCAACTGATAGTACACTGTCCTTGAACATTAATCTCATCTAGGTCTTGCTCATAATAGACATGCATGAGTTTTTGATGAGGGTATCCTCAGTTAACTAGAGTAGCACTAGTTGAGTGCATTAATGCATCAACTTACTGTTAACTCACTATTAGTTCCTCAAACAATTTGGAACTAATTTAACTGGACTTATCTCAGTAAACTGAGTTAAATAATTACAACTCAAATATAACTCAATCTTATCTCCTTAATTTAAGGGATAACTCTTGCATGACTTCAGAAAGACTTCTAACTTGAATTTCTCCAACTAATTAATTTAAAATAAATTAATTAATTATTTCCAAGTAGTTGTTAAGACTAAATTCGATTTTAATTCACAATTTAATTCAAGGACAAATTAAATTGGAATATTCTTGTTGCCATATTTCAACATTGCATTCTAAAATTAGGTTTTCATATAATGAGATTTGACCCCTCTCATCTCTTAGTAGATTCATGGTTAAGATGGATCTATACTGATGAGTATGTTCAAAACACAAGAGAGTTGTGAGAGGTGGTGTGATGCTTGAGAGAAGAGAGTTGTGAGAGATGGTATGACGCTTGAGAGAAGTTAATAGGGAATAATTGTTACTCAGGTGAGCGAATAGTATATGAGAAATCAATCCATAATGTCCAGCGAAAATCATTCTCCAAAGAAGATAGTTGCTTGGGTAATGTTGGTGCAATATGCAAATCATGAGACTCTTTTAATGAGTCTATGCATGGTGGTGAGTTGTAAAAAAGAGTGCATGAAGGAGTGTTGATAAAGAGAATGGTGTGGATGGAGAGCTAGGGATAGAGTTTTCAATGGTTATCGATTGTGAGAATTGTGGAGGCATGTGGGGAAGGCCAGTTAAGGCAGCAGCGAAGACATGGTAGAGAATGTAGGTAAAGGAAGATACACGGGGAGGGCTAAAATATTGAAAACTTGATTTGAAGGTGAGGCTTAAGATATCGTGGATCTACGACTTGGCATAGTTGTGTCAAAGGCTATATAATGGGATTAGAGATATTTTCAATGTCACGGCAAGGAAAAGTTAGGTTGTTGTCATGGATAGAGTTATTTTTAGAAAAAGGGGAGATAGTGTTAAGCGAGGCATGTTCAAGGTATTTAAGGAGGATGAAATTGGTTTGGTTAATTAAGTAATAATAATTAAAATGGAGAGTAAATGTGGGATTTTTTTCCTTTTTCCTTTTTTTTATTTAGAGGAATTTGAAGTGGGTCAGGCTCACACTCATGTGACACAGGTCGATTTCAACTAGTACTACTATAACCTTTAGGTGAATCAATATGCACCCCCTTGCACAGTCCACATGGTAAATCAAGGGATTTGAACCTCAAACCTCAAATTTGCACATCATCTTCAAATCATGGCTATCACCAATTAAACTACACCACACGGGGCAGGGTTTATGAATGGTATCTTGGATGTGATCTGACAAGATAAAGGAGTTGAGTGATTTGAGAGGGTAGGAAGAGAATGTTAGGGGAGGCTAGGAAGGGATGGAGAAGACCTAGAAGGAGACGATGTAGGATAGGATTATGAAGGGAATGGAATTTACCATAGCTAAATGACAATAATTTTAGTAACTTTGTTGATTCTAAGAAAACTCACCACCGAGATCAGTGAAACTTGAAGAAGAGTTTTTTTTTTAAACAAAAACAACCAATGAAAAGAAAAGGTACTGTGTGAAATGTTGATGTCAAATCTCCCTATTGCAATAAGGCTTCCACTTCAATTCAAGAATATACCAAGGAGAAAGGATTCGGGTGTGAAGTTTGGGCTCCACAAGCCAAATCTAATGAAGGCTTCCACTTCAGTGCAAAAGCAAAGAAAAAATAATAAAGAGCGTGTGTACTAACACATATTTTGGTGGGATGGCACACTTCAAAAAAACCAAAGTGTGTGCCACTCAAAGAAAATATTACTAAGTGAAGCACTAAGCATGCAAATAAAAGCTAAAGGAGTAGGCCTACACAGATTCTCTAACACCAAATAATATGTTTTCAAACTTTTCAAGAAGTAAACCCTAATTCATAGGTGAGGCGCACCAACCTAAAGATCAATTAATCTAGAAACAACAATGATATTCAGCACAAGATAATCTTACAGATTAAAAAAAATGGCCTAGTCTATTATTGTGTCCTCCTAGAAAATGGCTTAGTCTATTAACTCTCACCCACTAGATTTTATGTAGGAATATAATAAATCAAATCAAGATGCACACAAATAAAAAATTCAAACACACATCCCATAGCAGAAATATGCAACTACTTTAAATACATGTTTTAAACAAGTCATACAATAATCCATAACTAAAAATCTGTAAAATCCCTTCAAAGGATGAATACTAAATTGGATACCCTCCTTGGAGAGGTGGGGAGGTTGTCTCAGAGATCTACATTACCTTCATCACAAACCAAATTACTAGATTAATAGAATTAATAAAGAAAAAAAAAATGAAAAATGTGAATATATAAATTTGCAAGATTTTTGTTAGGAGATTTAGAAGAAACATATAAAATAATTAACTTAATATCTTATGTATTCTCTAAATTTTGGAATAAATTAGTCATTAACCTTACACAACCAATAAACAAACTAGGTTTTTTGCAAGGCTTGAATCTACTGTTGTGTAGAAGTAATTTCCTTCACATTGTTGCCGCATTGGTTTGGTGCCTAACCCATCTAGTGTGGCATGAGAGCAGCCATGGAAAGCACCTTGGGGGGTGTAAACCACTCCTTTAATAAAGTGGTCACAAGGGATCGAGGTATCAGTTCAAGTTGTCAGATGCAAGAACCCCTCGATCAGCTTTAGGCCCAAGTCATACCGACGAAAACAAAGACGATCCTCCACTTAGGGTGAATTGACAAAAACGTATGCAAGGGAGATGTGCCTCTAAGATAGTAAATGATCCAAAATATGAAGTAAAATTGGAGAAACTTGAGATCTACATCCAACGTAGGAAGGATTATGCCTTTAAGATGAAAGTTCATCAACATTTGACCAACAAAGATAGCATTGGCTGGATGGATCCAACAAAAATGGCAATTGAAGGGACACATTGATCTCGTACAAGGAGCAAAGGGTTGCTTTATGTTGATTTTCATAAATATGGAAGGCAGAAACAGGGTATTCAAGAATGACTAGTATTTTTTCAATAATGTGAGGTTATTCATGAAATTTTGGCATGAAAGGTACAACCTAAAAAAACAAAATCCTAGTGGCCCTAGTTTGGGTTCGCCTATTTTCTCTACGAAAATAATTTTGGGAGGAGAAAATCTTAGAAGGTATTGGAAATGTGATCAGAGGTTTTGCGAAAATATTCGAAGTGACTAAGCAATGACACTACACCTCATATGCAAAGATTTGTGTGTATATGATTATCTCCCTTCCATTGCTCAAATTAATCAAAATCTACTACCATAATTAATTTTGGATATAGCCTCTTGATTATGAGCATGTATCATTTAAAATTTGCAGGTGCCATGAATATGGTCATCTCGTCAAGGATTTTCCCCTGAATCTCATAAAGGCAATGAAAGAAAATCAATAAAAATTGGATCATGAGGGTTTTTGTAAAGTCCAACCTCGTCGAAAAAACCTTCAGGCAAAAAATGCAGCAACATTAGAAGAGCCCCTTCAATCCAAAAACCATTATGAGACATTGACTTGAGAGGAACATGAAATACTATATCAAGTACATCCGTAGAAAATAGATTAAGAGAAGGGCAATGGAAAACCAAAGGCAAAATATCATAAAAGAAAAGAGTCAGACGAATCCACAAAGAACACACCAATAGAGGAAATTGATGTGCTAGACATACGGAGAACAAGCAATGCTAATGGCCCAAAGAATATGGATATGGTTGAACTCTCACTCTCAAAACTCAATGAAGAATGCATAAGGACCTGGGAAAGATAACAAATCAGTAGAAAAAGATGTTTAGACAAACATATTTACATCTAAAAAATTAAAAGAATGTGACTTTGAAGAGAGCAAGATCATCCCCAGCAAGTATTGGCATCCAAAATCAAAGCTTCAAACATACTCCCAAGCATGTGAGGGGAGACAAAAATAGAGGAAGGAAAAGTAAAAAAAGAGCTAATACAGGAGATGGGGGTGTGCTTGTCAATTCTAAAAAAGTGGCTCTATTAACTAAAGTGTTTTCCTCCGCCAAACATTCTTTACAATGACAATAATTTCATTGAATATGAGAGGCCTTAACTGTTGAGGCAAACAAAGGATTCTCAAAGAGAGAATCCGTGGGGAACTCCCTACAATATTAATGTTATAGGAGACTAAATGTGATAGTAATAAAGGTAACTCAATAGCCTCTCATTGTTGGAGAGGATGCCAAACCATAGCACTATATGCTACATGGAAATAATGGGACTGTATATCTTATGGAATCCAAACAAAGTGGAATTTACATATTAGATGGGATACCACAAGGATAATCTCTAGTAGATTCCACGACTTAAGGTCAAAATAAATGGGATGCATAACAACAATCCATGGGCCAAATACGGTGAACAAAAAGGAAGGCTTTCTTAGAAACTTGGCTAACTCCATAGAGCTTCACCAAGATAAGCTATGCATTCTATGAGGAGACTTCAACATGGTGACATCACTAGAGGAAAAAAAAGGTAAGAATTTACCGCTTGGATACAAACTCGCAAAATTTCAAACAGTTGAAGTATCAACTGAAGTTGGCCGACATGGAAACAATTAATGGAATATTCACCTAGAACAATCTTCACAGTGGTAAGAACCAAATAACCTCGTGTTGGGATAGAATAGTCTTAGAATCTATCTTAGAAGTGTTACAGAATGTATCTAGTGTTGGTCTTCATAATTGTATTTGAATCATGATGTAATGTATTTTCCAAAAGAAAGAAAAAGAAATTGACTTATTGAAGAAATTGACTTATTAAAGCATGGATTTCATGCTTGGGTCAATTGTTTATAGGTCAAAGCCTCCATTGTAGGCTTCTAGGGTTTATATCAAGTGTCCTTTTCCATGTCATATTGTCAAAGACCCTTCATGGTCTCTATTTGTCAAAGAAGAAATATATTTTATTGTTAAATAAGTCAATTAGGTTTCCTCCACCAAGCCGACCTCAAATTGGACAAGTCGGCCTAAACTGAGGGACAGAAACACCTACATAAAGGCAGCAACTTGACCTCATTTGTCACACTCACTCATCAAGTTCGATTTGCAATTTTTGGGGCCAGAAAAAGTGTGAATTTCAAGTAAAGAAGAGGAAAGGGATAGTGAAGAAGGAGGTCTCTCTCAAGCATAAGAAGTCAAAATTCCTCTCTCTTATACATGTAAACTTGTGAAGTTTTTGGAGGGGCCAAAAACTATAGAGTTGAAGCTGGGCCGAAATTCTGTGGCTGGGGCCCAAAATTTTGTAGTTGGGAAGTCGAATTTTTGGATTTTTATTGGGTTGAAGCTATTGTATAAGAAGAGACTACTAAATCATATTGGAAGGCTTACTTGGTGGAGGAAGAAGGTCTATTGGTCTAAGGTCTTGGTCTATCTCATTTTGAATCTACTAAAGGAAGATTTTTTTTACTAGGGTTCCCCCTATATAGGGGTTTTAGCCCTAGCTGAGTACCTATATCCGGTGTCCATGATCTTCATGTTTATGTTTTGATAATTTCTTGACGAAAAGAAGATATAGGAAGAACACAAAGAAGTTAATAAGAACATAATAATATCAAAAGTAATTATCAATATAATAAAATATTTATGCCTTTCTAATTTTCTAACATGGTATTAAAGCTAAGGTGAAAGAAGGAAGAAAAAGGTAGCTTGAAGATCTATTGAAAGGAGGATAAGGAGTTTTAAGGTTAGATCACAAGGATTCAAATAATGAGTTTCAATGTTAGGTGACAAGGAGTAGTAGACATTAATATGACAAACTCATTGAAGACGGAACACAAATGAGAAGGAGCCTCCAACTACACGGCAAGGAAATAGAGGATAGATCTTATCCTCGAAAAGCACAAAGTATTGAATCTTATTCAAGGTTCAATGGAAAATCAAGAAACCAACAGATGAAGAAGAGAAAGAGAAGTTTAGAGAACTTAAAATTGTATCCATGAACCTAATAGTGGATGGAGTAAAGGACAACTTAATTCCATATATTTCCAACATAGATTCCGCTCAAGAAATGTATGAGGCTCTCTCCAAATTATTCGGAATTAAGAACATTGGTCAAATAGCTAGCTTCAAGAATAAACTAAGAATTGTTAATATGATGAATGATGATACCATTTCATCATATTTTATAAGGATATCTAGAACCAGAGATGAACTCCAAGCAATAGATGAAGTTGTACCAGAAAAAGAGCTTGTAATTATTGCTCTTCTAAGACTACCGAAATCTTGGAGTGATTTTGCATCAAGAATCAACAATTGGAAGAATACACAAACATTTGAGCAAATGTGGAACTCATATAGTCAAGAAGAAGCTTGAATATCGTTAGTAAACAACAAGAAGGAAGATGAAGAATAAAACATCTCTAATGTCTATTTTCCCCATCACAAGAAGAAGAGAGCCTTCAAGAATATCAAAGTACCAAAGAAGAAAGTTGACCTATCAAAGATTGAATGTTATAATTGCCATAAGATGGGTCATTATAAAATTCATTGTCCTAAGAATCCAAGCAATAATAAGAGAGATAGGGATCAAGCAAATGTTACCAATGAAGCTCCACCTAATAAGAACAAGACCAAAGAATCAAAATTCAAAGACTTATACTACTAAGTCCTCTCTCACACACATATCTCTCTTAGTATTCTATTTTAAGTTTTGAATTGTTTTCCTTTACATTTTGATTTCTAGAGTTTGTAGGTCTAACATGTCTTGTTAGAGTATTTTTGAATTTTTGATAAGTTATAGGTATCCCTCAAAGAATGGATTAAGAGGGATCCTTCACCATTTTACCAAAAAGATAAGTATTGTGTTCCTTGTTTCCTCTTTTATGTTTGGATTCCCTCTCATATTAATATTTTGTTTGTATTATATGCTAATAACCTTTCTCTTTATATCTTCCCTGGTTAGGAAAGATTGTTGAATACTCGAAGGTTATGGAGGAGACTTCAAAGGATAGACTTGAAGCATATAAGAAGTTATGCCCTTCAAGAATTGATTTCCTACCAGGTTTTTTAAGGAACAACTCAAGGTATGTCTTAGACTATAAGTTTTGTTATAAAGTTCTCTTCATGTAAAAGGTATGTTCATTCTCTTTTGAAATTTGCATTACATTGCTTGTGTCATTATGTCTAGGGTTTTGAATCACAAAGATTCTTGTTAGGGTTATTAATCATTAGATTTAATCTACCCTCATGATATTATTTGATCATTTTTGTGCAACCCTAACCTTTAGGGTTCACTATAAAACCCTGTACTCTTGTTACTAAGGGTGTGTCAATATTGATTATGAAACCCTAATCTAAATAGGGTTGTCGATGAAATATAGAATTCCTATTCTTTTGATGTTTAGGGTTTTGGTGTTATAGAAACCATAGCCCTTTAGGGTTTGTTGTTAATGTCTAAGTTATGTATTGGAACCGTAGTTTATAGGGTTATATGAATTAGGGTGTATGAACAAAACCCTTGCAGTAAGATCCTAGGAATGAAACCCTAGGTGTATATTTGTCTAATCGAAACCATAGACTAGAGAAAAAAAAAAAAGTATTGTTTGTTTGACTTTGATGTATTGGTGTTTATGTCCTGGGTTTACCTAGTAGGTATGGATATTGATATGAGCTGCTAGTGCATAATAGTGTGATCCTAGATATGTAATTCCTAGTATGCTAACCTAATTGATAATACTCGTGTTTTAGTTTGTGAATTCTAGGGCATCTAACAAAGCCCTAGTAAATATTGGTATTCTAGGATGTGATTGTTTTCTAATATAGTCTTGATAAAATCTAGGGTTTGCAACAAACCCTAGTAGAGTTTGGCATGTAAATTCTGAAAATTTGTGAAACCTTAGATGTATAGTAGGATTCTTATTTAATTGAACTATTGATATCTAAGACTTTGTGTCTCGAAGATGGAATCTAGGGTTTATGACAAAACATTGGCAAGAAGTTTAAGTCTAGTATGTAAAAAGATGTGTCTCTTGTTGATTATGAACCTAACTAAGTTTGGGTGTTTGATATCTAAATTCTAAATACTTCCATTGTAGTAACATGATTTTGATATAGTTAACTTCATGCTTCTCTATATGTATTTTGGTTGTAGTTTCTATTAAATTTTTTGCAAGTACATAATCATCAAGATAATGAAGACGTTCTTATAACAATGATAAAGGAAGTTATAGGAATGATGATGATCAAGATGACCATGATACCATAAGAAAGAAATAAAGCCTTGAAAGGATAAAGTTTCTATGATGTCATGACACTGTTGATTTTCCTAAATTAAGAGGGAGTCTGGATAGTAGAAAGGGTATATCTCCCCACTTGAGAGGGAGGGCATATTATGACAGTGAGTATCGTAAAGTAAGAATGGAACCAAATGAATGAAAGTATTATAGATAAAGTTGCGTGATTCATGAAGACTTGAAAACTACTCAGGCTATATTTGGTGTTGTTGAAGAAGTGAAAGAAGAAAGCTTCTGACAAGATGTCTTTGGATAACTTAATGATGATATTAGTATTATTTGAATCATTGAGGACCCCAAAGGTTTTTGTTTACATGTATGTATATTTGAAAGTTTATTTTTTATTAGGGTTTGTGTTTGTACAAGTAAATATCTCCATAAAAAGGTTGAACACTAGCATGGTTGGACAAATGGATATATCTAATTTGATAGGGAGAGTTGAAGCATATAATGGTGGATGCTTGGGAGGACATTTGGTCGACCTATGTGTTTATGTCAAGATTCGGAAGAGGGAGGGTGGATTTGGTCACATAGCTTGGACCTTGGATATGCACCTAGATCCCTAGGTTGATGGTTAGCTAGTAAGTCTGATAGTACTAATGGCTGAAAGCTTGAGTCCATCTTAGTCCCACTCGAATAGAATACCCTGGTCATCTATCTAGTCCGCAACACTGAGTGTGCTACAACTCTTCGTAGTTCATTTTTAGATCTTCCATGTACCTCTATATATATGTAATTATGAATACCTCCCTAGTTAAGAATAATTTAACTAGTGTGAGACTTCATAATTGTATTTGAATCATGATGTAATGTATTTGTCAAAAAAAAATATTATTAAATAAATTGACTTATTAAAGGATGGGTTTCATTTTTGGGTCAATTGTTTATAGGCCAAAGCCTCCATTATAGGCTTCTAGGGTTTATAACAAGTGTCCTTTTCCATGTCATATTGTAAAATACCCTTGTTGGTATCTATTTGTCAAAGAAGAAATTTATTTTATTGTAAAATAGGTCAATTAGGCCTCCTCCACCAAGTCGGCCTCAAATTGAAAAAGTTGGCCTAAATTGAGGGGAAAAACACCTATATAAAGGTAGCGACTCGACTTCATTTGTCACACTCACCATCAAGTTCGATCTACAACTTTTGGGGCCATAAAAAGTGTGAATTTCAAGCAAAGAAGAGGAAAGGGAGAGTGAAGAAGAAGTAGGTCTCTCTCAAGCATAAGAAGTTGAAATTATCTCTCTCTCTGTCTCTCTCTCTCTCTCATGTGAAGTTGTGAAGCTACTAGAGGGGCCAAAAACTATAGAGTTCAAGCTGGGTCGAAATTTTGTAGCTGGGAAGTCGAATTTTTGGATTGTTGTTGAGATGAAGCCGTTGGATAAGAAGAGACTACTAAATCATCTTTGAAGCCTGACTTGGTGGAGGAGGAAGGTCTATTGGTCTAAGGTCTTGGTCTATCTCATTTTGAATCTACTAAAGGAAGTGTTATTTGACTGGGTTTTCCCTTATATAGGGGATTTAGCCTTGGCCGAGTGCCTACATCCGATGTCCATGATCTTCACGTTTTTGTTTTGATAGTTTCTTGGTCAAAAGAAGATAAAGAAAGAAGACAAAGAAGTTAATAAGAACATAATAATATCACAAGTAAATATCAATATAAGAAAATATTTCTGATTTTTTTATTTTCTAACAAGAAGTGGATGTCTTCCTGGAAGCATCTATTCTTCCTTGTACAGGTTTGTATCACTGGCCAATCTATTTAGAAATAGATATCAAAGTTGCCCCTAAAAATAGGTCTTATAGGTTTGAGAGTTCAAGCTTAAGGATTCATCCTTCCTTGAGAAGGCAAAAGGCATGGTGCGAAGAGATTCAAGTTGTAATGTCCCAAACGGAGGAAATTTGGAATAAACCCTTCAAATCAAATTATCTAGCACTTAACAGGAAATTGCCATAGAAAACCCAAACACCAGAAATTTCACTGAAACCATAAACCCACAAATTGCATAAAATCCCATTAAAAATCACAACATGAGGAACAATGAGAAATGCAGCAACCAAAATCCAGCTTTATTATATATAGATGGATTCGAATACAATAGCTGGGAATGACCCTCTGGTCTCTAAACTCAAACAGAAAAACAATCACTACACCTGTGGATTATGAATGAATCCACCAAGGGGAGATGGGTGCTCGTCCAATCTCTCTAAGTCACCCGAGGGTTTTCATCCTGGGGCTACCAATGGAGTATAGAATCGGGTTCTCAACCTCTCATACAAGAAACAATATCAAAACCAAGATGTCCTCCAATGGTCTCCTCCTCCTCTTTTATAGATTTGATGCACTCCTCTAGAACTTTCTATTTTATTATTATTTTAATCATGGAGCACCTTTCCCTCTTTTATTTGAATTAAAATATTCTTTTTAATGGAGGAAAATGGTAAATTGGCCACCATGTCTCCTCAAGTCACTGAAAATCATATATAACCATCCCATCATGTAGATCTTCTCATTCTAGTTCCAATGAGCTATTACACTGAGGTGTTATGCCACACATTCCTCTTGGAATGCCACCTTAAGTGTAATTAATTGAGTCAAGCCCACTAATAACTCAGTTTTCTCAAAGTTGTCGGAATGCGCTGGAACGAAAAGAAAATTGTGTGGATGATGGAATATACCAAGTGATGCCATCAAACCTCATAGAAACTCCTCAAAACTCCATTGGGACCCCTGATGACGTAAACTTCTCCATGGACTTGGACATCCCCTGCCCTGGAAATCCATCTTGGATGTACTATGAAGAAGAATAAAAATGGGGACATGACAGTCCTCCCGCCCCAAGATTGCTTGCCCTCAAGCAATCCAAATCTGTGGACCAATCTGGTGGCCCAACACAATTGAGACCCAATGCTCGGATCCCATACAAACCACTGGCCCACGTCATGCCTCCAAGCTATCAAAACATGAATGGATCCTACAATACTTGGATCCCATGTCCATCTCTGACTCAACTTGCTACTAGTAGATCCACCTGGATCCCAATGCCACCAAGAAGGAGCACCAATGCTCCACGGCTCCGGCTGTGCGATAGCTCTGACTGTGAATGTTGCCCCACCAACTTCGTACCAGCTCATCACCTCTATCCAATCCAACCTTCGGCATAGGTCAAGGTCATCCCCACTCTACTGATGTAGGGCTAACGTTATGGAAACATTGGTGAACTATTGGTCCACCTCCCATTGCTCACTGAAACATATATTAACCTCCTCGTCTAAGTGCCCCTGTTGTATTATGCACCGAACTAAGGTTGATACTCCATCAATAGGATACCAACTCATGGTCTCCCGCCAATCTAAGTCATGGACTCCTTTGTAAGGAACAAATCTACTATGTTGATTTTGGTCCATGCTCAACTCACGCTGCCCTATCTAGTATGTCAGCAATATCCATCAAGAAATTCCTGCCTCTCTCCCTGTAATTGGCACAAGTAGCCAAACTGTGTTGTAAGCCCTATCTATGTACTCATGTAGAGGGTTGCTGCCTAAAATTCCTGCAACTCTGCCAGCTGCCTGTGCATCTACCCGCACTTCATCAGTGGGTCAGCCCAAAGATGGATGCACCACCATCTCCCTTGATGACAAAATGGGTTGCATGTGAGCTATGATTGTGTCAGAATGATGTTTCCTAATGTTGAAGAAGCATTGGAACATATGCAAGATAAGATCATAACACTCAAGATCAAACATGATTTCATAAGTCCTAGTCATGGTTGTAACTTCTAAAATCTCCAACTTCTTCCTAAAGGTGGAGTGTGCACTATTGTCCAAGTCCTGAAAAGTCTTTGTTATCAACCTAAAAATTCTCCTCATAACATTATTATTGAATGGAGGTGTGGGTGCAGTCAACCTCATAATGTTACTGAGACATGATGCAACCGGAAGTTTGACCCCTTCACAAGGTTCTTCCAAGAACTTGGCATGTATTAAGGCCTAGCACGGCTAGTTTCAAATCCCACATCAACTTATTGCCCTCTGACTGACTCACTTTGGAAAGGAGGACATCTAGTTCATCAAGTTTGAAGAGCACTTTCCATGGGACCTTCATGTGTTTCAAATCCATTCCAGTGCAAGGATTTGGTGTCCAATTTCTTGCCCTTTTTGCACATCCTTGGGCTGTCCTTTTTGAAGAATGGCGTAGACCCCCTTTGAGAAGGGTCTATTGTTTGTTGATGTTGGGTTATTAAGGGGGTTTGTAAAGGTCTTAACCATGTTTGTCTACCGATAGTAAGTTCATCAAGCAAGGCTTTCACTGACAACTCAACAAAAGGTCATAAGAGTAGTTGATTCAATACATAGACCCCTTACTCAACTCAGCAATAGTTTGGACAATTATAGAGTAGTTGATTCAATACATAGACCCCTTACTCAACTCAGCAATAGTTTGGACAATTATATCAGCCTTACAACAACGAAGACAACCAGGCTATATGACTAATGACAGTATGCGGTAATAATATCACAAGATATTGGGCAAGACTCAAGCAATTCTATACTCAAAGAATTGACAAGACCGCTACGAAATACCCACAGAATGCCCAATAAACTTATGAGTTTGTTACCCTCTTCTTATGTGGTCCTTTGTCCCAAATACATTGTTGTAGGTGAAATATTTTATTGGTGATAATCGCCAACATACAGTGTTATGTACATGGAGTATTCAAATCTACCCAACCACTGACATCTTTATTTTAAGCTCACGGCCATTACAAAACTTCATAACAGAGATATTATGGACAAGACATGGCATCCTCAAGGTTTTCAAATCGGATTTTTATGTAATGTTGCAGGTGAGTATTTTCAGTCAATACAATGGCACATAAATTGAGAATCCAACTCCTTTAACTAGAAACTGATATTTTGTCTAAACTCAAAAATTTTGACAAAGTTACCGACAACTCCACTACATTGATGACATGGCATTCTAGAATAAATTAAGAGATACAAATTGAGAATACAAGAGGAACCTGGGACGCAAGTAGCAAGACGTATATATGCGGAAAAAATGACCAACAGTACACTCCCAAGTGATTCTTCCCACTTTCTGTGCAATAAGAAACACTGAGTACACGTACAACCAGTACCCTGCAAATCTCACTTTTATGAACTTTGTCGAACGTTGGTGAAGATTGTCTGGTCTTCGGCGGCCTCCCATTGCACACTGTCAGCTGCACTTATAAGCTCCATTATTGTAACAATCCCTTTGCGCTACATACAACAGCTACAGGTGGCCCGCTCATTTTCCCCGTTCACAAGTTATCTCTGTGTAATGAAGTTCTGACTAGTAGCGGCTGGCGCTGATTTTGGCCAGCCTTGCCAACAATTGTAGCTACGATATGAATGCTTCTCATGGATGCATTGATACGCACAACCCCTTATCTTCAGGACGATGGTGATCACAACTCGTGTGAATTCACCTTAGTGCGATTGGTTCGTCTTATTTGTCTCTATGCGACCGCCAGTACTCACAATGCGAGCGTCCATTCAATTCATTGATGCCGAGAGTGAGATTTTGGCTGCTAATTTAAATTTACGCCCTGTCATTTAATAAAAAAAGAGGGTCGATTTTTTGTTGCCACGGCTCCGCCAATTTGATGGTTTAAACAGATACATAATTCAAGGCTCGATGATTTGCTCCTCGTTTATGAGCGATGACGAACTAGAAAATACTGGTAACTATGTTCTCCCCTACGCACTGGATTCAATACTTCATCCGCCCGCACACATAACAACTTAAATTTGTGTTCCCACATCGCATTTCTAGCGTATACTAAAAACCTCAAGCACGCTTTGTCTGTGTACACCTCTGGATCAATACGCCTGCAAACTAATCACTATAACTAGCCCGGCTACAGGATACACCATCAATCGATCTTTTGCACAGTGTCAGACCCATGCACTCGACATTCGACTTCTAGTCGCACTGCATTTTGCGGCATTAAAATTTTGATGTTCAATCATGCCCAGTAATACGTGAATGGCGTGTTCTCCAATGTCAGCGTTGTCTCCTTGCCTGAACGCCATACATCGCTCTTCGTGGTCTCAAATTTCACGTTGACTTTCCGCTAATTTGGCTCAACCTTTTAATAAACTCGGCTCCACTTGGACACGTACCCCAGCAGATCTAGATACTGCTTTGCAATTGTTGCTGGCGTATTTTATCCAACGCGGCAGGAACTGACTAACGGAAGCTTGTGGGCAAGATGGAATTCAGCTACAGTGTGGATAAATGGATTGGCTGCGATTATTAGAGTCGTTGAAAGCCCTGATCTTGAAATAAACTCTACTCCTTCAGAACTGTGCAACACAAGTCATTAGATTCATGCACGGCTCCTTGTTAAATATCACCGTCTTTCAATTGTGACTCGTTGGATCAATTTGTTGAACCTTTATTATGCATGCTACAATTTGCCAAAGATTTTGTCGCACAATCAGTAATAAAAAAATTTCGAGTCTCTCATTAATAAACTCTTATTCTGCTGTTCGGCTTCTTCGGAAATACTTTTTTTGCACCTCCAATATAAACCCTCAGGCTGGCAGGAAGACCAACTCTGATACCACTGTGTGTCCCAAACGGAGGAAATTTGAAACAAACTTTTCAAATCAAATTATCTAGCATTTAACAGGGAATTGCCATAGAAAACCCAAACACCAAAAATTTCACTGAAACCATAAACCCACAAATTGCATAAAATCTCATTAAAAATCACAACATGAGGAACAATGAGAAATGCAGCAACCAAAATCTAGCTTTATTATATATAGATGGATGCCAACACAATAGCTAGGAATGACCCTCTGGTCTCCAAACTCAAACAAACAAACAATCACTACACCTGTGGATTCTGAATGAATCCACCAAGGGGAGATGGGTGCTCGCCCAGTCTCTCTAAGTCACCCGATGGATTTTGTCCCGGGGCTACCAATGGAGTAGAGAACCGGGTTCTCAACCTCTCATACAAGAAACAATATCAAAACCAAGATGTCCTCCAATGGACTCCTCCTCCTCTTTTATAGATTTGGTGGACTCCTTTAGAACCTTCTATTTTATTATTATTTTAAACATGGAGCACCTTTCCCTCTTTTATTTCAATTAGAATATTTTTTTAATGTGGGAAAATGGTAAATTGGCCATCATATCTCCTCAGGTTACTGGAAATCATATCTAACCATCTCATCATGTAGATCTTCTTGGTCTAGTTCCAACGAGCTATTACACCTTGGCGTTTTGCAACGCATCCCTCCTAGAATGCCACCTTAAGCGTAATTAATTGAGTCAAGTCCACTAATAACTCATTTTTCTTAAAGTTGCCGGAATGTATTGGAACGAAAGGCAAACTATGTGGATGATGGAATATACCAAGTGAATGCCATCGGACCTCATAGAAACTCTGCAAAACTCCATCGTGACCCCTGATGGACATAAATTGCTCCACTCACCTGGTCATCCCCTGCCCTAGAAATCCATCCTGCTTGTATTATCAAAAGGAATAAAAATGGGGACATGACACAAGTCCAGAGTCCCTTCAATATGGCCAAGATTCAACAAAAGCTCAAGATTCTTAAGTCATAAAGAAAAAAATTGAACAAAGAGGATTTTGAAAATATTTTCCAAACAAAACAAGAGTTGGAGGTACAGATTCAAGAGGTTCAACAACAAATAATTCAGTAGAGAAGAGTTAAAGATCGTGTTGCAAAAGGAGGATAAATACTCACAAAAATAGAGGACAAAAGAAATACGAGGAAATATTATGGAGACAAATATCAAGAATCCACTATCTTCAAGAAGGGGATAAGAACACAGTTTTGCATAAATCGATGATCAAACATCGACATCATAACAATATATTTTCACCCAAAGATGAAGCAAGGTGAAAACTCACATATCACAAAGAAATGGAGCAAGAATTGGTTAAATATTATGGATCAATTTTAGATGAACCAAATCAAAGTTGATGAATACCAATTTAGAAGATCACGGAAAACATCCCAGGATTGGTTCTATCAGATCATAACCTTGCCTTGATGCGGAGGTATCATATGCCAAAATCGAAGAGGCAACTATGTCCATGACAAAAAAAACAAGGCGTTGGATTTGAATGGATCCACAACATATTTTTTTCGGCTTGTTGGAAGTTTATTGGCGAAGAAATCCATGACCTAGTGGAGGAATCTCACAATACATGCTCTTTATTTCCAACCTTGAATGCCATGTTATTAGGACTAAGTACACTCTAAGTTTGGTAGAAGACCAAACGACCCTCCATTATATCAATATTTGGAGACTGCTAGAAAATGATGCATACTACTGGTACGAATTATTTATATGCATTGAATGATTGTGTTGTTGGTCTGATATCAAAACGATGCATACGCTAGTTTGATAACAAATCGTTGTATACGCTGATATTTCAATATGAATATTTTGAAAGTATGCATATAAATCCTTGTTCCTCAGCTCCACTCCCATAGCTCTGGTTCTCACAGCGTCGAAGACTATTGGGGTATTTTTGAAACTGGTTGCAAATTCACTGCTAGAGTTCCACAGACAAAGGTTCGTGGTATGGTGAATGTATATGATGTGAAGCGCATTCAACTCCTTTGAAAATGGTGGTAGTATTAAAATTCATTGAGATTTTTGAATGGTGATAATAGAATGAGAATTTTGGATGGTATTTTTTTTGAATAAATATTATATGGTTTATATGTTGAAACCATCGTATAATATATTTGTGAGTGGAGGAATATATGCTACATTAAAAGTATTAATATAGTGAATTATTTTCCACCTAAACAGAAGATATCCAAAAAGGTTGTGTTTGTTTTGGAAACCAAAACCAGATATATATTTTTTTTGGAATGCATTCACTAATATCTATTGTTGGAGTTGTTCTCTCTGGGAAAGAGAACTATCCAGAATGGTCAAGGAAATTAAACACACTCTCATTTTTAATGAGCTGTGGAAAGGAGTGTGTGTTGGAGACAGAGACAAAGAACCAAAACAGCCTACCTGAGACAAGGAATTCGCCATTTGGAAAATAAGAACAGCAAGGCTTATGCATTGATTGCAACATCAGCAAATGAAGAGGTGAGTCACCATATTTCGCCATTTTCAAATGCTTTCGAAGCCTTACAAAAATTGAAGGAACTCTATGACTCACACACTGCGCTTGAATTTGTTCAACTCATCATTAAATTGTTAAGCCTTGAATTACAAATGATGATCCTCTTGCTCTTGCATCAGAAGTAAAATCTATTATGCATGATATCAAAGTCACTAATGTTGAACTGGACATTCCTCTGATAGCTTTTCTCAAGGCACTTTATCCCACTTACTCAAATTATCTTGAGTCATTGCAAGCAAATGGAAACCTCAAAGATATTACCTTTGACTCCCTTGTGAAAAAAATGTTGAAAGAGAGAAGGCTTTTGGGAAGAAGGCAGCTCCTCAGTCTTCTGAAGAGGTTGTGTGTCTTCAACATAGAGAGAAGAATCTTGCTCAAGATTCTTCCAGAGGAAGAGGAAGAAGAAATTTCAGAGGCAGGGGAGGCATGCACTCTCAAGGAGAAAAGTCAGATTTACATTGCATACATTGCAAAAGAGATGGATCACATGATGCATCCACATGCAAGTTGCCTTGGAACAGAATTGAGCAAGAAATAAACCAACCCAAAGGTAAAACTAATGACAAAGAGAAAGGTAAAGCACCTGAATCCGCTCACTATGTTGTGGCACACTATAATATTGGAGTAAATGAAGACTTATATAATGCTTCACTTGCTTCTTGGAAAAATGATTGGTTGCTTGATTCAGGGTAAACTTGCCACATGACTTATAGAAGAGATTTTTTGAAGAATTTACTGGCAGTGTTGATGGAGCAGTATACTCTGCAGAGAAATCAAAACTCAAGCCATCAGGGCTTGGCACAATCAGGCTTAAATTGCCTGGTCTTCCAGACTTTCTTCTGCATCATGTTTTATATCTCCCACAGCTCAAGAGAAAGTTGTTTTCCTTGGTCCACATCCGCCCGCAAGGACACTCCATTCACCTGTTTGATGGCAAGGTTGAGGTAATAAAAGCATCGGACCACTCACTTGTCATGACAAGGATAGGAGAAGAAAGGCTTCTCAAGCTGCAGGGTACCTCTGCTCGTGCACAAAATTTCTCATACAATTCTCATTATGATGAAGGTACATTTCCATCAAGTTTATTATGGCATGCTAGATTTGGACACTTGAACTATGACAGCCTAGGCTTGTTGAAGAAAAATGGTGTTACTGGTTTGCCTACAATTCCTAGGAAACTTAAACAATGTAATGCTTGCATTCTAGGAAAGCATAGTAAACAGTCTTTTCATGATTCACATTCCAGAGAACATAGAAAACTTGAACTCATTCATTCAGATTTATGTGGTCCAATGCCTATTCCTTCTACAAATGGAAATAAATATATGATGACATTTATTGATGACTAAACCAAAATGTGTTGGGTTTATTTATTGAAGAACAAATCTGATTCTTTTCAAACATTCAAGAACTTTCATACATGGATTGAAAATGATGCACAATCTCATATTGGCTCTATTCACACTGAAAACTATATTCACCAACATGGGATCAAACATCAAACAATTGTGCCTTATAATCCCCAACAAAACGGAGTAGCTGAAAGAATGAATAGGACAATCTTAAATATGGTGCGCTCCATGATGTTTTTCAAAAATCTAAAATTGATGTTTTGGGTTAATGTGGTTCTATGTGCTGTATATGTAAAGAATAGATGTCCATCTAATGCTATTAGAAACAAGACTCCTTATGAAATGTAGTGTGGACACATTCCTTCAGTAAAGCATCTCAGGGTCTTTGGTTCCACATATTATGCCTTGACAGCAAAGGTACATAGAAACAAACTTGGTGCAAGAAGTTGTAAGTGTATCTTCCTGGGGTATTCAAACACCTCCAAAGCATACCGTCTCTATGATGAAGTCAATAAAAAGTTTGTTGTATCTAGAGATGTAATCTTTCTTGAATCATCCAAAACTGACAATGTTGTTGAGCAGCAACTTGATCGCTTGGATAGATTCGCAAATGCAAAATCATTTCAAGAATTTGATAATCAGATTCCACATCTTGAAGGGGGGATTCCTATACTAGATCAACATGTGGAATCTTCCTCTGAAGCACTCTCTCCCCCGCATGAAACTCCAACAACGGATGATACTTTGAGTGATGTGATTGATAGAATTGGGAGACTCAAAATTGATTTAGTCCCAACTCAATCAACTGAGCAACCTAGACCATCTCAGAAAGGTCCCCCAAAGCGACTGACAAAGACACTTGAAATTGTTCATCCTTGATGAGGTTGGAAAGACAGGAACTAGAAATTCAACCTGGAAAAATGGAGGTGATGTAGATGACTCTGATTCACCTGTTGATATGGATGTTTCTTATGATTGTGAATTGAATTTGTCTACAGATTTTGAACCAACTTCCTTCAAAGAAGATGCTTCTCATGATGAATGGAAAGAAGCAATGCAAAAGGAGTATGATGCCTTGATAAAGAATGGCACTTGGAAACTGGTTGATCCTCCATTTGGAACCAAACCAATTGGCTGCAAGTGTGTCTACAAGAACAAGTATAAAGTTGATGGCTCACTTGACAAGCACAAAGCCAGGCTTGTGGCAAAAGGATTTTCATAGAAGGAAGGGGTCGATTATGAGGAGACTTTTGCCCCCACAGCAAAATGGGCTACCATCCGGACACTCTTTTCCCTAGCAGCTCAGAATAGTTGGAAAGTCCATCAAATGGATGTAAAAACTACTTTCTTGAATGGAGATCTAAAAGAGAATGTTTTTATGTACCAGCCTGAAGGATTTTCTATGAAAGGACATGAACATAAAGTATGCAAACTTGTGAAATCCTTGTATGGCCTCAACCAAGCACCGTGAGCCTGGTATGAAAAACTAACTGAGCATCTTCTGAAACTCAATTTCAAACATTATGATCTTGATGATGCAACTTTGTTTGTCAAGAAAGTTGGAAAAATAGTTGTATACCTTGAGGTATATGTAGATGATATTTTTATGACATGGAACAATGAGAGCTACATTGCATCCATAAATAAGGAATTGAGGAAATGTTTTGAAATGACTGATTTGGGCTATGTTCATTACTATCTTGGTATTGAAGTAACTCAACATCCAAAGTCCATATTCCTTTATTAAAAGAAGTAAATTGGAGATTTGTTGAACATGTTTGGCATGGCTAAATGCAATCTTCTGACTACTCCATTGGAACAAAATTTAAAGCTCACATCTATTGAAGGAAAAGAATTTGAGGATGCAACAAAGTATAGATAACTTGTAAGAAGTCTCAACTACCTGACTACTACTAAACCAGACATTTCGGTTGTTGTGGAATCCTCTCCAGGTTTATGCAAAAGCCTTGTGAGGGACATTGGTCTGCTGCAAAAAGAGTTCTAAAGTACTTGAAGGGAACTCAAGACTTTGGACTCAAGTAATCACAGGTGGGAAACTTCAGCTTGATTGGATACTCTAATTCAGACTTTGATGGAGACAAAGAAACTGGGGTATCTACTTCTGGTTATGCTATGAGTCTTTGATCAGGAGTTGTCTCTGGAGATCACGCAAACAATCAGTTCCAGCAGATTCCACAACAGAGGCAGAATATATGGCAACAACTGAGGCAAAAAAAGAAATTGTGTGGCTCAAGAAAATTCTGAAAGATTTGCAATAAAGTTGGCCAAGAACCTAAAGTTCCATGATCAAATGAAGCACATCAATACAAAATATCATATGATTCGACAACATGTTTAGGCCAAAACAATCCATCTTTGCCATTGTTCCACTAATGAGCATATTGTAGACATCTTCACCAAAGCACTTGGAAGAGAAAAGATTGAAATATTCAAAACGATGCTTGGACTCACCAACATCCCTTCAGATTAAGGTGGGAATGTTGACACCTAATCATAGGGATTGGGTGAACAACCTTAAATAGTGTAAATAAATAATAGAGAAAATAGAAAGTCATCGGGAGATGAAACTCAACAGCCACTCCCTCATGTATATAATAATGAACAGCCTAAATGAATAATATAATATCATTTGAGGAGTTACCTCCTAGCCTGACATCATCTTTGTATGCTCTGTTTTGGAAAATCATCATATATTGTTTCATTTCGTCAGTTTAAAAAGAATTCATGACACTCATGCTCTTTTTAGCATCTCACTAGTCTAAACCATCTCATCACTATACTACGAAGTTTAAGGTACCTTGCCTACCTTTCCCCATTAGATATCTGCAATTCAAATTCACTTTGCCCTAACCTAGTTCATTCTCTGACCTAATTCACTCATCCTTTTGACTACCCAACCAAAATCAATTCAAACAACCCTCTGCACTTTACATCTAGCCTAAAACCCTAATCTATCCAACCCTCTTGGTTGTGATCCTTTGGAGAGATCCCTCTCTGGATTGGTAGGGCTAGCTACCAAGTCAAAATATTGGTCTATGGTTACCTCAGTTGGACTCTTCCTTAACCTTGGAGATCCAGAGTGATAACACTAGATATGAGGCTTCCTTCTAATGTTTTTTTCACACTTCTTGAATTACATATGCTTGGATGGATGATCATCAAGTGAGGTTGAGTCCTCCTTTATATAGTAGTTTTTCCATGCAAAATAAGTCAACTTGTCATAATGTGTAGGCTAACATCCTCTTATAGAATGATCTCCATTTCCTTTTGAAGGCCGACTTGATGGAGTACTTGTGACAAGGTCTTGGAGGGTTTATGACTCAAATAAATTCTCTTTTACAATATGTAACATTCCCAAATGGGTCTTCAATACATGACAATGACTCAATTGACTTTATTACCAATCCTAAAAGCTCACAATGGGAACTTCAACTATAAAAATAAAATTCCTTGAGCATGAAACCCATGAATCAAGCATAAAATAAATAATTTTATTTGTCTTTACATCAATTACATAAAATCATGATTGCACATGTCATTATGAGGACCGAACCTAGCTACATATTTCAACAACTTCAAAGGCCGATAATTTTGTATTCCATACTAAAGGAAGCAAGTAGTGAGCAGTGATGTAAATTTGAGTAAGAATTTACATCCAAGAATACCCATGATCTTACTCCAATGATAAGGGATGAGGAGTTGAAATATCCGAAGGTTAAGCCCAGGTCACTAGAGACTTCCAGAGTAGTGCAAAAATGGTTAGGTGAAAAGAAGAGACATTATTCCTTTCCACTTATATCAGGATACCTCAGTGGTTCACTTAGAGATTGAAGGATGCTCATAAGTATGAGGATATTAGGAACACATTTAAAGAGAGCAAACTTCTGAAATTTCCAAACTAGGAAATGATGAGTAACATCATAGATTTCGAGCTTTCCAAGTTTCAAAAGTTAGCATACCAACAAGTTTGATGGGATTCCATGGGGGATAAGTGCACCTCAATCATGAAAAATGATGTTTGGGACATAGTGCTAACACCATAGGGAAATTCAATAATCAGTTCTAGGTGGCTATACAAATTGAAGCATGTAAAGATAACAATATTGAAAAGTTCAAGGTGAGGTTCATGGCAAGATGGTTCTCCCAGAAAGAGGGAGTGGAGTATGAGGAGACATTTTCTCCAATCACCAAGTACACTTCCATTAAAGTAGTTATGTCCTTAGATTCATTTATGGGTTGGAGGATACATCAAATGGTTGTGAAGACAACTTTTCTTAGTGGATCATTGAGGAAGAAGCATACAGAGAACAACATCAATACTTTGAGGTAAATGGGAAAGAGTCCCATGTTAACATGCTTACAAAAAAAGTATATGGACTCAAATATGCATTAAGAGTGTGGCATTCCATGACAGATGCATATTTTCACATCATGGGCTACACCAAAAGTGAAGAAGATCCTAACTTATATTACATATTTGTTGGATTTGATCTGCTTATTTTGGTGGTGTGTAAATCACTTGTTTCTTACAAGTGCAAATAATTTCATTGCAAGGTGCAATGCAGACATGGAAGTTAAGTTTGAGATGAAGGACACTAGCTCAACACATTAATTTTTAGGTTTAGAGGTTTGATAGAAACCAAGGGAAATTTTCTTTGGGTAGGGTAAGTATGTCATTGAGAACTTGAAGAGGTTTCAACTAAATAACTACAAACTTATAGCCACACCCATGATCACTAATATAAATAAGGTGACAACTTCAACTTTAGAGTTAGTGTATCCCATGTTGTATAGGCATTTGATAGGTTGCTTGATGTATTTGGCCAACATTAGACCAAATATATGATTTTCAGTAAACATCTTGAGCCAGTGCATGGTGGAGTTGATGCAAGAGCATTGGGTAGCAACAAAATATGTGCTTGGATATTTGAGGGGCAAAGTGGAGTATGGTCTGAAATATTTTGGAGATGGTGAAGTATAGTTGCAAGTACATACATAATTAGAGTGGGTAGGAAATGCACCAAACAAAAAAGCACCTCATGATGTTGCTTTATCTTAGGATCAATCATTGTACATTGATTCAGCATAAAGCAATCTTCGTGGCACTTAGCTCAGCAAAGGAAAATACATCGCAACCCACTAGTTGTGAGACCATCTAGCTTCACAAGTTACTTGTACGATTATTTGGTTAAGAGTTGGGTCCCAAAATGATTTATTATGATAATAAAAGTTGTATCAAACTCTATGAGAATCCAATGCTTCATGGCAAGTCCAAACACATAGAGATCATATATTACTTCATATGAGACAATTTTCAGAAGGGTGCAGTGAAGCTCTAGTGTATGCCCACATATTAATATATAGTTGATTTTATAACTAAGCCCTTACCAAAAGGGAATTTTGAATCATTCTTAAACATACTTGGATTGGTGCATAATTATTTCCTCTTTAATACAAAGCATCCAAAAATGTAGCTCGAGTAGGGACTTGCACATGTTTCAGTGTAAATGTGTAGGAAGTGGTTTGAGACATTACTTTGGTAATCACCTTGGATAAGTGGTCACTAATTTCACTTAAACAATAAAAGAAAAATGGAAGTTTTGTGTTTTGAAAATAGAAATGTTCTGGAAGTTCTATAAAAATAGTGACTTAGATTTAAAAAAAAGTCTTCATTGTACATCCCATGACAAAGATAGGTGGCAACTAGGATAGGGTTTTAGAATGCAGATTTCCACAGTTGTAAATCATAATAAGAGAAAAAAGTTCTAGAGAATTTGTGTTAATTTTTGTTGAAACGTTCGATGTTTCGGGTGAATCCTTCACCCATCATCAGGGACATGAAGCAAAAAACAAAGATGATGAGAGAGAGAGACCAAACCCTTATAAATGTAATGGTGCCTTGTTAGACCAAATTCTTGTTACAATTAAAAATATCTCTCATGACACCATTGCATTTAAAAGGGTTTGGTCTCACTCTTCATATTTTTTTTTCTTCATGTCCCTGACGATGGGTGAAGGGTTCATCCAAAAAATCAGACACTTCAACAACGATTAACACATTTCTCCAGAAAATTTTCTCTCATAACTAGGATAGGATATAAAGTATCTTTCTAAGAAAAGTCACTCATACTAGAAGATACTAATAGAGAGCAAGAGAAGGGCAAAGAGCATTCAAGGAGAAGAAGAAGAAATCACTGAAGTGACTAACAATTATAGGTGAACATACATTGTTGTAGTAATGTTTTTCATACACAGGTTGTACATCATCATATTTGCAGGTCATACTTTATCTTCTATGATTACTTAAGTGTGTGCTTCAATGTTGAGAGGAGAGGGTGATTATTTTTTCAAAACAAGCCATTAAAGGGCATATCATGCTATTATATATTTTTCTTTTCTTACATAGCCCATACATTTATATCTAAGAAATTTAATGATCAGACAACTATTTTTTAAAGAAAATTGTAAAGGTCACCTTATAAATTTTGATCAAATGAACGGAAAGTTTATTAAAAGGAGAAATCCTTTTATAATGTATGTGTTTTTTTCCTCCAACTATTATTTTTTAAGATACAATGTTCATAAATTTAACATCAAATAAATTAGGTTTTGATTTATTTAATAAGATAAAACAGTCACCTCAGTTTAAAAATTTACATTTTGCCCACGTCCAATCCAGAAGTTTAGTTTGATGAAGGTGTCCAAACCTGAAAATTAAAAATAATTCTTTGATGGTTGTGTGCCCCAAGATAAATATAGAGAATTATGAGCAGTGTGTGAGGGATCCTTTTCTTCCCATGTTCTCACTCGTAGAGTTTATCCTTGATAAATGGATTACCTAGATAGAAGAAGCTATACACTTGGTCTCAAACTAAATAATGTGAGGGGAGGTTGTGGCCCGAAAATCTATATGTAGATTGTAAGGGCTGAGTAGGTGAAGACCTACATGCCAAAGAACTATGAATCTTTTTGCATGCATGTGCTTAAACTAACGATATGGAAATGGAAAGGGTTACGTAGAGTGTAAGGGATAAGTAGGTGAAGACCTGCATGCCAACGAACTATGAATTTTTTTTCCTACATATGCTTAAACTAATGATATGGCATTGGAAAGGGTTGTATAGTGTAGGAATTTACAGGGTAAGTTCCTCAGAAAGAACACCAAAAGGACACCGCTCACAACCAGATCACAGATCAATACACCAGTATTTTTGACGTGGTTAAAACCCTCAAAGAGGGAAACAGTCCACGGCCTGCGCCAACATGGCTACTACAGGCAATTTATTAATCAAAGAATGAAAATTTACATAAGCTTCTCTCATGCACGGATTACCCGAACAATGACCCTCCATGCGCTTTAAATAGAACTCATGGACCAATCGGGTGTCAAGCCACGGATCAAGTGTCGATAATACCGAGGAGAGAGTGAACCGTCAGATCACTACATATCGTGACCATCGGATTGTAAGTTACAAAATGTACAACGGTAAAGAAACACACTTTACCTAACTCTATACTGGACCAAGTTGAACTTAACTATTTCCTATGTGTCGGAATATCCTAACATCCCCCCTTAAGAACAACTTGGGATAGGATTGAAGGATTTACAAATATGACACAATAGGAGAAGGAAGGAGGCACTAGAGCCTATCCCCCCTTAGTGACAACTTCCTGAACTCCAAGCATATATCGAAGTTTAGTGAACTTCGCCTCTGTGAGAGCCTTTGTGAAGATGTCTGCAACCTGATCATCTGTTGAACAATATTGCACTTCAAGAACATGGTCATGAATGAGCTTTCTGATGAAGTGCATGTGTAGTTCAATGTGTTTGCTGCGCTGATGCTGGACTGGATCTTTGCATAGCTGAATGGCACTTTGATTATCACACCAAAGTGTGGTTGGATGCTGCTGCTCAAAGCCAAACTTTGATAGGATCTGACGAAGCCACAAGGCTTCCTTACTAGCTTCCACGGCACCACGATACTCTGCTTCTGCTGACGAAAGAGAAATGGCAGCCTGTTTCTTACAAGCCCATGTAATAGGTCCTGAACCAAGAGTGAAGACATAACCGGCAGTAGACTTCCGATCATCAGGGTCACCAGCCCAATCAGAATCAGTGAAACCAACTAATAGAGGAGTTTCTTTGGCACTGTAATGAATCCCAAACTGTACTGTACCTCGAACATAACGAAGTATTCTTTTGGCTGCTTTCCAATGACTTTCACGGGGGTTTTGCATAAAACGAGCAACAAGGCCAACAACAAAGGAAAGGTCAGGACGAGTATGGGTTAAATACAAGAGTTTTCCTACAAGTTGACGGTATAAGGTAGCATCAACTTCAGGAGAAGTACAAGAGACTGAAAGTTTGACTCCAGACTGAAAGGGAGAAGGGGCTGGCTTACAGTCTTCCATGTGAAAATGACGAATAATATCACAAGCATACTTGGACTGGGAAAGGGAAATACCCTCCTTGGATTGCAAGACTTGAAGACCGAGAAAATAGTGTAAGTGTCCTAAGTCTGTCATTTCAAATTTCTTTTTAAGGCTGGACTTCACATGGTTTATAAGGTTGGGATCACTACCAGTAAGAATAAGATCATCAACATAAAGAACAAGGATGATAAGAGAGTTGCCCACTTTCTTGGTGTAGACAGTATTGTCAGAATAACACCTAGAAAAGCCAGATTCTAAAAGAAAGCTATCCATTTTGGCATACCAAGCCCGAGGAGCTTGCTTGAGACCATAAAGAGATTTCTTAAGTCGACATACAAGGCTGGAGTCTGTTTGGATGAAGCCAATGGGTTGTTCCATATAGATTTTTTCATGCAAGTCCCTATGCAAGAAGGCAGATTTAACATCCATCTGATGGACTTCCCATTTTAAAGAGGCAGCAAGGGAAAGAACAAGGCGGATAGAGTTCATTTTGGCAACAGGGGAGAAGGTTTCAGTGTAGTCAATGCCTTCAACCTGTGAAAATCCCTTAGCAACAAGACGAGCTTTATGTTTATCAACTTTCCCATCTGGTCCATACTTGGTTCTGTAAACCCATTTACATCTAACAAGTTTGCGTCCCTTTGGTAGAGGAACAAGATCCCATGTATCATTTGCCAACAATGAATGATATTCTTCATTCATAGCTGCTTTCCAATGTGGATGGCCTCAAGCTTCTGCAAAAGTGTCAGGATCATGATTTACTGGAGCTTGAGCCAGTAAAGAAGAGGCTCTTTCAAACTGAGAACGTGTACGTCGCTGATCTGTAGGATCACCGGCAAGATCACCTGCTGCATCCCGAGTAGCATGAACCCATCTTGGAAGTTGAGGATCCTGAGAAGGTGAGGGAGGATTGTCATCCTCACTTTCATCATCTGAAGAAGAAATGTTTTCAAAAGTAGAAGAGATAGGAAGAGGTGGCACATCCGCCGGACTAGGCTCGCAGGCCGATTTATTTTCATCAAATTTTACATCTCTTCTAATGATAACATTTTTGTACTTAAATGGAATAAGTCTATAACCTTTTACATCTTCAGAATATCCAACAAAAGTACATTTCTCACTCTTAGGTTCTAAAGCTTTATGCTTTTCATCTGGAATATGGGCCCATGCTTCACTTCCAAAAACACGAAAGTGACTTACATCTGGTTTAATGGAACTCCAAGCTTCTTCTGGAGTGATATTCTTTAGAACCTTAGTAGGAGTGCGATTGATTATATAATTTGCACAATTAATTGATTCGACCCAAAAACTAAGACTGAGTCCTTTAGATTGCAGCATACAATTAGCCATTTCCTTTAAGGTGCGATTTTTCCTTTCAGCTACACCATTTTGTTGTGGAGTGTATGGAACAGTATGTTGCATTTGAATTCCATTTTCGGTGCAAAAGTTGATGAATGTGTTTTTAACATATTCTCCACCATTATCAGTTCTTAGCTTAAGAATTTGATGTCCAGATTGTTTTTCAACAAAGGCTTTGAAGGCCAAAAATGTGTTAAATACTTCGCTCTTGAGTTTTAAGAAGTATACCCAAGTGCGTCTGGAGAAATCATCAATGAAAGTTAAGAAATACTTGCAGCCAGAGAATGAAGCAACGGGAAGTGGACCACATAAATCACTGTGCACAAGCTGTAAAGGGGCTGAGGCGTGCCAAGAGGCACGTTTTTCAAAACTGTCCCGATGATGTTTTCCGAGTACACATCTGGAACAAACACCATCTCTACAAGATACCATAGGAAGACCTGTCACCATATTTTCTTTACATAGATGCTGAAGGGAGCGATAGTTTAAGTGACCAAATCGCTCATGCCAAAGTTTGCTCACTTCATCATTATGAGCAACAAATACTGAGGGAAGATTTGATGACCCAAAGTTGTGAAACTTATACAACCTTGTGGAATCATCAGCAATACCAGTAGCTAGAATCTATTTAGGATCTCTCAGATCCTTGATTACAACATCATGAGGTGAAAATTCAACAATTTTACCTTCACCTGAATGAGTTATCTGATATACAGATAGAAGGTTGCAGGATAAGGTTGGAACACATAATACATCATTAAACTGACCATTGTCTAGATGAACAGTTCCAGTCCCTACAACATTAAGAGATCTATCATCACCAACATATATATTTTTGGTGTTACAATCATTTAAAGAAGAAAACATGGCTTGGTTTTTGGCCATGTGATAAGAGGCTCCAGAATCAATGAGCCACTCATGAGAATGAGAAGAAGAAGATACATTTAATGCATAACCAGACTGAGATGATTGACAGCGACATGCAGAAAGTGCCATTCTTGAAGATGAAGTTGAAGTTGAAGTTGAAGAATGCTCCACATGGATGTTATGTTTCTTCATTGCGGCTTCCAAGGCTTCCATCTTCTTAAAGCATTTAGATTCTAAGTGGCCATCTCGATTACAAAAGTTACAATGTCTATCAGTCTTCTTCCATTTGTTTTTATTGGTCTTATCATTTTGCTGAAATGATCTTTCATTTTGAGGCTGAGTTTGCTTAGGACCCTTGTTTGGTTTAGGACCATTCTTTTTAGGATATGACTTCTTAGGATTCTTTGAATTTGGTTGCTGCTGGGCGGCTAACGCTTTCTTGGAAGAGTTTCCAAGATTAAGAAGACCAAGGTGTAAGAGTTTTTCTTGTTCTCTTATTAAAGAATCACAAAAAGAGTCAAAGGAAGGGGCCTTGTAGTCTTTTCCTTGACAAATGAAAGCTTCCCTTGTAGAATGGAAGGTGGAAACAAATACAGAGTAGGCTGGTCACAACTTAGTAAGGATGGAATAAATAAGGTTACTATCTTCTTTCTTAACCTTAACACCTTCCAAGAGATATCTAAGGGTCTTGAATTTGGACAAGAAATCTTCAATGCAAGAAAAATTATTAGGATCCAATGTAAGCAACTCATTTTCAAGTTGATGGGCTCTAATTTCATTTTTAATCCCAAAAACTTTAGTGATTTGTTCCAATGCTTCATGAGGAGTTTCAAGTTCTGCAATATGGAATCTAAGATCAGGAGAAATAGACATCCCTATCAAACCACGTGCTTGATCTTGTCTATTTTCCCATTTTGCAGCCTTGTCTTCATCTTTTGGTTTCTTCTCTTGGCCTGTGGCTATTCTGTAGAGACCTTTACTTCTAAGTAAATCTTCCATGTAGGATATCCATTGGAAGTAGTTAGTGCTGTCAAGAATGACTTGGCATGGACTTTCCATTTTTAAAAAAAACTGAAGCTGAAGATGCTGAAAGTAAGTGTTCCAATGGATAGATCTCGAAAAATTAGGCTGTTTTAAAAAAAACGGCTCTGAAAAAGGCTTCCGGATGAAGAAGTTATGGCTTTTTTTAAAAAAAAATGTTGAAGTTGCCGGCAAAGTGCGCGAATGTGCGGGAATAAAATAATCCGCCCCCAAAAAATGGAGACTTGAACCCAAGACCTCTACTCTCTTAAAATAGCTTTGAACCAATTGATCTATACAAAAAATTTGAGAGAGAGAGAGAGAGGGGGGGGGGGCCTTGGTTTGCGTGCTTGCCTTGAGAAAACTCTTTTTCCCTACAAAACACAAAACACAAAACCCAACACGGACATGCAAAGAAAACGAACCTTATGGCTCGAAGTTAGCTTTAGCCAAAAAACTAGATATTTTCAAAAATGAACCTTGCGGCTCAAAGTTAGCTTTAGCCGAAAAACTAAATATTTTTCTCAATGTTTCTGATCTTCCGAGATCACACTAAGGTGCAGGGAAAAGAGCATACGCATGAGAAAAATCCTTCCTTTCTGTTTCTGATTTGCCCAGATCGCACAGAGTCGCAGGGCAAAGAGCATACGCAGAAATGAAAGGTATAGATCCGGTTAAAAAAAAGCTAAATAAACCGAAACCGAAATAAGCAGAGAGAAAATAACAGTAAACTGCAAATAAAGACTGTATACCTCCAGATCTTAAAAATGACGCAGCTAGGGCTACCGGAAACCTTTTCGCGTGAAACGAAAGGGGTTCCTCACTGGAACAGATGCTCCGAACACAACAGAGCAGTCCTCTCGGCCCGAAAGCAGTCAGAAACAGCAGATCTAGGAAACGACAGCCGCATGCAGTTCTACCGGCTTCAGATTTGGATCACCAACGGACGCGGCCCTCAAATAGCTCTGATACCATGTAGGAATTTACAAGGTAAGTTCCTCAGAAAGAACACCAAAAGGACACCGCTCACAACCAGATCACAGATCAATACACCAGTATTTTTGACGTGGTTAAAACCCTCAAAGAGGGAAACAGTCCACGGCCTGCGCCAACGTGGCTACTACAGGCAATTTATTAATCAAAGAATGAAAATTTACATAAGCTTCTCTCATGCACGGATTACCCGAACAATGACCCTCCATGCGCTTTAAATAGAACTCATGGACCAATCGGGTGTCAAGCCACGGATCAAGTGTCGGTAATACCGAGGAGAGAGTGAACCGTCGGATCACTGCATATCGTGACCGTCAGATTGTAAGTTACAAAATGTACACCGGTAAAGAAACACACTTTACCTAACTCTATACTAGACCAAGTTGAACTTAACTATTTCCTATGTATCGGAATATCCTAACATATAGTGTGTGAAGAGCATCACTGAGTTAAAACTGTGGGCTGCCCATTGAACACTTTAATCCAAGGAAGATATTGTTCTATATTTCTTGGTAGTGAGAGAAACCATACCAATTTCCAATACCATAATTATTAGGAAGATCTAACAGATACCACAAAGGAAGGGATATTATGTGTGTGATGTGGTGTAAGAATTGTGTACATAAATGTCGATCTAGCTATAGGACATGTGGCGATCATCATAGCATATGGTAACAAGTAAAGTCGAGTGGCATCAGAGTTGACTGGTTGAGTCAAGAGGCTCATTCTACAATCCAGTATGAAGGGATGTGTAATTTCGTTCGTGCTCAACTTGGAGTTGACACGTGTCCCTTAAAAAAAAACACTTTAACTAAAAAAACATTGTCGACTATAATAGAAACATAAATGATTATATATGTTTGGTTAGTTTTAATTAAAATCATTATAAAACATTTATAATGGCATTCTCATTGTGGTGGTCGCTTGTTTCGTTGATATTTCACATTCACTCTTCCAGTGATAAATAAAATATTTCAAAGTTTATGTTAAATAATATAATTTTATATAACTATATAGAGATAAAAGTTAAAAAACAAACATCAATTTCTCTTGTAAATATTTCAATATAAACATAAATAAATTGTTTGAATAGATATATATATATATATATATATATATATATATATATATAGTGTGTGTGTGTGTGTGTGTGTGTGTGTGTGTGTGTTAAAATTTACCTTAGAAAATATTTCAATGCTTGAGAGGAAAAGTAACTAAAGATAAAATAATTTAGTTACTTCTTAATAAAAGGAAAATGTGTATGTCACTTAATTTTTAATATAAATTATTATTAGTAATAAATTATTCAAAAATATCCTCAATCAAGGTGTGAGTTGGAAGTAATAAGACTTGCATATGAATGAGGTTGATCATCCCAAGGTTCCTCCTCGCCACCCTCCACATGCACGAAGCACATGGAGAAGTGGCTCTTTGCATTCGAGGACTTAATGCCATCCTCAAAGGTGGCAAGGGCATAAGTGTGGATGGGATAACTAGTGTTTTCCGCGGTAATTTTGGTAAGTTTCTTGATAGTGAACTCTATTTCCCTCAGCTCTGGTCCAGGCGGGAAGGTGGCTTGGAGAAGGCTCTGCCAATGCGTTTTCCCTGGCCGTAGGTTCAGTCGCGATTGTTTCAAGATCTAGTTCACAGGTATGTTTATAGTTCCTCTATCTATGCCCCTATGATTCGTTATATATGTTTGTTGTCCTTTGGGTTGAAAGGTTTTCATCCAACTTGGTCATTACGGAAGGTGGCATGTGTGGATTTCTATATGGAGGATACATAAGTGGAAGCGGTTTCATTTGTTTCTTGTCTTCCTGTGTCTGTGGTGTTTGGTATTATACTGTCTCTTATGGGATTATACTGGTTATGGTTCTCTCATCGCTTTTGGGTATTTTTTTTTCTCTATCCCTACCTTAGGGGCCTATTTTCTTCTATGTATGTTAATAGTTTTGAGTTGGAACCTCTCGGTCTTTGGTATGAGGATGGTTCAACTTATAATTTTGTCTTTTGGTTCCTCAAAAAGAAGTGGATGCATGTTGGGTTCAAGGGGTTTCTTTCATGTTGGTTTTCTATTTGTGTCAGGCGATTGAATTGGGGTTTGGTTCAATTTCTGGCCTCTCATCTGTTTCCTCTGGCAGGTCCCTGGCTCTGTGGCGACCCATGGAAGATTTGTGTTTCTGGGTTAAATATCCCATCCGGGTGGTTTACAGGGTCTCTATTTGTTAGTCAAAGTAATTGCAGGTACCGAATTCTCATCGCTCGTTCCGCCTCTGGAAAGGGAAAGACTTCTCAGAGCTCATGCAGCCGAAGGAAAAGCTCTAAGGAATCCCCTGGGGGTAACTAGCCAAGCTCTTTTGGGGGTAGAGCTCGGGGCCGAAAGTCAGTTTCAATCATCATCAATGAAGCGGAAATAGCGTATCATGAGGGCACCTCAGCCCAGGTTCGTCAGTTGATCGAGGAATGGGAAGAATAGCTTAGTCAGAAAGTAGGGATTATGGACAACGATTTAGATTACTGGAAAATATTAGTTCCCGATCCTAGTCATACCAGAGGTAGGGAAACTCAGTTAAAGCAAACGTTGCACTTGTATTGGTTGATGAAGATCCTCCTGACCAAAACATTAGATCAAATTTTGCCTGGTGGGGTCGCAGCCACTCATGGGTTTCCAAATTATAGCAAGGAATTTCAGAAAAATAATATTTAGTTACAGAAGCAGAATGGGCACCTCGATCATATTGAGCAACACATACCACGCATCCCTCAAACAAAGCTCCCTAGCTCCAACTCAAAGGACTCTACTCATGTCGAGTTTGCAGAAGATGATTAGCTTGGTGTATGTCCCTCTGTCTTTATTTTTATTGCATGCAACAATCCTATAATGTCCTGTATGTTTATATTTATGTTTACAATTATTTAGATTCTAGGCAATACAAAGACAATCAGACTTACTTGGCATGGATGATTAGACTTATCGCATTTTGTTTCTAGATGCCTATCATGTTGTTAGGTGGCCAACAGATATGGTTTCCCTCGGGGCAGGTTGAGGCCACCTGACCATATGGATATGGATGTAACTTTCCCTATTTTGATGTTAATGAAAAATAAAGGTCATACCAAGGTTAGAAAAAAATAAAAAATTATTCAAAAATACAATTTAAACAATGAAAACCAGTATACACATGGTCTATATAGAGAGACTGAAAACCACTATACACATGGTCTATATAGAGAGATTGAAAACCACTACAAATCTATCTTAGTCATGGATTTATCAAGCACTAAAATGGATTAAATGTGTTGGTTCATAAATATTTTTTAAAGTTTTTCATGTAGAAAATATGTGATAGGTTAACCCGATAATGCAATATAAATCAAAGCAGAATACTATAACCTACTTCTACTATCAATTTGTGGAAAATTAAAGATCAAGATGAACAATATAAACAGAAGAAGAAGAATCAATGGCACAATACACATGAAAATACTTTGGGGAAAGTCTCAGATAAAAAAAAAAACCCACACTATTGTATATCATACATGGTGGAAATACATAGGAATTATACAAAGCCTTAGCTCTCACAGCTAGCCAGATCTCAATGCAATCCTCACAGATGCTCACAGGAAATATTGGCTTCCCTTCAGCCTTCTTCTCTGCCCTCCAAGCTCCTATTTCCTTGCATTGTTCCTTGTGGATGATTAGCCTATTACCAAGTGGAAAAACAAGCCTTCAAAACAGCGCAATCCTCAAGGAAGAATCCTTGACTGCATCCATGAGTTTTCTCCATGAGAAAACAAATGCAATTGATAGTACATTGTCCTTGAACATTAATCTCAACTGGGTCTTTCTCTGAATAGACATGCATGAGTTTCTAATGAGGGAATCTTCAGTTAAATGGAGTAGCACTAGTTGAGTGCATTAATGCATCAACTGACTGTTAACTCACTATTAGTTCCTCAAATAGTTTGGAACTAATTTAACTGGACATAACTCAGTAAACTAAGTTAATTAATTACAACTCAAATATAACTCAATCTTATCTCCTTAATTTAAGGGATAACTCTTGCATGACTTCAGAAAGACTTCTAACTTGAATTTCTCCAACTAATTAATTTAAAATAAATTAATTAATTATTCCTAGTAGTTGTTAAAGCGAAATTCGATTTTATTTCACAATTTAATTCAAGGAAAAATTAAATTGGAATATCCTTGTTGCCATATTTCAACACTCCCTCTCAACAAGAAAGGGATTATATGCCACCCTGATCCTGTCTCTATGGAACTCAAATTCTCTTGCAAGGTCCTCCTTGCAAGACATGATCAATTGATCATCACCAGTCAATATGAGATCATCAACATAAAGTACGATGATCAACAGCTTACCTTTCACCATGATGTGGTACAGGTTCGCATCCTCTTCACTCTTTGTGAAGCCCAACCCAGTGAATTAGTTGTCTATCCTGGTGTACCAAGCACGGGGTGCTTGCTTCAGCCCGTATAATGTTCTCTTGAGTCGACACACATGCGACTCACAATCGAAGGTCTCAAAACCTTCTGGTTGCTCTGTGTACACCTCTTCCTCAATCTGGCCATTGAGGAATGCAATCTTCACATCCATCTGATGGATCTTCCAACCCATTTGTGCTGATAGTGCCAACATACATCTGATAGATGAGTACCTTGCGACAGGAGAAAAAGTCTCATCATAGTCAATCCCCTCAACCTGTGAAAAGCCACAGGCAACAAATCTTGCCTTATGCTTCTACAAACTACCATCAACAGCTTGCTTTACCTTGTAAAGCCAACGAGAACTCACAACTGACTTGTTCTCCGGTCTCGGAACCACGTCGAAAACACTGTTACGAACTATAAAGTCATACCCGCCCACCATAGCATCAACCCAAATTGGCTGTTGCACTACTTCCTCAAAGGAAGATGGCTCGGTCTCAGCACATTCCCCAGCAAGGGCCATGTATGCAATATACCTCTCAGGTGACCTCCTCTGTTTGCGCTAAGAATATGGTGCTCCCACATTCTCTCTCACATCCTCCAACAGTATGTTAGCTTCTCTTGTGTGCTTCTGTCCATATGTGGAAGACTTTGCTTGAGTGGATGTCTCCACTCCTGGAACCTCTGCATGCGGCTGCTCCGCATCAGTCTGAGGCTCCTCCTCCTTAGGAACCAACAGTTCCTCCACAGCCTGTAGTTGCAGCTCCCTCTTAAGGGAAACTCGCATGGCCTTCTTCTCATCAAACTTGAGATCTATGCGAACCACTGTCCTCCAACTGGTAGGCAAGTACACCCGATAGCTGTGAGGTGTATCAGCATACCCCACAAATATCCCCAACTCTGTTGTCAGCTCAAGCTTCTTCCGTGCATCCTTTGTCACATGGCAATATAATGATGAGCCAAAGATCTTGAAGTGACCCACATCTGATCTCTTACCGAAGAAAGCTTCCTCTGGTGTCTTCGTCCCAAGTATGCGATGCGGGCTTCTATTCTGCAAATAGACCGATGTGTTGCATGTGTCATTGCAACATTGCTTGTGTTGCCCCTACAATAGTTTTGCTCTTCCTCTCAGCCACCCCATTCCGTTGTGGGTTATGAGGTGCCGTCAACTCTCATTTAATTCCTTCCACTGCACAGAAGTCCTTAAACTCTTGAGAGACATATTCTCCACCGTTGTCACTTCTCAAGGCCTTGATTGGTGGGCTCCAGTATTGTAGCAATAATGCTACAACTCCTGGAGCTTCCTATCTCTAATTTTATCAACCCGGTAGTTCGTACAAACTTGGAAGCGACGGTGCTGTATGCACAAGTACTAGCTCTTGTCGCAGCTGTCACTTGGTCAGCTGGCACAAGTCCGCTAGGGCTCAAGCCAACTTCTATAGGCTCACAGAAGAAGCTTTATGAATGATGGACGAAAGCTAACTGAAGGAAGACTAATCTAGTTGCAGAAAGAAACTGAAAGCCAATAAAGCATGAAGACCCTAGTAAACCCTAATTTGACTAGCTAGACCCTTACAATGCAAAACTGTGAATGAAACTACTAACACTAATGCCATTACTTGCAGTGAACTGAAATACATGCATCTAAGCTACTTGCATCTGAAAAATCATGTTTTTGTATTTTTTTCATTAAGTGGTTGGATCTATTGCGATGATGCTTTGGATTAGGGTTTGGTTGTGCAGGAGCGGTTGGAATGGAAGGAAAGCATGGGCAAGGTCAGGATGGCTAAGGGAGGTCCCAGAGGGTCTCCAGCATCAGTCCACAGAAGCCTACCATGTTCGGATGCTCAGCAACCGAGTTTGCAGGTTTCTACAGGAAGTCTGCAGGGGATCCTACAGGAAACTCAGGGGTTTCTACAGGAAGTCTGTGCAATTCTACAGGATGTTTGGCCGTGGAGGTTTTTGGAGATGGAGGAGTGTTGGAGTGGTGTGGAAGGATAGGTGAGATGGAGATGGAGCTGGTGATGGCTCAGGAGCAGAGAAATCAGATGGAGGAAGAGTGTATGCAGTGGTTTGATGGTTGGAAGGATGGTGATCAACGAAAGTTGAAGTGAATGGAGCTAAGTGAATAATGGATGAGTTGGAGGGTAAATGAGTTGGACAGAGGCTGAGTAGGTGGATTGAGGAGAGATCAAGAAGAAGAAGAAGAAAGTGGAATGATGAGGAGCAGCGTAAATGAAACAAATGACTTATGCACCCAAAAACGAGAAATTCATTAACCTATGATAACTGTGCTATGAAACCTATGAGCAGCAATGGAAAACCAAGAAATGAAACTTGTGCATGGAAGTGAAATGTAGAAGTATGGTTCAATTTCAAAAGTGCATGGACGGATCTTCAACGAAAATGTCTATGTTGCAGCTTGCATGGAAGTGAGAAGAACTGCGTTTCTTTTTGGTGGTTGGTTATGGGCTGCACCCCAATCCCTAAGAGAGATGGCAGTGAGCCTTAACAACCTTTTGCTGGAGCTCCAATAATTTATAACTATCCTCCTATCGAATCTAAGCAACTGAAACAAATTCACCATAAACTAATCCTATCTAAGCTCATGAAAAAGACTAGATTAACAAACTGTAAATTCGAATTGCATGTGAAAGTAAAGAAACAAAGTGCTGGAACAAAAGGAAAATAACACTACAAAACAGAGGAGATCTATTGCTCTCAGCTTGGGCCCTAACCTGAGAGCTATAGCTCCCTTAGAAACTCAGAATGAGATCAAAATCTGCCTGCCTTTATTCATAAACGAAAGTCTGATGACATGCCAAAATTGGCTTACAAAACCGAGCTGTAGCTCGTACTTCCAAATTACAAGAGCAATACCAAAGTTCAAAAAGCTCCTATCCAATGCTACGGCCTCAGTATTTATGCCAAATGATCATCCAACAGGTGTCCTTGATTTTAGGAGCTCGGCTGTCCAACTGAAGTTTAAACTGCTGATCCTGTAGGACAGTCATAACTGTTGTTCCTGTAGAACAGTTATAACTGTTGTTCCTGTAGAACAGTTGGCTGCTTCTAAGCTCGGTGGGGAGATGGATTGGAGCTCGGAGCTATGGTGGGAATCACGAGGAAGGTCCCAAGACCGTGGACATCCTCTCCTAAAAACCAGCAGTGCCACCTCATTGTCTCCTTGTCTCCTTTTTCGTGATCTTTGCTCCCTTTTAATGCCAAAAACCTGAAATTATCATGCATTAGTCACGTAGATAGAATGCCTACCCTTCTTCCTACAAACAACACGAATAAACCAAGAAATGAATGCATAAGCAATAAAAACGAATGGTTTGAGCAGAGCAAGTAGGCCAAATGAGCCCAAATTGTACCAAAAATTGGGGCTCATCATCACCCCCCAGCTAAACTATTTGCTCATCCTTGAGCAACTTTGCCCTGGCTCCTCGTCTTTGGCCGAGAACTAGAGCCCGGAGCATGCTTTTCCTTCCCTGTTTTTGGTGGCCTTGCCTTTCATACCGAGGGTGGTGCTTCTTCCTTTCCCGTTTTCGGCGGCCCTGCCTTTGCTGCCTCTGGTGGTGACGAAGGCGATGCTTCTTCCCCCTTTCCTATTTCCTTGAGCCGGGCTTCGGAAGGCGACTGGCCTATTTTTCGTGTCCAGGAAGTTATTTTTGGGCTCCCCTTTTCAGGGGTGGCTGATGTTTTAGAGGGGGTTCTTGCACTGGGTGAAGTAGGGACATCCCCTGAAATGGTTTGGCTGCTGGGTGGAGGCTGTGGCTTGCCCGTGGTCATCCTCTTGCTTCTCCTGGCTTCAGATGGTAGAGGGGTCTCCCTCTCCCTTTTCTCCTTCGGTTTTGGAGGTGTACTGAGGGCGGCCAGCGCCGCTGCTGCCTCCTTTTCGAGAATGCCAGCCTTCTCTTTCTTGCGTTTCACCTTTTCGGGGCTTCCTGTAGAAGCATGTTTCTGCAATTTCGGGCTTCCTGTAGAAGCCTTTGTCTCCGTTTTTGGGCTTCCTGTAGAAGCCTGTTCTCCAACGATTTTCGGGCTTCCTGTAGAAGCCTTGGTCTTTGCTTTTGGGCTTCCTGTAGAAGCCTGCTTCTCAATGATCTTCGGGCTTCCTGTAGAAGCCTTTGTTTTTGTTTTTGGGCTTCCTGTAGAAGCCTTTTTCTCAATGGTTTTCGGGCTTCCTGTAGAAGCCTTTGTTTGTGTTTTCGGGCTTCCTGTAGAAGCCTGTTTTTGCTTTCCTGTAGACACAGGTGTCTCCACCTCTGCTTGCTTGCCTGCCTGAGTTTTACTTTTTACTTTGGTTGCAGGTGCTGTTGAGGTACTTGGGCTGACGTGGACCACCTCAGCTTTGTCCATTCTGCTCTTCATCCTCTTTTCCCTTGCTGACAGGATAGGTGTGCCACCTTTTTCTTTGTCCTCCTTTTCCTCATGCTTCTTCCTTTGTTCCTTCTTCTGTACTGTTGTCGGGGTCTCTTGGCCTTCTTCTTCCTGTTCCTCGGCCACTGCTTCTTGTTCCTCACTGCTGGAGGAACCCGTTTCCTCGATCAACATTTTAATGTCCCCATCTTTTGTTAAATTCCGGAAGGATTCCCATGAGAGGGGGACCTTATATGAATGCAATGCATCCTCCACAAGAAGCTTGATCAACCCATGGTGGGCTATCTGATCTGGTATTCCCTCTTTCAGCTTTGTAGCACACTCCATTAGAGACTGCAGGAGGTAATAAGGGATGCTCAGTTTTTGTTCTACAGGAAGGTCAATTCGGTGCCTCAACTCAGTGAGCAGCCGAAAGTGATATGCATACACGATGCTGAAACGACCTTCACAAGTAATATATTTCATGATTTGCAAACTGACTTCATTCCAAGGTGGCAACAGGCTCGTTCTTCGCACTCCATTTTTGTCCTCCGAGAATTCTTCCTCAGGTGGAAAGAATTCTTTCTTTGCCTGCTGACTCAGCTTTCTCTCCTCTTTATCCCACGGCAGACCCATAGGAAGTTCTGTGATCCGACTGATATGTTCTGGGGTGATCTTGAGGCTTAGACCTCTGAAGTTCACTGTGGCCAGTGTCTGAGATTTAGGCTTCAGAGCCTGCAAGAATTCTTCGGCTACTTCATCATCGTAACCCTGCAGCTTATCACAAAAAGGCATCCATTGTGCTCTGGTGAAGAGCTCTACCACTGCCGGGTTTCTCCTTAGTTTAGTTGAATCAGTGGGTTCCCGTCTTATAAACCCACCCGGCATGATGAACACGGTCGTTTTAATTAAAGGTGGCAAATGCAAAAGAGATTTGGTCTATTAAGACAGAGCATGCACATAATCCACAAAATTCAACACAGTCTACTTATACCGACATCCTGTAGAACGACAGCATAGGCACAGCAAACAACAATTCCACCAATATCTTTATGACCCGACTGTGGACGATGGTCTTGCCACTTCTACTAACCAGTTGCATGAGAGTTCAGGGTTACCTCTTTAATTGGCCACCTTTTTCGTGAGGCACCCGCTTCCCTGTAGAAGACTGCGTTCCTGTAGACTGCGTTCCTGTAGAACTGCGTTCCTGTAGAAGCAGTGCGCAATTCTCGGGGAGGACTGTAGTTGGCCCGCGCTCGAGGTGTGCTTTACCGGCGTTCTGGTAGCCAACAGCTCGGCGTATCAAAGTGCAGAGGAGATCAGAATAGCCACCCGAGTTTGAAGTGTTGGATGATAAATGCATGCGCATGATCTAGCCGATTAGATTTTGAATCGGCGCAATCCGTGGCGCGGGGGATGAGCTGTCCCCGCCGGACCGTTGGGCGACGTCATCCATCATCCGCCTGCGTATTCACTTGCTGCCGCATCCGTTCCCACAGATTTGCCGCCGCCCTTTCCTGTTAAACTCATGCTCTGACGAGAGTGTTCTCACGTGCGTGCCGTTCATTCTCTTTGTCGTGGCCGCCACCCAAACATCCAATTACACTTTAACTAGCCGACGTGGCCAGTCGACTGGCCATACGGCCGCTCAACCATTCAATTTTACGCTTTGCAAACGATTTCAAAGTAAAATTCATGCGATTTGATGGAAGGAAGGGTTGAGACACTTACCTGCGTGGCTGCACACGATTTTTCCAGTTCTTGGATGATGGTGAGTGGATCTACCTGCTGCATGCGACTTACACAGACCCGGAGGCTCGTGGTTACAGGCTGCCAACGATGGAGTGGATGTTTTGCTTGCATGCGCCCGCATTTTATTTCAGATGGCGGTGCTGTGAATGGTATCCACTCGAGCAGGTTGAACTGTTACAGGATTCCCGCGAGGTGTCTCGTAACAGTCCTTTCTCCTTGGGTGCATGCTGCACGATGGAGGTTCTGGCCTTTCAATCACGTTCCCGGAGCTCTTGATGCCTGCGGTATGAGATCCAGCATTTGTTTAACTTTGAAAATGGCTTTCCCGCGAGAACTCATCGATCTTCTTTGTTTGTGCAGGGACTTGGTCGCATGTCGACAAGGATGGTGGAGCAAGGTGACAGCAATGTGCAAGGGTGCCAACAGAGGCTTGCATGCATCCATACCAATCCATAGTCGCTAAATCTTCTTTTAAGATGAATTCTGGCCGTCCAAAACTCCTACAGGAAGTTTCCTGTAGAACACAGAGCTTCCTGTAGAAAGTTCGGCCTTCCTGTAGAAAGTTTGTACTTTCCTGTAGAAAATCCGCGCCTTCCTGTAGAAAGACTGCATCTTCCTGTAGAAGATTCAAACCATGATAGAATTGCACATACCTTGAAAAAACATGGGTACTCTTGGAGGAGGTGCTGATGAGGTTCCTTGACAGCATGGTAAGGACCCTTGGCTTTGAGTTGAAGGCTTCCTCTCCTCCATAAACATCTGCAACCTGCATGCAATTTTACCATATTTTGCTTATTGTTTTTTTCTTTTTTTTCTTTTTTTTTTCTCTTTTTTTTGAAAGATAACAGGGGCGCCTCAGAGAGGTTTTCACCCTTGCCATCTGCCCTGAGCGCCTCAGAGAGGTTTTCACTCAAGGATCTTTTTCACCTTTTCTCCTTTTTTTTTTTGAAAGACAATAGGGGCGCCTCAATGAGGTTTTCACCCCTACTACCTGCCTTGGGCGCCTCAGAGAGGTTTTCACCCAAGGATCTTTATTTTTTTTTCTTTTTTTCTTTTTTTTTTTCTTTTTTTTTCTTTTTTTCTCTTTTTTTCATTTTTTTCTTCAGGGTATGCCAGAGGCAGAGGCAGAACCCTTCTCTATGACCAATACAGATTTCTCCATAGTTTTGATGAACTCTTGTCTTGAGAGAGGTCTCCTGTAGATCTTCAAACGATGCCCATTGACAAGCATGGGAATGGCTTCCTCATCAATGGTTCGAATGAGGACAGATCCATTGTCATGGCATTTCTCCACTGCATATGGTCCCAGCCATCTGGTTCTCAGCTTCCCTTTGAAATCTTTGTATCTTGAGTCATACAACAAAGCCCAATCTCCCGGCTGAAATTGCTTGTCGTGGAGATGTTGGTCATGCCACACCTTTCTCTGAAGTTGAACCACTTCTGAGTGAAGGAGGGCCTGCATTCGGTGCTCATCCAGGCCATTCAGCTGCAGTAGCCTTTCTTGTTGTGCATGGCTGAGATCTAGGTCCAGCTGAGCTGCCATCCTCAAAGTGTTGTATTCAAACTCAATGGACAGCAAAGCTCTCTTCCCATAGACCAGCTCATACGGTGTGAAGCCGGTGGTGGTCTTCCAAGTGGTGTTGTAAGCCCATGTGGCTTCAACCAGGCGATCTGCCCAGTCCTTTCTGCTGCTGCTCACCACTTTAGTCAAGATCCCTTCTAATGCTCTATTGGTGACTTCCACCTGCCCATTTGCTTGAGGGTGATAAGGGGTGGAAGTCCTATGCTTGATCTTGTGATGAGCCAAGAGATCTTCAACCAGGTTGGAGGTGAACTGGCTCCCTTGATCGGTGACCAGCTCTCTTGGATAGCCAAACTTGTAGAAGATGTTTTCTCTTAGGAACTCGGCCACCTTTTCTTCTGTTGCTGCTTTGATTGCTTTGGTCTCTGCCCACTTTGTCAAATAGTCAGTACACACAATGATGTAAGTCCTTTGCCTCGAAGAGGGGTTGATTGGGCCCACAAAGTCCATGCCCCACTTCTCAAATGGCTCAAGAGTCACTTGAGGTTGGAGAGGCATCTCATCCCTTTGGGTCGGTTTCCCCATTCTTTGGCATTGGTCACACTGACTGACATATCTTCTGACATCTTGATGAAGTGTGGGCCAATAGTAGCCTGCCTGCAGGATCTTGAAGGCAGTTCTCTTTGCTGCAAAATGTCCTCCACAAGGCCCATCATGACAAGTGAGGAGGATATCAAAGACTTCCTCCTCCCTTACACAACGCCTTAAGATCTGATCGGGGCCAAGCTTGAACAGATTGCCCCCTATCCAAGTGAATGAGGCACTTTTTCTGATGATTCTGCTCTTCTCTCTGGAAGATAGGTGTGGAGGGAACTGTGCTGAAACAAGATAGTTTGCTATATCAGCAAACCATGGAGAGAGTACTGAAATAGCAAACAGATGTTCATCAGGCATCTGGTCGTCCACTGTTCCATCCTCATCTGCAGACAAATCCAATCTAGATAAAAAGTCAGCAACAACATTTTCTCTACCTGGTTTGTCAACAATGGTCAAATCAAACTGCTGCAATAAAAGTAACCATCTAATAATACGAGCATTCACATCTGGCTTATTCATTAAATATCTAATAGCAGCATGGTCAGTATGTACGAAGGTCTGGTAACCAGTAATATAATGTCGGAACTTGTTCAATGCATGGACCACAGCCAAGAATTCTTTCTCGGTTACAGTGTAATTCAGCTCAGCTTTGGACAAGTTTTTGCTAACAAAGTAAATGGCATATGGAAGTTTCTGCTCAACTTGTCCTAAAGCTGCACCTATGGCTTTGTTCGAGGCATCAGTGTGGATGTGGAAAGGTAGGGCCCAGTTTGGACCTCTCAGGATTGGGGCTGACACCAACTTGTCCTTTAATTCATTTAAAGCCCTCTGACAATCGTCAGTCCAATTAAACTCCACATCTTTTGCCAACAGGCCAAACAATGGCGAGGCTAGCTTGCTGAAATCTTTAATGAACCTCCGGTAGTATCCTGCTAATCCCAAGAAACTCCGGACATCCCTGACCTTTTGAGGAGGTGGAACCCTCTTGATGAGAGCAATTTTGTTAGGATCCACCTGCAATCCTTGGCAAGAAATGGTATGGCCTAGCACGGTCCCTTCAGTCATTAGGAATTCACATTTTTCAGGACTAAGGGACAAGTTCATCTCGGTGCATTTGGTTAGGACTTTTCCCAGGTTGGACAATGCTTCCTGGAAGTTGGCCCCATAAGGAGTAAAGTCATCCATATAGATTTCTACTGCATCATGGACCAGCTCCGAGAAGATGCTCAGAACAGCTCTCTGAAAGGTAGCAGGAGCATTGCATAGCCCAAAGGGAAGGACTCGATAGGCAAAGGTACCCCAAGGACAAGTGAAGGTGGTCTTATCTTGGTCTTCCGGGCTGATTTGGATTTGGTTGTACCCGCTAAACCCATCCAGGAAAGAGAAGAACTTCTTTCCTGCCAGTCCATCCAACACTTGATCTATGAAAGGTAGAGGGAAATGGTCCTTCTTGGTAGCTTTGTTCAGTTCTCGGTAGTCCACACAGATTCTCCATTTCCCATTTTTCTTGGGAACCAACACTAGAGGGGACACCCATTCACTATCTGAGATGGGGTAGATGAATCCGGCATCCAACAGTTTTTGCAATTCTTCCTTGACAATGTCCTTAAGGGCTGGATTCATTCTCCTCTGAGGTTGCCTAACTGGTTTACAATCCTCTTTGATGTATATATGATGGGTACAGACCGAAGGATGGACTCCTTTCATTTCCTTATAGCTCCAAGCAAAAGCATCAAGGTGGTTGGCCAACAGACTACACAGCTCCTTTTCCTGGGAAGGAGATAGGGAGGAGCTGATCTTCAATGCTTTCTCAGGGCCGAACTCCACATTCTTGACTCTGGGAGTAACAGGGTTGGTTGTACAAAGATCCACTAGGGTGCTAGCTTGGGCATCCTCCACCAATTTCTCTAAGGGTAGTGCACTGGAAGGTGGATTCTGGATCAATGTCTCGATCAAGTCATCCTCGGTTGGGGGGTCTCTTCTAGTGGTATCTAAGGTGCACAGAGGTGCTGAGTACACCTCGTCTTCCTCTCCTTCTTCCAACCAGAGTGGTAAGTCATGCTCTAAGGAGGGTTGGGCAGGAGGGTATAGGACTAGCTGCTTGGACATGGGACCATTTTTGATGGTCATGTTCCCTGCACGACAACTTATGTAAGCATCTGCAGTAGCTAACCAAGGCCTTCCCAAAATGAGAGGATATCCAGTAAGCTTGGCCTTTGGTTGCAGAACCAGGAAATCTGCAGGGTATTCCCAAGAGTCAATAGAGACCAAGACATCCTCCACAATCCCTTCGGGAGTCACGGTGGAGCGATCTGCTAATTGCAGCACTGTCGAGGTCTTCCTCAAGGAACCCTGAAGATTAAGCTTAAGCATGGTATCCCTGGTCATCACATTAATGGCAGCCCCCAGATCAATCAAGGTGTGAGGTATGATGGTGCCATTGATGTGAACATCTACTACAGGACTTCCAGGATCTAGGTACTTTGGGCAGATGACTTGTCCTAACATAAGGTCAGACAGTTGTCCTATGACATTGATAGTTGAGGCATCTTTCTTCCGTCTGCCTGGGTGTTTGAAACACTTCTCCTTAACCAGCTTGTTGTATATTGGCACATCCTTGATGGCTTGGAGAAGTGGTATTTTTACACACAACTGCTTGAGCTCACCCAGAAGCTCTTCCTCCTCTGGGTTGGGTTGTGTGGTGGCTGTTAGTCTCTCAGGAAAGGGTGGAATAGCCTTTGGTTCACTTTCCTGTTTATCTTCCTCAACCTCTGGGGGAGGAGGTTGGCGATCTGGTAGAGTCTTTCCAGATCGAAGATTGATCTCCTGGATCTCCACCGCATAGGTAGGGCATGAGGTTTCCCCAGTGTATACCTGTTGGGCCTGTCTATTGTTGGGGTTCGGGTTCGGTTGAGCAGGCATTTGAGGCTGCCTTGGAGGAGCAGGAGGTAATGGCTGAGGTTGAACTGGTGGTGGAGGCAAGATGGCAGGAGGAGTGTTGTATTGGGGCCTCCACCCCGACTGAGGTGCATTCCATTGAGGCTGTGGCTGGGCATGTGAGTGATATGAATGAGAAGTAGGTTGAGTGGGGTACTGAGGTGGATAAGACCATGGAGGAGGCATGGACCATGAAGGATGAGCAGGGGGACCCCAGGAAGGCATAGGAGTCGATTGGTTGGGGCTGTAATAAGCTTGAGATGCCCCTTGCATCCCCTGCTGATAAGGTCTAGATCCCTGTGGCCTCCTTTGGTTGAGGTAATAGAGAGGCTCTGTGGGAGCTTCTGTCCCTTGGTACATGGCTTTAAACCCAGGTAAGGTTGGACACTGATTTGTGGGATGGTCCTCCTCACAAACGAAACACACTTCAACCGAATGCAATGGACATTCGTTCTTAGGGTGCCTCCTTGTGCACCTAGGGCAGAAGACAGCCAAGGCTCTCTCAGCCTCTTCTTTCTTTTGCTGAATCCTGAATGTGTCAAGCTGCATGGCAATGGTTTGTCTCACCTCACTCTTAAGATCTTCTAATTGATTTGCAAGCTCATGTTTAGAGAAAGGGACACTATTTGAGAGGTGGTTTCCTCTACCTCGTTTCCGAGCTGCCCTGGAGTGGTTTCTAAACACAGTCTTGATGTCCTCATAAGGCAGTTGGTAAATGTCCCCCCCAGCTAACATGTGAAGGGTATCTAAGAGGTCTTCAGGGACTCCTCGGAGCAGGACCAACTTGAGGGATTCAGGGTCAAGCGTGCACCTGGCCCGCTTATAGCTTAGTTGGAACCTCTCCTCATAATCCTCTAAGGACTCATCATTTCCCATGGACATCCGAAAGATTTCCCCCTTTGTTTCCTTGGACCTACAGTAATCCCGGTACTTGGTGTTGAAAGCTTGCTGCATCTGAGCCCAAGTGGTGATACTATTCCCAGGTAAGCCCATGAACCAGCGTAGTGCTGCATCCTTAAGAGTGGAAGGGAAAAGTTTCAACTTTTGCTCATCTTCAGTATAGTCATAGGTTCTACAAAGGACAGCAAACTCAAACAGGAAGGTATCTGGATCTTCAGTGGTCAGCCCATGGAAGTGAGGTAAGGCGGAGGGGCTAATGTTTTTCATTTTCATCTCTCCATTGGTCTCTCGGATGGGGAAGGCACCTTCTATTCTCTCATCTTCTCTTCTATTGTCAGCCATAGCTTCAGATGGAGTGGTCTCTAACTCTTCTTCGACTATAGGGTCTTTGGATATCTCAGGATGTTCACCTATAGGTTCCTCTGGGTCACTGTCACCAAAGAAGAGAGAAGGGTGACTCAGTGATGTGGTGGGGGCGTTTGGTAGGAATTTGCCTGATCTATCTCGGTTCCTACGAGGCATGAAATGGAAAAGACTTTCTTTTTCTTTTTGATTGCTTTTGCTTTGCTTTTCTTTTGGTACCTGCAAAACTGAGACAGATTGATCTACAACTAACTATGAAAGATGCGAAATTAAACTGAAAGCAGGAAAGAACTAATCTACTTTGCTCAAAGGAAATTGCAAGAATGGAAATGCTAGTCTACGCTTGCAGCAAGGAAATGCTAATCTAGGAAAGCAGGAAATGCTAATCTATGAAAGCAGGAAATGCTAATCTATGAAAGCAGGAAATGCTATGCTACTTTTGCAGAATGGAAATGAAGTAAACTACTTAGCAGAAGGCAAGAGTAAGGAAGTAGAAGAAAAGCAACAATTACTAATACTCTGACGCTTCCCCGGCAACGGCGCCAAAAAGGATGGTGGGCTCCAGTATTGTAGCAATAATGCTACAACTCCTGGAGCTTCCTATCTCTAATTTTATCAACCCGGTAGTTCGTACAAACTTGGAAGCGACGGTGCTGTATGCACAAGTACTAGCTCTTGTCGCAGCTGTCACTTGGTCAGCTGGCACAAGTCCGCTAGGGCTCAAGCCAACTTCTATAGGCTCACAGAAGAAGCTTTATGAATGATGGACGAAAGCTAACTGAAGGAAGACTAATCTAGTTGCAGAAAGAAACTGAAAGCCAATAAAGCATGAAAACCCTAGTAAACCCTAATTTGACTAGCTAGACCCTTACAATGCAAAACTGTGAATGAAACTACTAACACTAATGCCATTACTTGCAGTGAACTGAAATACATGCATCTAAGCTACTTGCATCTGAAAAATCATGTTTTTGTATTTTTTTCATTAAGTGGTTGGATCTATTGCGATGATGCTTTGGATTAGGGTTTGGTTGTGCAGGAGCGGTTGGAATGGAAGGAAAGCATGGGCAAGGTCAGGATGGCTAAGGGAGGTCCCAGAGGGTCTCCAGCATCAGTCCACAGAAGCCTACCACGTTCGGATGCTCAGCAACCGAGTTTGCAGGTTTCTACAGGAAGTCTGCAGGGGATCCTACAGGAAACTCAGGGGTTTCTACAGGAAGTCTGTGCAATTCTACAGGATGTTTGGCCGTGGAGGTTTTTGGAGATGGAGGAGTGTTGGAGTGGTGTGGAAGGATAGGTGAGATGGAGATGGAGCTGGTGATGGCTCAGGAGCAGAGAAATCAGATGGAGGAAGAGTGTATGCAGTGGTTTGATGGTTGGAAGGATGGTGATCAACGAAAGTTGAAGTGAATGGAGCTAAGTGAATAATGGATGAGTTGGAGGGTAAATGAGTTGGACAGAGGCTGAGTAGGTGGATTGAGGAGAGATCAAGAAGAAGAAGAAGAAAGTGGAATGATGAGGAGCAGCGTAAATGAAACAAATGACTTATGCACCCAAAAACGAGAAATTCATTAACCTATGATAACTGTGCTATGAAACCTATGAGCAGCAATGGAAAACCAAGAAATGAAACTTGTGCATGGAAGTGAAATGTAGAAGTATGGTTCAATGTCAAAAGTGCATGGACGGATCTTCAACGAAAATGTCTATGTTGCAGCTTGCATGGAAGTGAGAAGAACTGCGTTTCTTTTTGGTGGTTGGTTATGGGCTGCACCCCAATCCCTAAGAGAGATGGCAGTGAGCCTTAACAACCTTTTGCTGGAGCTCCAATAATTTATAACTATCCTCCTATCGAATCTAAGCAACTGAAACAAATTCACCATAAACTAATCCTATCTAAGCTCATGAAAAAGACTAGATTAACAAACTGTAAATTCGAATTGCATGTGAAAGTAAAGAAACAAAGTGCTGGAACAAAAGGCAAATAACACTACAAAACAGAGGAGATCTATTGCTCTCAGGTTGGGCCCTAACCTGAGAGCTATAGCTCCCTTAGAAACTCAGAATGAGATCAAAATCTGCCTGCCTTTATTCATAAACGAAAGTCTGATGACATGCCAAAATTGGCTTACAAAACCGAGCTGTAGCTCGTACTTCCAAATTACAAGAGCAATACCAAAGTTCAAAAAGCTCCTATCCAATGCTACGGCCTCAGTATTTATGCCAAATGATCATCCAACAGGTGTCCTTGATTTTAGGAGCTCGGCTGTCCAACTGAAGTTTAAACTGCTAATCCTGTAGGACAGTCATAACTGTTGTTCCTGTAGAACAGTTATAACTGCTGTTCCTGTAGAACAGTTGGCTGCTTCTAAGCTCGGTGGGGAGATGGATTGGAGCTCGGAGCTATGGTGGGAATCACGAGGAAGGTCCCAAGACCGTGGACATCCTCTCCTAAAAAACCAGCAGTGCCACCTCATTGTCTCCTTGTCTCCTTTTTCGTGATCTTTGCTCCCTTTTAATGCCAAAAACCTGAAATTATCATGCATTAGTCACGTAGATAGAATGCCTACCCTTCTTCCTACAAACAACACGAATAAACCAAGAAATGAATGCATAAGCAATAAAAACGAATGGTTTGAGCAGAGCAAGTAGGCCAAATGAGCCCAAATTGTACCAAAAATTGGGGCTCGTCATTGATCTTCTTCCCTGACTCTTTCTTGACCAAAGCTTTGAACTCACAAAACTTTGTGAAAGTTTGGTCCTTCTTCTGCATGAAATAAATCCAACATTTACAAGAATAGTCATCAATGAAAATCACATAATAACTTTGCTTTGTTGTGGATGTCGTCGAGAATGGTCCACACGAATTAGTATGAACTCGCTCTAAGATAGCCTTTGCTCGACTGTCTCGATCATGAAAGGAAGACTTTGTGTACTTTCCCAAGGTACAACCTTTGCATGTGTCAACTTGCTCAAGTTTACCTTTGGGAAGTCATGTAGATATCTGTTGCATTATCTTCAAAGCCCCAAGATGCAAATGGCCCAACCACTGTGCCACAACTCGCCAATGTCTTGGCTTTGCACCAATTCTGCTTTCGTACTCAATGCTTCACACTCATCTACCTCTAGTTTATAAAGATTCTTCACCCAAATCCCTATCCTCTTGGTCTGACCCGTGGCTATGTGTCTTGGGAACGCCTTTCTTTACTGAAGACAACATCATAGCCTTTGTCCTCCAACATCGTGACCGATACCAAGTTCTTCTTCAGTCCAGGCACATACATCACATCTGTCAAGGTGAGAGGAGCTCCATGCTCCCTCTGAAAAGCAACTATGCTCACTCCTGAAACACTATACCTTTCATCGTCACCCATATCTATGCGCATCTTGAGGTCTTTCTCCTCCAAGGCACTGAATAAATTTTTATCACCGGTCATGTGGAATGAAGCTCCACTGTCAAGATACCAGACACAACCCATCATCGATGACACCATGCATGCGATGAGGGTAAAGTCCATTTCGAAATGAGAGGCTAATGCCTCACCTTTCGATCCTTCCGAGGATCCCTTCTTGGACTTCTTCGATGGGAAATTAGTTGCATAATGTCCCATCTTGTGACAATTAAAGCATCTTACTTTAGACGTGTCACCCTTCTTCCCTCCATGAGAAAAATTCGATTTGAAATGGGAATCCTCTCCCTTCCCTTTCCTTGCCTTACTTGCTAAGGCCAAATTTTCTTCATCATCATTCTTGGATGAAGAATCATCTCGTGTGCTCCTCCTGATATCATCCTGCATAAGATCTGACCATAGTCATTCCCAATCCGGCAGTTTCTCCCTTCCATTCACAGAGTCCTGGTAGCTATTCCAACTCTTTGGAAGGCCAATGAGAGCGAGGCTCACCATATCATCATCGGCAGTATTTATTCCCACACTGCCAAGCTCATCTCTACAGGTGGTGAGCTTGTTCAGATATGTGGAAATAGTATCTCCCTTCTCCATCTTGATTCTTTGAAGCTTATCCTTGAGCGCCAATTTCTTATGGTGGCTACTGTTCTGGTAGAGGTCCTTCAATGTCTTCCACATTGAAAATGGAGTAACCTTCCCATGGATACTTGAGACAATATGGTCTCAAACTCCCTCAAGGATGATCTGTCTTGCCTTCGCCACGCACTTCTTCCACTCAGCCAACTCTTGTACATTAGTTGAAGTTGGCTTTGGGATTTCTTGATCAATGAATTCCTTCAAGCCATTGTCTTCTAATACAGTCTCCATTCTATCTTTCCATGTTATGTAATTCGAGCTACCTTCCAAGGCATACTCGAGTCCCAAGCCATAGAACTTCATTGGCCAACCTTGAATTATGATATGAATTCAATTTGCACTTGCAACCCTAAACTTCAAACTTCGAATTCTCTTCTCAGTATATTGTTCACAGCTTTGATACCATGTAGAAAATATGTGATAGGTTAAACCAATAATGCAATATAAATCAAAGCAAAATACTATAACCTACTTCTACTATTGCGGAAGCTTAAAGATCATTCTGAACAATATAACTAGAAGAAGAAGAATCAATGGCACAATACACATGAAAATACTTTGGGGAAAGTCTAACATAAAAAAACCGCACACTATTGTATTATCATACATGGTGGAAATACATAGGAATTATACAAAGCCTTATCTCTCACAGCTAGCCAACTCTCAGTACAATCCTCATAGATGCTCATAGGCAATCTTGGCTTCTCTTCAACCTCTCTCTGCCCTCCAAGCTCCTATTTCCTTGCATTGTTCCTTGTGGGTGATTAGCCTATTATTAAGTGGAAAAAAAAGCCTTCAAAATTGCGCAATCCTTAAGGAAGAATCCTTGACTGCATGCATGAGCATTCTCCATGAGAAAACACATGCAATTGATAGTACACTGTCCTTGAACATTAATCTCAACTAGGTCTTGCTCAGAATAGACATGCATGAGTTTCTGATGAGGGAAACTTCAGTTAATTAGAGTAGCACTAGTTGAGTGCATTAATGCATCATCAACTTACTGTTAACTCACTATTAGTTCCTCAAATAGTTTGGAACTAATTTAACTAGACTTAACTCAGTAAACTGAGTTAACTAATTACAACTCAAATATAACTCAATCTTATCTCCTTAATTTAAGGGATAACTCTTGCATGACTTCAGAAAGACTTCTAACCTGAATTTCTCCAACTAATTAATTCAAAATTAATTAATTAATTATTTCCAAGTAGTTGTTAAGACTAAATTCGATTTTAATTCACAATTTAATTCAAGGAAAAATTAAATTGGAATATTCTTGTTGCCATATTTCAACATTGCATTCTAAAATTAGGTTTGCATATGATGAGATTTGACCCTCTCATCTCTTAGTAGATTCATGGTTAAGATGGATCTATACTGATGAGTATGTTCAAAACACAACATAAGAGAATTATGAGAGGTGGTGTGATGCTTGAGAGAAGAGAGTTGTGAGAGATGGTGTGACGCTTGAGTGAAGTTAATAGGGAATAATTGTTACTCAGGTGAGCGAATAGTATATGAGAAATCAGTCCATAATGTCCAGCGAAAATCATTCTCCAAAGAAGATCATTGCTTGGGTAATGTTGGTGCAATACGCAAATCATGAGACTCTTTTAATGAGTCTATGCATGGTGGTGAGTTGTAATAAAGAGTGTGTGAAGGAGTGTTGATAAAGAGAATGGTGTGGATGGAGAGCTAGGGCTAGAGTTGTCAATGGTTATGGATTCTGAGAATTGTGGAGGCATGTGGGGAAGGCCAATTAAGGCAGCAGCGAAGAAATGGTAGAGGATGTAGGTAAAGGAAGATACACGGGGAGGACTAAAATATTGAAAATGTGATTTAAAGGTGAGGCTTAAGATGTCGTGGATCTACGACTTGGCATAGTTGTGTCAAAGGCTATATAATGAGATTAGAGATATTTTCAATGTCAAGGGAAGGAAAAGTTAGGTTGTTGTCATGGATATAGTTATTTTTAGAAAAGGGGAGATAGTGTTCGGCAAGGCATGTTCAAGGTATTTAAGGAGGATGCAATTGGTTTGGTTAAGTAAGTAATAATAATTAAAATGGAGGGTAAATGTGGGATTTTTTTCCTTTTTCCTTTTTTTTATTTAGAGGAATTTGAAGTGGGTCAGGCTCACACTCATGTGACACAAGTCGATTTCAACTAGTACTACTATAACCTTTAGGTGAATCAATATGCACCCCCATGCACGGTCCACATGGTAAATCAAGGGATTTGAACCTCAAACCTCAAATTTGCACATCATCTTCAAATCATGGCTATCACCAATTAAACTACACCACACGGGGCAGGGTTTATGAATGGTATCTTGGATGTGATCTGACAAGATAAAGGAGTTGAGTGATTTGAGAGGGTAGGAAGAGAATGTTAGGGGAGGCTAGGAAGGGATGGAGAAGACCTAGAAGGAGACGATGTAGGATAGGATTATGAAGGGAATGGAATTTACCATAGCTAAATGACAATAATTTTAGTAACTTTGTTGATTCTAAGAAAACTCACCACCGAGATCAGTGAAACTTGAAGAAGAGTTTTTTTTTTAAACAAAAACAACCAATGAAAAGAAAAGGTACTGTGTGAAATGTTGATGTCAAATCTCCCTATTGTAGTAAGGCTTCCACTTCAATTCAAGACTATACCAAGGAGAAAGGATTCGGGTGTGAATTTTGGGCTCCACAAGCCAAATCTAATGAAGGCTTCCACTTCACTGCAAAAGCAAAGAAAAAATAATAAAGAGCGTGTATACTAATACATATTTTGGTGGGATGGCACACTTCAAAAAAACCAAAGTGTGTGCCACTCAAAGAAAATATTACTAAGTGAAGCACTAAGCATGCAAATAAAAGCTAAATGAGTAGGCCTACACAGATTCTCTAACACCAAATAATATGTTTTCAAACTTTTCAAGCAGTAAACCCTAATTCATAGGTGAGGTGCACCAACCTAAAGATCAATTAATCTAGAAACAACAATGATATTCAGCACAAAATAATCTTACAGATTAAAAAAAAATGGCCTAATCTATTATTGTGTCCTCCTAGAGAATGGCTTAGTCTATTAACTCTCGCCCACTAGATTTTATGTAGGAATATAATAAATCAAATCAAGATGCACACAAATAAAAATTCAAACACACATCCGAGAGCAGAAATATGCAACTACTTTAACTACATGTTTTAAACAAGTCATACAATAATCCATAACTAAAAATCTGTAAAATCCCTTCAAAGGATGAATACTAAGTTGGATACCCTCCTTGGAGAGGTGGGGAGGTTGTCTCAGATATCTACATTACCTTCATCACAAACCAAATTACTAGATTAATAGAATTAATAAAGAAAAAAAAATGAAAAATGTGAATATATAAATTTGCAAGATTTTTGTTAGGAGATTTAGAAGAAACATATAAAATAATTAACTTAATATCTTATGTATTATGTAAATTTTGGAATAAATTAGTCATTAACCTTACACAACCAATATAAACAATTAAAGGTTTTTTTCAATAAACAAACTAGGTTTTTTGCAAGGCTTGAATCTACTGTTGTGTAGAAATAATTTCCTTCACATTGTTGCCGCATTGGTTAGGTGCCTAACCCATCTAGTGTGGCATGAGAGAAGCCATGGAAAGCACCTTGGGGGGTGTAAACCACTCCTTTAATAAAGTGGTCACAAGGGATCGAGGTATCAGTTTAAGTTGTCAGATGCAAGCACCCCTCGATCAGCTTTAGGCCCAAGTCATACCGACGAAAACAAAGACGATCCTCCACATAGGGTGAATTGAAAAAAACGTATGCAAGGGAGATGTGCCTCTAAGATAGTAAATGATCCAAAATATGAAGTAAAATTGGAGAAAATTGAGATCTACATCCAACGTAGGAAGGATTATGCCTTTAAGATGAAAGTTCATCAACATTTGACCAACAAAGGTAGCATTGGCTGGATGGATCCAACAAAAATGGCAATTGAAGGGACACATTGATCTTGTACAAGGATCAAAGGGTTGCTTTATGTTGATTTTCATAAATATGGAAGGCAGAAACAGGGTATTCAAGAATGACTAGTATTTTTTCCAATAATGTGAGGTTATTCATGAAATTTTGGCACGAAAGGTACAACCTAAAAAAACAAAATCCTAGTGGCCCTAGTTTGGGTTCGCCTATTTTCTCTACGAAAATAATTTTGGGAGGAGAAAATCTTAGAAGGTATTGGAAATGTGATCAGAGGTTTTGCGAAAATATTCGAAGTGACTAAGCAATGACACTACACCTCATATGCAAAGATTTGTGTGTATATGATTATCTCCCTTCCATTACTGAAATTAATCAAAATCTACTACCATAATTAATTTTGGATATAGCCTCTTGATTATGAGCATGTATCATTTAAAATTTGCAGGTGCCATGAATATGGTCATCTCGTCAAGGATTTCCCCCTTAATCTCATAAAGGCAATGAAAGAAAATCAATAAAAATTGGATCATGAGGGTTTTTAGAAAGTCAAACCTCGTCGAAAAACCCTTCAGGCAAAAAATGTAGCAACATTAGAAGAGTCCCTTCAATCCAAAAACCATTATGAGACATTGACTTGAGAGGAACATGAAATACTATATCAAGTACATCCGTAGAAAATAGATTAAGAGAAGGGCAATGGAAAACCAAAGGCAGACTATCATAAAAGAAAAGAGTCAGACAAATCCACAAAGAACACACCAATAGAGGAAATTGATGTGCTAGACATATGGAGAACAAGCAATGCTAATGGCCTAAAGAATATGGATAGGGGTTGAACTCTCACTCTCAAAACTCAATGAAGAATGCATAAGGACCTGGGAAAGATAACAAATCAATAGAAAAAGATGTTTAGACAAACATATTTGCATCTAAAAAATTAAAAGAATGTGACTTTGAAGAGAGCAAGATCATCCCCAGCAAGTATTGGCATCCAAAATCAAAGCTTCAAATATACTCCCAAGCATGTGAGGGGAGACAAAAATAGAGGAAGGAAAAGTAAAAAAAGAGCTAATATAGGAGATGGGGGTGTGCTTGTCAATTCTAGAAAAGTGGCTCTCTTAACTAAAGTGTTTTCCTCTGCCAAACATTCTTTCCAATGACAATAATTTCATGGAATATGAGAGGCCTTAACTGTTGAGGCAAACAAAGGATTCTCAAAGAGAGAATCCGTGGGGAACTCCCTACAATATTAATGTTATGGGAGACTAAATGTGATAGTAATAAAGGTAACTCAATAGCCTCTCATTGTTGGAGAGGATGCCAAACCATAACACTATATGCTACATGGAAATAATGGGGACTGTATATCTTATGGAATCCAAACAAAGTGTAATTTACATATTAGATGGGATACCATGAGGATAATCTCTACTAGATTCCACTACTTAAGGTCAAAATAAATGGGATGCATAACAACAATCCATGGGCCAAATATGGTGAACAAAAAGGAAGGCTTTCTTAGAAACTTGGCTAACTCCATAGAGCTTCACCAAGATAAGCTATGCATTCTATGAGGAGACTTCAACATGGTGACATCACTAGAGGAAAAAAAATGTAAGAATTTACCACTTGGATACAAACTCGCAAAATTTCAAACAGTTGAAGTATCAAATGAAGTTGGCCGACATGGAAACAATTAATGGAATATTCGCCTAGAACAATCTTCACAGCGGTAAGAACCAAATAACCTCGTGTTGGGATAGATTAGTCTTAGAATCTATCTTAGAAGTGTTACAGAATGTATCTAGTGTCGGTCTTCATAATTGTCTTTGAATCATGATGTAACGTATTTTCCAAAAGAAAGAAAAAGAAATTGACTTATTAAAGAAATTGACTTATTAAAGCATGGATTTCATGTTTGGGTCAATTGTTTATAGGTCAAAGCCTCCATTGTAGGCTTCTAGGGTTTATATCAAGTGTCCTTTTCCATGTCATATTGTCAAAGACCCTTCTTGGTCTCTATTTTTCAAAGAAGAAATGTATTTTATTGTTAAATAGGTCTATTAGGTCTCCTCCACCAAGTTGGCCTCAAATTGGACAAGTCGGCCTAAACTGAGGGGCAGAAACACCTATATAAAGGCAGAAACTCGACCTCATTTGTCACACTCACTCATCAAGTTTGATTTGCAACTTTTGGGGCCAGAAAAAGTGTGAATTTCAAGAAAAGAAGAGGAAAGTGATAGTGAAGAAGGGGGTCTCTCTCAAGCATAAGAGATCAAAATTCTCTCTCTCTCATACACGTAAACTTGTGAAGTTTTTGGAGGGGCCAAAAACTATAGAGTTGAAGCTGGGCCGAAATTCTGTAGCTGGTGGCCAAAATTTTGTAGCTGGGAAGTTGAATTTTTTGAATTTTATTGGGTTCAAGCTATTGTATAAGAAGAGACTACTAAATCATCTTGGAAGGCTTACTTGGTGGAGGAATAAGGTCTATTGGTCTAAGGTCTTGGTCTATCTCATTTTGAATCTACTAAAGGAAGATTTCTTTAACTAGGGTTTCCCCTATATAGGGGTTTTAGCCCTAGTTGAGTGCCTATATCCGATGTCCATGATTTTATGTTTATGTTTTGATCATTTCTTGATGAAAAGAAGATAAAGGAAGAACACAAAGAAGTTAATAAGAACATAATAATATCAAAAGTAATTATCAATATAATAAAATATTTCTGCCTTTCTGATTTTCTAACATGGTATTAGAGCTAAGGTGAAAGAAGGAAGAAAAAGGCAGCTTGGAGATCTATTGAAAGGAGGATAAGGAGTTTTAAGGTTAGATCACAAGGATTCAAATAAGGAGTTTCAATGTTAGGTGACAAGGAGTAGTAGACATTAATATGACAAACTCATTGAGGACGGAACACAAATGAGAAGGAGCCTCCAACTATAGGGCAGGGAAAAAGAGGATAGATCTTATCCTCGAAAAGCACAAAGTATTGAATATTATTCAAGGTTCAATGGAAAATCAAGAAACCAATAGATGAAGTAGAGAAAGAGAAGTTTAGAGAACTTGAAATTGTATCCATGAACCTAATAGTGGATGGAGTAAAGGACAACTTAATTCCATACATTTCCAACATAGATTCAGCGCAAGAAATGTATGAGGCTCTCTCCAAATTATTGGCAATTAAGAACATTAGTCAAATAGCTAGCTTCAAGAATAACCTAAGAATTGTTAATATGATGAATGATGATACCGTTTCATCATATTTTATAAGGATATCTAGAATTAGAGATGAACTCCAAGCAATAGACGAATTTGTACCAGAAAAAGAGCTTGTAATTATTGCTCTTCTAGGACTATCGAAATCTTGGAGTGATTTTGCATCAAGAATCACCAATTGGAAGGATACACAAACATTTGAGCAAATGTGGAATTCATATAGTCAAGAAGAAGCTTGAATATCGTTAGTAAACAAAAAGAAGGAAGATGAAGAATAAAACACCCCTAATTTCTATTTTCCCCATCACAAGAAGAAGAGAGCCTTCAAGAATATCAAAGTACCAAAGAAGAAAGTTGACCTATCAAAGGTTGAATGTTATAATTTCCATAAGACGGGTCATTATAAAATTAATTGTCCTAAGAATCCAAGCAATAATAAGAGAGATAGGGATCAAGCAAATGTTACCAATGAAGCTCCACCTAAGAAGAACAAGACCAAAGAATCAAAATTCAAAGACTTATACTACTAAGTCCTCTCTCACACACATATCTCTCTTAGTCTTCTATTTTAAGTTTTGAATTGTTTTCCTTTATGTTTTGATTTCTAGAGTTTGTAGGTCTAACATGTCTTGTTAGAACATTTTTGAATTTTTGATAAGTTATAGGTATCCCTCAAAGAATAGATTAAGAGGGATCCCTCACCATTTTACCAAAGAGATAAGTATTGTGTTCCTTGTTTCCTCTTTTATGTTTGGATTCCCTCTCATATTAAGATTTTGTTTGTATTATATGCTAATAACCTTTCTCTTTACATCTTCCCTGGTTAGGAAAGATTGTTGAATACTCGAAGGTTATGGAGGAGACTTCAAAGGATAGACTTGAAGCATATAAGAAGTTATGCCCTTCAAGAATTGATGTCCTGCCAAGTTTTTAAAGGAACAACTCAAGGTATGTCTTAGACTATAAGTTTTGTTATAAATTTCTCTTCATGTAAAAGGTATGTTCATTCTCTTGAAATGTGCATTACATTGCTTGTGTCGTTATGTCTAGGTTTTTGAATGACAAAAATTCTTGTTAGGGTTATTAATCATTAGATTGAATCTACCCTCATGATATTATTTGATCATTTTTGTGCAACCCTAACCTTTAGGGTTCACTATAAAACCCTGTACTCTTGTTACTAAGGGTGTGTCAATATTGATTATGAAACCCTAATCTAAATAGGGTTGTCGATGAAATCTAGAATTCCTATTCTTTTGATGTTTGGGGTTTTAGTGCTATAAAAACCATAGCCCTTTAGGGTTTGTTGTTAATGTCTAAGTTATGTATTGGAACCGTAGTTTTTAGGGTTATATGAATTAGGGTGTATGAACAAAACCCTTGTAGTAAGATCCTAGGAATGAAACCCTAGGTGTATATTTGTCTAATCGAAACCATAGACTAGAGAAGAAAGAAAAAAGAGTATTGTTTGTCTGACTTTGATGCATTGGTATTTATGTCCTGGGTTTACCTAGTAGGTATGGATATTGATATGAGATGCTAGTGTATAATAATGTGATCTTAGATATGTAATTCCTAGTATGCTAACCTAATTGATAATACTCGTGTTTTAGTTTGTGAATTCTAGGGCATGTAACAAAGCCCTAGTAAATATTGATATTCTAGGATGTGATTGTTTTCTGATATAGTCTTGATCAAATCTAGGGTTTGCAACAAACCCTAGTAGAGTCTGGCATGTAAATTATGAAAATTGGTGAAACCTTAGATGTATAGTAGGATTGTTATTTAATTGAACTATTGATATCTAAGGCTTTGTGTCTCGAAGATGGAATCTAGGGTTTATGACAAAATATTGGCAAGAAGTTTAAGTCTAGTATGTAAAAAGATGTGTCTCTTGTTGATTATGAACCTAACTAAGTTTAGGTGTTTGATATCTAAATTCTAAATACTTCCATTGTAGTAACATGATTTTGATATAGTTAACTTCATGCTTCTCTATATGTATTTTGGTTGTAGTTTCTATTAAATTTTTGGCAAGTACATAATCATCAAGATAATGAAGATGTTCTTATAACCATGATAAAGGAAGTTATAAGAATGATGATGATCAAGATGACCATGATACCATAAGAAAGAAATAAAGCCTTGAAAGGATAAAGTTTCTTCGATGTCATGACACTGTTGATTTTCCTAAATTAAGAGGGAGTCTGGATAGTAGAAAGGGTATATCTCCCCACTTGAGAGGGACGGCATATCATGGCAGTGAGTATCATAAAGTAAGAATGGAACCAAATGAATGAAAGTATTACAAATAAAGTTTCGTGATTCATGAAGACTTGAAAACTACTCAGGCTATATTTGGTGTTGTTGAAGAAGTGAAAGAAGAAGCTTTTGACAAGATGTCTTTGGATAACTTAATGATGATATTAGTAGTATTTGAATCATTGAGGACCCCGAAGGTTTGTGTTTACATGTATGTATATTTAAAAGTTTATCGTTGATTAGGGTTTGTGCTTGTACAAGTAAATATCTCCATAAAAAGGTTGAACACTAGCATGGTTGGACAAATGGATATATCTAATTTGATAGGGAGAGTTGAATCATCTAATGGTGGATGCTTGGGAGGACATTTGGTCGACCTATGTGTTTATGTCTAGATCTCGAAGAGGGTGGGTGGATTTGGTCATAGAGCTTTGACTTTGGATATGCACCCAGATCCCTAGGTTGATGGTTAGCTAGTAAGTCTGATAGTACTAAGAGTCGCTGAAAGCTTGAGTCCATCTTAGTCCCACTTGGATAGAATACCCTGGTCATGTATCTAATCCGCAACACTGAGTGTGCTATAACTCTTCGTAGTTCATTTTTAGATCTTCCATGTACCTCTATATATATGTAATTATGAATACACCTCCCTAGTTAAGAATAATTTAACTAGTGTGAGACTTCATAATTGTATTTGAATCGGGATGTAATGTATTTGTCAAAAAAAAAATATTATTAAAGAAATTGACTTATTAAAGCATGGGTTTCATTTTTGGGTCAATTGTTTATAGGCCAAAGCCTCCTTTGTAGGCTTCTTGGATTTATACCAAGTGTCCTTTTCCATGTCATATTGTAAAATACCCTTCTTGGTATCTATTTGTCAAAGAAGAAATTTATTTTATTGTAAAATAGGTCAATTATGCCTCCTCCACCAAGTCGGCCTCAAATTGAAAAAGTTGGCCTAAACTGAGGGGAGAAAACACCTATATAAAGGCAGCGACTCGACTTCATTTGTCACACTCACCATCAAGTTCGATCTGCAACTTTTGGGGCCATAAAAAGTGTGCATTTCGAGCAAAGAAGGGGAAAGGGATAGTGAAGAAGAAGTAGGTCCCTCTCAAGCATAAGAAGTTGAAATTATCTCTCTCTCTCTCTCTCTCTCTCTCTCTCGTGTGAAGTTGTGAAGCTACTAGAGGGGCCAAAAACTATAGAGTTCAAGCTGGGTCGAAATTTTGTAGATGGGAAGTTGAATTTTTGGATTGTTGTTGAGATGAAGCTGTTAGATAAAAAGAGACTTCTAAATCATATTTGAAGCTTGACTTGGTGGAGGAGGAAGGTCTATTGGTCTAAGGTCTTGGTCTATCTCATTTTGAATCTACTGAAGGAAGCATTATTTGACTGGGTTTTTCCTTATATAGGGGATTTAGCCTTCGCTGAGTGCCTACATCCGATGTCCATGATCTTCATGTTTTTGTTTTGATAATTTCTTGGTCAAAAGAAGATAAAGGAAGAAGACAAAAAAGTTAATAAGAACATAATAATATCACAAGTAATTAACAATATAAGAAAATATTTCTGATTTTCTGATTTTCTAACAAGAAGTGGATGTCTTCTTGGAAGCATCTATTCTTCCTTGTAAATGTTTGTATCACTGGCCAATCTATTTAGAAATAGATATCAAAGTTGCCCCTAAAAATAGATCTTATAGGTTTGAGAGTTCTAGCTTAAGGATTCATCCTTCCTTGAGAAGGCAAAAGGCATGGTGGGCAAAGATTCAAGTTGTAATGTCCCAAACGGAGGAAATTTGGAACAAACCCTTCAAATCAAATTATCTAGCACTTAACAGGAAATTGCCATAGAAAACCCAAACACCAGAAATTTGACTGAAACCATAAACCCACAAATTGCATAAAATCTCATTAAAAATCACAACATGAGGAACAATGAGAAATGCAGCAACCAAAATCCAGCTTTATTATATATAGATGGATTCCAATACAATAGCTGGGAATGACCCTCTGGTCTCTAAACTCAAACAGAAAAACGATCACTACACCTGTGGATTCTGAATGAATCCACCAAGGGGAGATGGGTGCTCGTCCAATCTCTCTAAGTCACCCGAGGGTTTTCGTCCTGGGGCTACCAATGGAGTATAGAATCAGGTTCTTGACCTCTCATACAAGAAACAATATCAAAACCAAGATGTCCTCCAATGGTCTCCTCCTCTTTTATAGATTTGATGGACTCCTCTAGAACCTTCTATTTTATTATTATTTTAATCATGGAGCACCACTCCCTCTTTTATTTCAATTAAAATATTCTTTTTAATGCGGGAAAATGGTAAATTGGCCACCATGTCTCCTCAAGTCACTGAAAATCATATATAACCATCCCATCATGTAGATCTTCTCATTCTGGTTCCAACGAGCTATTACACTGAGGTGTTCTGCCACACATTTCTCCTGGAATGCCACCTTAAGTGTAATTGAGTCAAGCCCACTAATAACTCAGTTTTCTGAAAGTTGTCGGAATGCATCGGAATGAAAGGAAAATTGTGCGGATGATGGAATATACCAAGTGATGCCATCAAACCTCATAGAAACTCCTCAAAACTCCATCGGGACCCCTGATGACGTAAACTTCTCCACGGCCCTGGACATCCCCTGCCCTGGAAATCCATCCTGGATGTACTATGAAGAAGAATAAAAATGGGGACATGACAGTCCTCCCGCCCCAAGATTGCTTGCCCTCAAGCGATCCAAATATGTGGACCAATCTGATGGCCCAACGCAACTGAGACCCAATGCTCGGATCCCATACAAACCACTGGTCCACGTCATGCCTCCAAGCTATCGAAACATGAATGGATCCTATAATACTTGGATCCCATGTCCATCTCTGACTCAACCTGCTACTATTAGATCCACCTGGATCTCAATGCCACCAAGAAGGAGCACCAATGCTCCACGGCTCCTGCTGTGCGATAGAATGTTGCCCCACCAACTTCATACCAGCTCATCACCTCTATCCAATCCAACCTCGGGCATAGGTCAAGGTCATCCCCACTCTACTGATGTAGGGCTAAAGTTATGGAAACATTGGTGAACTATTAGTCCACCTCCCACTGCTCAGTGAAACATATATTAACCTCCTCGTCTAAGTGCCCCTATTGTATTGTGCCCCGAACTAAGGTTGATACTCCATCAATAGGATACCAACTCATGGTCTCCTGCCAATCTAAGTCATAGACTCCTTTGTAAAGAACAAATCTACTATGTTGATGTTGGTCCATGCTCAACTCATGCTGCCCTATCTGATATGTCAACAATATCCATCGAGAAATTCCTGCCTCTTTTCCCTGTAATTGGCACAAGTACCCACGCTGTGTTGTAAGCCTTATCTATTTACTCATGTAGAGGGTTGCTCCCTAAAATCCCTGCAACTCTACCAAATGCTTGTGCATCTACCCGCACCTCATCAGTAGGTCAGCCAAAAGATGGATGCACCACCATCTCCCTTGACGACAAAATGGGTTGCATGTGAGCTATGATTGTGTCATAATGATGTTTCTTAATGTTAAAAAAGCATTGGAACATATGCAAGATAAGATCATCATACTCAAGATAACAATTCACCTTAGTGCGATTGGTTCGTCTTATTTGTCTCTACGCGACCGCCAGTGCTCACATGCGAGCGTCCATTCAATTCATTGATACCGAGAGTGAGATTTTGGCTGCTAATTTAATTTTACGCCCTGTCATTTAATAAGAAAAGAGGGTCGACTTTTTGTTGCCACGAATCCGCCAATTTGATGGTCTAAGCAGATACATAATTCAAGGCTTGATGATTTGCTCCTCGTTTATGAGCAATGACGAACTAGAAAAAACTGGTAACTATGTTCTCCGCTACGCACTAGATTCAATACTTCATCCGCCTGCGCACATAAGAACTTAAATTTGTGTTCCCACATCGCATTTCTATCGTATACTAAAAACCTCAAACACGTTTTCTCTGTGTACACCTCTGGATCAATACGCCTGCAAACTAATCACTATAACTAGCCCGGCTACAGGATACACCATCAATCGATCTTTTGCACAGTGTCAGACCCATGGACTCGACATTCGACTTCTAGTCGCACTCCATTTTGCGGCATTAAAATTTTGATGTTCAATCATGCCCAGTAATACGTGAATGGCGTGTTCTCCAATGTCAGCGTTGTCTCCTTGCCTAAGCGCCATACATCGCTCTTCGTGGTCTCAAATTCACGTTGACTTTCCCTGATTTGGCTCAACCTTTTAATAAACTCGGCTCCACTTGGACACTTACCCCAGCAGATCTAGATACTGCTTTGCAATTGTTGCTGGCGTATTTTATCCAACGCGGCACGAACTGACTAACGGAAGCTTGTGGGCAAGATGGAATTCAGCTACACTGGATAAATGGATTGGCTCCGATTATTAGAGTCGTTGAAAGCCCTGATCTTGAAATAAACTCTACTCCTTCAGAACTGTGCAACACAAGTCATTAGATTCATGCACGGCTCCTTGTTAAATATCACCGTCTTTCAATTGTGGCTCGTTGGATCAATTTGTTGAACCTTTATTATGCATGCTACAATTTGCCAAAGATTTTGTCGCACAATCAGTAATAGAAATTTGTCGAGCCTCTCATTAATAAATTCTTATTCTGGTACAGGATTGAGTCTTCGGCTTCTTCGGAAATACTTTTCTTTCGGCACCTCCAATATAAACCCTCAGGCTGGCAGGGAGACCAACTCTGATACCACTGTGGTGTACTGAGGAAATTTGGAACAAACCTTTCAAATCAAATTATCTAGCACTTAACAGGGAATTGCCATAGAAAACCCAAACACCGGAAATTTCACTGAAACCATAAACCCACAAATTGCATAAAATCTCATTAAAAATCACAACATGAGGAACAATGAGAAACGCGGCAACCAAAATCCAGCGTTATTATATATAGATGGATGCCAACACAATAGCTGGGAATGACCCTCCAGTCTCCAAACTCAAACAGAAAAACAATCACTACACCTATGGATTCTGAATGAATCCATCAAGGGGAGATGGGTGCTCGCCCAATCTCTCTAAGTCAGGTTATCAATGGAGTAGAGAACCGGGTTCTCAACCTCTTATACAAAAAATAATATCAAAACCAAGATGTCTTCCAATGGTTTCTTCCTCCTCTTTTATAGATTTGATGGACTCCTTTAGAACCTTCTATTTTATTATTATTTTAATCATGGAGCACCTTTCCCTCTTTTATTTCAATTAGAATATTCTTTTTAATGTGGGAAAATGGTAAATTGGCCATCATGTCTCCTCAGATCACTGAAAATCATATCTAACCCTCCCATCATGTAGATCTTCTTGTTCTGGTTCCAACGAGCTATTACACTGAGGCGTTATGCCACGCATCCCTCCTGGAATACCACTTTAAGCGTAATTAATTGAGTCAAGCCCACTAATAACTCATTTTTCTTGAAGTTGTCGGAATGGGTCAGAACGAAAGGCAAACTATTCGAATGATGGAATATATCAAGTGAATGCCATCGGACCTCATAGAAACTCCTCAAAACTCCATCGGGGCCCCTGATGACGTAAACTTCTCCACTCACCTGGCCATCCCCTACCCTAGAAATCCATCCTGGTTGTATTATGAAGAAGAATAAAAATGGGGACATGACACAAGCCTAGATTCCCTCCAATATGGCTAAGATTCAACAAAAACTCAAGATTCTTAAGTCATAAAGCAAAAAATTGAACAAAGAGGATTTTGAAAATATTTTCCAAACAAAACAAGAGTTGGAGGTAGAGATGCAGGAGGTTCAACAACAAATAATTCAGTAGAGAAGAGTTAAAGATCTCATTGCAAAAGGAGGATAAATACTCACAAAAATAGAGGACAAAAGAAATACGAGGAAATATTATGGAGACAAATATCAAGAATCCACTATCTTCAAGAAGGGGATAAGAACACAATTTTTCATAAATCGATGATCAAACATCGACATCATAGCAATATCTTTTCACCCAAAGATGAAGCAAGGTGAAAACTCACATATCACAAAGAGATGGAGCAAGAATTGGTTAAATATTATGGATCACTTTTAGATGAACCAAATCAAAGTTGATGAATACCAATTTAGAAGATCACGGAAAACATCCCAAGATTGGTTCCATCAAATCGTAACCTTGCCTTGATGCGGAGGTATCATATGCCAAAATCGAAGAGGCAGTTATGTCCATGACAAAAAAACAAAGCGTTGGATTTGGATGGATCCACAACATTTTTTTTTTTGGCTTGTTGGAAATTTATTGGCGAAGATATCCATGACCTAGTGGAGGAATCTCACAATACATGCTCTTTATTTCCAACCCTGAATGCCATGTTATTAACACTAGCATCGAAGTCTAAAAAGGCCAAGGATCCTATTAGCTTCAAACCAATAGCCTTGTGCAATGTGATTATTAAGATTATTTCGAAAGTAATTGCAATTTGACTAAAGCCACTCCTACCAAATCTAATTTCAATGGAGCATATGTAATTTCCCTTCCAAAATTAATTTGTCACAAATTTATTTGTTCTTCAATTTTGACAATTTTGGAAGCCATGGGACCCATGAGATTTTTGGGAAATAACTTAGGAAGGAAAAGTGGCTGAAATGCTTTGTTGGTAAAGCGTGGGGGCCACCCACATGAGGAATACGCACTACCTTAGAGGGAAGATCGAATGGCTAAGGAGAAAAAGTCGAAATGCTAGTTGGAGGGGGCCCACATGGGAAGAAGAGGCCCACGAATTATAAATAGAGGAGGTTTAGTGTCATTTGTCATCTTTTGCCTATTGAACTCAACCTTAGTTGCTCGAGCTGCTTAGCCGGGTCACTTGTTGTTTAGAAACGAGCTCTCCAAGTGGAGAACTCACCCTCTCTTCGGTGGACTACGAGTTCCACTCTAGTGAGGTTCCATTGTACCATTTCGGAGGAGTGTAGGAGAATATTCAGGGCGTTAATCTCAACTATCACTCAACCAATGCGTACTTCAGGAGGACACAGTGGAGGAACACACAGGTGCTTTTTCAGGGGTCTTCCGAGGTGCAATTTCCGAAGGAATTTTGGTGAAGGAATTAGAGGGAGACACTAGTCTTTTGGAGGATTTTGGGAGCAGGGGCTTGTTGTTTGAGAGCAGTGTGATTTGCAGCACCCAGGGCTAGTGCAGAAGCTTCTCATTGGGTACACGTGAGAATTTGTGGGTCAGCTTGTGGAGCAAGTGTTCGCTAGGAAATATAAGGGGAAGTTCGAGGAAGATTATCTCAGCTATTTTGGAGTGTTTTGGAGGTATTTTTCTGGAGTTACAGGCAGGTCGTACTTTTTAGCAGTTGGAGGAGAACCAGGTTCTTGGGAGGCCGAAATTCCAGGGTCAAAACTAGACCAAACCCTTTATGGGTTTTGGTTGGTTTTGTTTGAGGAGCCTAGGGTTAATTTGGTAGAATTTTCTGAGCGCCGTAGGTGGGGTTTGCAGCAGCATCTTTGCAGCAAATAGCACAGTTTCACTGGGGCAGTGTAGGGCATCATTGCAGCAGTGATTTCTTCCATCTAGGCTTGACATATTCTCACATGGGCTTTGTCACGCTTGCAATTGAGGCAAGCCCAAGTGCACCTCTTCCACATTATTGTATTATTGCTCCTAGATCATAATACAATGGCTCAACTAGTTTTTTATTTCTAGACTATTTATGGGTTTGCATTGAATGTTTAATTTTTATGGTGTTGTCTTTATTGTTTGCTTTGCATATCATTGTTTTTCCTATTTTGGGACATTACAGTGGTATCAAAGCCTATATCTTGGCTCAGTCGTGCGAGACTTTCCTATGAATGAGGAGGACAGGTAGAACATGACTTACCTAAGGCAGAGGTACATGAGTAGGGAAAGGGAGTTGGAGATTACTCTTGATTTGGAGGCACGTGGGAAGACAACCATTGTAGCATAAATGGAGGAACCAAGGAGTAAGGAAGATGCAGCATTTGATAGCCTCTTGAAGGCCTTCAATGACTTGGCTAGGGGACAAAAAGAGATGTTGGAGGAAATCAAACAACAAAGCAGGGACAAGGGCTTCCATCGTGAGTTCCTATTTAGGGAGACTTCATGAGCCTCACAACAGTACGACAACCCTTCACCAGCCACTCACCTACCAGCCTATAGTGGTCCATCCAGAACCACATTTCCTGCTTTCTTACCATCAACACCTAGTGAGCATGGAGGATCGGATGATCAGATGCCCATGGGAGATTTCTTCAAGGAATGGCAAGGCATGGGGGGAGATTTCAAAGCATCCCTATCACTTAGAGACTATTGTCAGCTCAAACAGAATGACAAGGGCAGGTACAATGGGGGACATAATTCACATAACTCAGAGCTACAGTGCACTATTGGGAGAATGTATTTCCCCACATATGATGGTTTTTCCAAATGCACAGCTCGAGCTTGCGTGGAGAAGTTGAATACTTATTTCTAGCTTAATCAGATGAAAGAGGTAGAGGCCATCAAATGGCTACCCTGCACTTGGAGGGGGAGGCGCATGAGTGGTGGTTTCATGGCTTGTCCACAATGGGGCATACCAGCGTGACTTCATATGAGGACTTCACATGGAGAGTGGTGTAGCGATTTGATAGGAGGGATCTGGAAGCTCACTTTAGAGAATTGACCCAACTTAGACATACTGGCCAACCGAATCATTACATATCAGAGTTTTTGAGGGTTTTAGTTATGGTGTCAGACCTATCTGAGGCTCGGAGAGTGTCCACCTTCATAGAGGGGTTTTTGGAGCCACTGCATGGACTAGTGAAGTCACGCAAACCTTCAACCTTTCAGGATGCAGTGACTTGTGCTAGGCACTTGCAAAGGGCCATCCCCAAGACTAGGGCACCATTTCCCTCATGGACTCCCTACCCATAGAAGGGAGGTGACACCAGACATCCAACATAGTAAGCAACCCAGGGGCGTGGGAAGTTGGATGAGGATACCAGGAGAGACCTCAGGAGGAGGAAACTATGCTTTACATGTCGGGAGACATGGCCACCTGGCCACCGGTGCACAGCCAGCAAGGCCCACTATATAGAGGTCTTCTCAGATAGTGATCAGGAGGACAATGTGGAGTTGGAGTTTGGAAGAGGATATAGCGAGGGTCAGACATAGAGGGGACCACCACCACCCGGGGGAGCATCTTTCGCACCTACTGGGGGATTCCTTGCTTCTTTGCATGGGGTTCCCAAGTTTTTGAATTTGAGGATACAAGGCACAGTGCAGGGACAACATGTCTCAGTCTTAGTATACAGTAGTGCCACCCACAATTTCATTGATGCCCTGATGGTCCAGAGGAGGGGCATCACTACAAAGGAGTTTGAGGGATTCTTAGTCCTGTTGTCCGGGGACAGGACTATGCAGTGCAACTGGTACGTTCCCACATTGACAATGACTATGGGGAACTATTCAGTTACAGATCATTTCTTCGTGGTGTATGTACAAGACACCAACATGGTGATGGGTGTCAAGTGGCTTTACTCCCTTGGTCGGGTCACCACTGACTAGAGGAAATCGGAGATGGAGTTCACAGGGTCAAATGGCAAGTTGGTGATTCTTCGGGGCATGCACTCATACCCTCCATAGACAGTTTCAGCGCACAGGATGGAGGCAGACTTGAGGCATGGGGACATAGTGTGGGCAGTGGAGCTGAGGATTTCATAGGTTGGGGGACAACCCAAGCCTCCCAACCTAGACATACAAACTATTTTGGACAGATACCCGGTAGTGTTTGGGGACATACCACCTGATAGGGCATTTTGAGCACACCATTGAGTTAAAACCTGGGGTGCAGGCAGTCATCACCACTCCTTATAAGCATCCTAAGGCCTACAAGGATGAGATAGAGTGGGCTATCAAGGAGTTTCTATCATTGGGGCATATTAGGCCAAGTTCCATCCCCTTTGCTTCACCGATAGTATTGTTGAAGAAGAAGGACGGGACCCTGCGTATGTGCATTAATTACAGGGAACTCAACAAGAAGACACTGAAGAACAGATACCCCATCCCATGCATTTATGAGTTGATGGGTGAGCTTAGAGGAGCCAAGTAATTTTCTAAGATCTATTTTCACTTGGGGTACCACCAGATAAAGGTGAGGGATCAGGACATCCCCAAGACGGATTTAATGTGCCACTATGGGCACTTTGAATTCTTGGTCATGCCCTTCGGGTTGACCAACACACCTGCCACTTTCCAGTCATGCATGAACCATGTATTCCATGGGCAGTTGCAGAAGTTTGTATTGGTATTCTTCGACGATATCTTGATTTACAATCGCACATGGGAGGAGCATTTGCAGCACTTGGAGGTGGTGATGTGTATTCTAGAGGAGCAACAGTTCTACGCCAAGTTGTCCAAGTGTGAGTTTGGTCTAATGGAGATGCTTTACTTGGGATACATCATTGGCGTAGATGGAGTGAGGGTGCACGAGGAGAAGATCTGGGCCATCCGGGAATGGCCTGAGCCCAGGAATGTTACTGAGCTGAGGGGATTCATAGGCATATGCACTTACTAGAGGAAGTTAGTGAAGGGCTTCTCACAGCGAACAGATCCCCTCACAGATTTGAAAAAAAAGGGGATTTTCGCATGGACATGCAGAGAGCAGTCATCATTTAATCGCCTCAAGGAGGTGATGAGTCGCTGCCAAGTGTTAGCACTTATGGATTTCACACAGCCATTCACATTGGAGTGCGATGCATCAAGCGAATGGGTTGGTGCAGTATTGTCTCAGGATGGGCAAGCCATTGCTTTTGAGATTCGGAAACTCCTCCCACGTGAGAGGTCATACTCTATTTACGACAAGGAGATGTTGGCCATCATGCATGCGTTGGCCAAATCCCGGTAATACCTAGTGAGCAACATATTTCGGGTGAAGACATACCACAACAGTTTTCGCCATTTCATGGGGTAGCAGGGCCTCAATGACAGGCAACAGAGGTGGGTCATCACGGTGTTGGCCTACGATTTCTACATTGAGTATGTGAAGGGCAAGCACAACATAGTGGCGGATGCAATATCTAGGAGGCCCCCAACACTTTCACACATGAGCATTTGCCATGACTGGAAGGCGTAGTTGCAGGTGGAGTATTCTAAGGACAGGAGAGCATGCGAGATGATGAGCGTTACACGGTGATAGTTGAGGTCATTTACTACAATGGGCGTATATTCTTGGTGTCTAGCTCGCCGTTGAAGGAGAGGGTTCTCCACTCATCTCATGACTCCCCACTTTCGGGACACCATGGGTTCTAGAAGACATATATGATAGTTAGAGAGTGGTTCACATGGAAAGGCCTCAAGGGAGATGTGTTGAAATATGTGCAGGAGTGTGAGGCTTGCTAGAGGAACAAGGGAGAGTTGACTCACCTAGATGGGTCGTTGTAGCCACTTCCCATTCCTGAGGGGAAATGGGAAAGTATCTCCATGGATTTCATCACGGGGCTCCCAACAGTGGCGGGGAAGGATTGTATTTATGTGGTGGTAGACTGTTTGACCAAATATGCGCACTTCCTTTCCATTCCAACCCGATATACAACATCACAAGTGGCTGAGTTATTCTTCAGGGAGGTCTTTCAATTGCATGGACTCCCTGAGACCATAGTCAGCAACAGGGATAGTCGGTTCATCGGAGCATTTTGGCAAGATATTTTCAAACTAGTGGGTACTAAGCTCACACCTAGCATGAGCTATCATCCACAGACCGACGGCCAAACTAAGAGAGTTAACAAATGGCTGGAGGGCTATCTTCGGAACTACGTGACCAGGCACCAGAGAGAATGGATTCGATGGCTACACCCAGGGGAGTATTGCTACAACACAACCCACCACATGTCCATTAGCATGTCACCCTTCTGTGCCTTGTATGGATATGATGCTTTATCTTTTGTTGACATTGTTTTTGGAGACAGCAGGGCCCCAAAGGCCAAAGATTGGATCTAAGAGATCCAAGACATCCTCAAGGCTCTCAAGGATAACTTAGTTACAACCCAAAACCAACAAAAGATGTATGCAAATAGGCACCGAATTGAGAGGAAGTTTGAGGAGGGGGACTTGGTTTACTTACGATTACAGCCATGTTGCTAGTCCACCTTGAAGCAGAAGTGGGTCGAGAAGCTTCAGCCACGTTTTTATGGGTCGTACAGGGTGATCCGAAGAGTTGGAGAGGTGGCTTATGAGTTGGAGCTTCCCACAAGAAGAAATCCACAACATCTTTCATGTTTCATGCCTTAAAAAGGTGTTGGGTCAACAGGAGACAACAGTTGTGGATTTGCCACCACTGGATGATGAGGGGCGTCTGGTTCTAGAACCAGAGGCCATTTTGGAGACTAGGGAGAGGAAGTTGAGGAGCAGGATTATTAGAGAATATATGGTGCATTGGAGGAACTTACCGAATGAGGATGCCACTTGGGAGGCTGAACACATACATGAGCATCAAGCACAAAAGTTGTTTAGGGACAAACAACATTTGGGAAGCGAGCACTGTAATGTCCCTTCCTAAATTAATTTGTCACGGGTTTATTTGTTCTACAATTTTGACAATTTTGGAAGCCATGGGACCCATGAGATTTTTGGGAAATGACTTAGGAAGGAAAAGGGGCCGAAATGTTTTGTTGGTAAAGCGTGGGGGCCACCCACATGAGGAAATACGCACTACCTTAGAGGGAAGTTCAAATGGCTAAGGAGAAAAATTTGAAATGCTAGTTGGAGGGGGCCCACATGGGAAAAAGAGGCCCACGAATTATAAATAGAGGAGGCCCAGCCTCATTTGGCATCTTTTGCCTATTGAACTCAACCTTAGTTGCTCGAGTTGCTTAGCCAGGTCACTTGTTGTTTAGCAACGAGCTCTCCAAGCGGAGAACTCACCCTCTCTTTGGTGGACTACGAGTGCCACCCTAGTGAGGTTCCATTCTACCATTCTGGAGGAGTGCAGGAGAATATTCAGGGCGTTAAACTCAGTTATCACTCAGCCAGTGCGTACTTCAAGAGCATTAGGGGAGTTTTGAGATCTAAAATGGGCCTCCTAAGGAATTTTAGAGGAAACAAAAAAAAAAAAAAAAATATATATATATATATATATATATATATATATATTTCAATTCGAATTTTCAACTTATCTCCCTATGGGTTTACTAAAATTTCGAGTGGAAACACTTGTTGGATGCAGAATTTGATTCCTCATCCAAGGAGTACCTATGTTGCATACTTTCGATGGACCCTGCTACACGAAAAATGAGAAATACATGAAAAAATTATGTTTTTCATGTATTTATCATTTTTCGTGTAGCAGGGTCCATCGAAAGTATGCAACATGGGTACTCCTTGGATGAGGAATTAAATTTTGCATCCAAAAAGTACTCTTGCTCAAAATTTGTGTAAAACCTTATAGAGATAAGTTGAAAATAAGCGTTGAAAAAATAGTTTTTTTATTTTTTTATTTTTTATTTTTTTTACTTTTATACTCCAAAAATGGTGAATCATCCCCCATGGTTGACATCATCATATTGAATCCTATTGGTTCTTATAAAGTTTATTTTGGTTGTACATTTTTCTTAGGAGGCTCATTTTAGACCTCAAAATTCCCCTAATGGAATGCAGTAGATGAACATGCACGAGTTTTTTCAGGGGTCTTCCGAGATGCAATTGTTGGAGGAATTTTGTTGAAGGAAGTACAAGTAGACACTAGTCTTTTGGGGGATTTTGGGCGCAGGAGCTTAATGTTTGAGAGCAGTGTGATTTGTAGCACCCAGGGCCAACGCAAAAGCTTCTCACTGGGCACGCATGAGAATTTGTGAGTCAACTTGTGGAGAAAGTGTTTGCGAGGAGAGATAAGGGGAAGTTTGGGGAAGATTATCTCAGCAATTTTAGAGTGTTTTGAAGGGCTTTTTCTAGAATTACAATTAAGCCGTACTTTTCAACAATTGGAGAATGACGTGGCTCTTGGGAGGCCGAATTTCCAAGGTCAAAACTAGGCCAAACCATTTCTGGGTTTTGGTGGGTTTTGTTTGAGAGACCTAGGATTAATTTGGTAGAATTTTTTGAGCACCTGAGGTGAGGTTTCCAACAGCATCTTTGCAGCAAACAACACAGTTTCACTACGGAAGTGCAGGGAATCATTTTAGCAGTTATTTATGTAATCTAAGCTTGACATATTCTCACCTGGGCTTGGTCACGCTTGCCATTGACGCAAGCCCAGGTGCACCTCTTCCACATTATTGTACTACTGCTCCTGGATCGTAATAAAATGGCTCAGTTGGTTGTTATTTCTGGACTTTTTATGGGTGTGGACTGAATGTTTAATTTTTATGGTGTTGTCTTTATTGTTTGATTTGCATATCATTGTTTTTCCTAGTTTGGGACATTACAACAGACTGTTTATGTGGAAGAAAACATATCTTGGACAAAATAGTAATAGCCCACGAGGTCTTCCATTTGTTGAAAATATCTGAAAAGGTAGGAATGCTAATTAAGCTTGACTTGTATAAGGCCTTCAACGGACTTAGTTGGGCTTATCTCTTCAATGTTCTCACAGCCTTTGGCTTTTCAAGTAGTTGGATTAATTGGGTAAGAGCTTTGGTTGCAACCCCTTTCTTCTCGGTGATGCTCAATGGATCTCCTTCCTCAACATTCAAGTCTTCATGTGGAATTCAACAAGGTGACCCTCTCTTTCCATTCTTATTTATTCTTGCTACAGAGGGATTGGGATGCACCATAAAAACAATAGTAGCACAAGGAAAGATAAATAGATTAAGACTATGGCAATGATCTTCCCATCTCCCATCAACAAATTGTTGATGAATTGATGCTAATGGGAGAGTTCCTATAGTAAGAGAAGCTAGAGCTCTAAAATATATCCTAGAGGACTTCATGGAGGACTTAGGTACATCCATTAACACAAGTAAATCTCAAATTTATTTCTTCAATACTAACTTAGTAGTGCAGGGCCACCTAGCTGGATCACTAGGATTTCAACATAATTCTCTCCCTGCTAAATATATGGGGGAACATTTAGTAGACAACTCCCTAAGAACTATTCACTGGAAGGAATTAGACTAGAAAAAATCCAAAATACTAGATTGTTGGACCTTTAGATCTCTAAATTTTGCTAGCATATTAGTCTTGTTAAAATTAATTTTGCAAGCCCTTCCAGTGTATCTTCTCTCTACGCTGGCGATGCCCAAATAAATCCTCAAATGCATCAACATTACCTACAAATCCTTTCTCTAGAAAAGGGCTATGCAGGGAAGAAATTGGGCCCTTGTGGCTTGGAATAATGTATGTCTTCTCAAAATAGCTAGAGGTTTTGATCTTCATGATCCAAAAATCCAAAAATCCTAAATAATGTTTTGAGAGAAAAAATATGTAGTTGGCTCTAAGGTGGCCATGAGTTATGGAGGCAATTTTGGACCAAGAAATACAACACCTCTCAATCATGGAAACATCAATTGAGAGCTCAAAACCATTTTCAAGGATCTTCGATATGGAATTTGGCCAGCATTACTAAATCCATCGTGCAACAACATTATTTCCTGAAATTCCAAGAGGGAAAAGAGGCATATCAAGTAGCTACAGGTCACACCAATCTTCCTCATCAACAATTCTGGAAACAGGTTTGGGTCCAGAACTTATGGCCCACAATTGCCTAATTACTTTGGTTGTAGTACATAAAAGATCCCTTTCATGGGATGAAATCATTCACATAGGATTTGAAGGCCCTTCCATCTGTTTTCTATGTAGGTCAGATGCAGAGGACATGGTGCACTTGCTCAATACATGTGCTTTTTTTGAAACTCTACGGTTTCAATTCTTTAGCTTATTTGGACAGTCAGACAAGAATAGGAATTGTATCATAAAAATGATTGAACGTTGGAGATCATCTATGACAAAGAATCATATTGTATATCAAGCTTGGGCCCCCACTCTAGGCTTTTTGCTATGAAACATATGGAAGGAGATAAACAATTGCATTTTTAATAACAAATCATCAAAAGGAGAGGTAATCTGGCCAAAAGCATTACAGAGTGTCTGTGAAACAATACTACCACACCCTTCGTCATCATCAAACTCGGAAGTTGAATGTTTGGATTCCACAATTTTTCATAATCTTCAATCGTTTCCATCTCCTTCCATCAATCATTTTCCTCCAAAAAACCCATCTTCTAATCCTCCAACCTCCTGGAACCCTCCTCCCCCTGGATTCCTTAAACTTAATTTTGACAAGGCATCTAAAGGCAATCCAAGTTCTGCTAATCTTGAAGGAATTTTTTGTGACTACTATGGGCAACCAATGTTTTTATTCACATATAGTATTGGGCATTCAAGTATCAACATAACTGAATTTGTAGCCCCTAGAGATTGGCCTTGTTATCACATCATCGCAAAGTTTCTCGAAGTTGATTGTGGAGGGTGATTCTTAATTGGTCAACTCAAGAGTAAAAAAAATGATCAATAGAGCTTCTCTAAAAGATATTGCCACAACTAGAGATTGGGAAAATATATCACATATTAACTATATGATTCTCGTCATCGTTCCCTCTCATGTCATGAGAGCAAGCAATAAGGTAGCAAACCTTCTAGCCAACTTGGAATTCAATGACATTCACCTTCATCTTTCCATAAGCTAAAGTGTCACTTATGGGAGGACTAGAAACGAGGACTTATCGATCTAATAAACAAAGATCGAAAAATCCCACAAGAGATGGAAAACATGAAGAATTGGTTTGCATATAGGAGCAACTCTGCAACAACCCAAATGTTGCACTTCCAATCAATCAAACCATTCTAGGCACTATTGATATTTCCATGTCCTCTTGATGGCTTGAGTTAATTTAAAAGTTTTCCTACTTCACTTGGAATTTACCAGTTTAGTAACATAATATCTTGCATAATGAAGTCTTGGTCAGTAGACTTTTTTGCATGTATTCGATTAGTACATGCACATTTGGGACAAAAGACATAATTTTTTCCATTAGTCTCATTTCTAATCTAGCATACCACAGCAAAAAGGTTTTGATATTATGTAATCTGGTATTAGGTTAAATAGAAAGAAGCTTGTTTACTTTATATATATATAGATAATATTCAAAGTTTCTTATAAATTTTAAAATTAGTCATTAGCCTCGTAAGTTTTAAAATTAGTCATTAGCCTTAAACAAACCGTCCCTTGTGAATTTTAAATTAGTCATTAATCTTAGCAAAACAGTTAAAGGTACATATTTAACCCTAAAGCAATCAAATTGATCATTTTTATCTCTTGTACATTTTGAAATTAATCATCTATAAATACTCCATCTGTAAGCTTCTCACATGTTGATTTATTTGAACTCGCTCAATTATTACATTTTTCCACTCTCGAAGTAAAATGTCTTGTCTGCCAAACAGTAGTTTGCTTACAATCTCTTGCAGATCTTGTTCTCCACAAAAATCATAATCCCAGGACTGGAGAGGCCCCTTCTACTGTTACTACAAATTCATGTCCAAATCCAAAATGCTCTGACATTCCATTTCCTCATGACACTGTCCTAATGATTCATGAATTACCCACTCTGGAGAATGAAGACCCCTGTCTCATTGAAATGTTTAGCAAGATGAGACCACCTGGGATACCAAAATATGGCTTGGGATATCTTGAAAAACTAGACAGCCTCATTCCATCTTCAAGATTTCAAAATCCTATTCCACCATACTGCAAAAAGCCATCAATCCCAGAAATGTACAAATTCTTCTCCCTCATGGATGGGTGTCCCAAACATAAGATTAATAGAGACTGGATGAAGAACATGCTAAATTGGGATCTCTATACACATCCTAAATCCAAATAATTTAGTCTCAACACATTTGTTGATGAAAAATATGCTCTTCTCTAGAATGGAAAAAGTACATGGAAGAAACAAACTCATGGATTTCTTTTTATGTCTGGAAGAAATTAAAGGAACAACCAGAAGTACATAGGGCAGATGCAGAAACTTCATCTGCACAAAAAAAAAATATGGATAGCTTGTGATGGAAGTAAGTTAGAAACAAATACCACATTCCCTCCATACAAGGGAATCATGCTAGGAGAAGCTAGCAACTCAGCTAAGGCCATTCCTTTGGTATTAAAAGATGATTTAGCCCTAGGAATAGATGGAAGGATCCAGAAGGCCAGTGAACTAATAAACTGGACAAATACAACAATTAAAGGGCTAGAGATGAATATGGTAAAAACTTTTGAACAAAAGGAATGTTTTGACTCACTATTAGTTGATGTACATAGTGTGAATAAAACTTTAAATGATGTCAACTTTTCAGTTTCTGTATTAAAAGGTTTTGTCAGAGAATCAACAGCATAAATTGAAAGCATGGAGAGAAAGGTAGATTATGAGTTCGAAACTACTCAAACTCTTATGGGTAAACTATCTGCAAAAATTGAGCAACTTGCAATATCTCCCAAAGATAAGGATATCCCTACCTCCATGTTGTTTAGCCACCATGTACCCATTCAGCATGCCACAAAACTTGTAGAAAGGTTTACATTTCTATTTCCTCAAGGAAAACCAAAGCAACACACTGGCACTAAAGAATCTTTTACTAAATCCTATTCTCTTTTCACAAGGACCATGACCAAAGAAGAAGCTTGCCATCTAGCAAACTTGGATTCTCCGGGCTTTTTGATGTCTTTTGTTAACACTTTCTTTAAAGCAGAAGCATCAGTCCTGAGAAGAAACCTTTTATGTATGAGGTTGATGTCAAATTTGTCTATACAATTCCATGTAGCTTTTACCTCTTTTTCAATTGTAGAATAGTTGTGTTCTACTCGGTTCCATGTGCCTGAAACAAACTGGATAACTTGTTCTTCTCCTTCTTTAGTTTGCTTGAGAATACCTCCCCATCCAATGTTATTGGTGTCACTTTCTACAATTTTTGGCAAATCCTCATCCGCAAGGTAGAGAATAGATAAATTTTTTACCTTAGATTTTATTTTTCTGATAGCATTGGTATGTTTTGAATTCCAAGGCTAGATCTTTTTTCAATCTTTGATTTAACAATTTTCTGTCATGGGCACATCCTTCATAGAAATTACTGACGTAGTTCAAACAACCTAGGAATCTCTACAATTGTTTTTTATCTGTGATCATTGTAGGAATTTACAGGGTAAGTTCCTCAGAAAGAACACCAAAAGGACACCGCTCACAACCAGATCACAGATCAATACACCAGTATTTTTGACGTGGTTAAAACCCTCAAAGAGGTAAACAGTCCACGGCCTGCGCCAACGTGGCTACTACAAGCAATTTATTAATCAAAAAATGAAAATTTACACAAGCTTCTCTCATGCACGGATTACCCGAACAATGACCCTCCATGCGCTTTAAATAGAACTCATGGACCAAACGGGTGTCAAGCCACGGATCAAGTGTCGGTAATACCGAGGTGAGAGTGAACCGTCGGATCACTACATATCGTGACCGTCGGATTGTAAGTTACAAAATGTACAACGGTAAAGAAACACACTTTACCTAACTCTATACCTAACTCTATACTAGACCAAGTTGAACTTAACTATTTCCTATGTGTCGGAATATCCTAACATCCCCCCTTAAGAACAACTTGGGATAGGATTGAAGGATTTACAAATATGACACAATAGGAGAAGGAAGGAGGCACTAGAGCCTATCCCCCCTTAGTGACAACTTCCTGAACTCCAAGCATATATCGAAGTTTAGTGAACTTCGCCTCTGTGAGAGCCTTTGTGAAGATGTCTGCAACCTGATCATCTGTTGAACAATATTGCACTTCAAGAACATGGTCATGAATGAGCTTTCTGATGAAGTGCATGTGTAGTTCAATGTGTTTGCTGCGCTGATGCTGGACTGGATCTTTGCATAGCTGAATGGCACTTTGATTATCACACCAAAGTGTGGTTGGATGCTGCTGCTCAAAGCCAAACTCTGATAGGATCTGACGAAGCCACAAGGCTTCCTTACTAGCTTCCACGGCACCACGATACTCTGCTTCTGCTAACGAAAGAGAAATGGCAGCCTGTTTCTTACAAGCCCATGTAATAGGTCCTGAAGTAACAGGAAGTGGACCACATAAATCATTATGCACAAGCTGTAAAGGGGCTGAGGCGTGCCAAGAGGCACGTTTGTCAAAACTGTCCCGATGATGTTTTCCGAGTACACATCCGGAACAAACACCATCTCTGCAAGATACCATAGGAAGACCTGTCACCATATTTTCTTTACATAGATGCTGAAGGGAGCGATAGTTTAAGTGACCAAATCGTTCATGCCAAAGTTTGTTCACTTCACCATTATGAGCAACAAATACTGAGGGAAGATTTGATGACCCAAAGTTGTGAAACTTATACAACCTTGTGGAATCATCAGCAATACCAGTAGCTAGAATCTGTTTAGGATCTCTTAGATCCTTGATTACAACATCATGAGGTGAAAATTCAACAATTTTACCTTCACCTGAATGAGTTATCTGATATACAGATAGAAGGTTGCAGGATAAGGTTGGAACACATAATACATCATTAAACTGACCATTGTCTAGATGAACAGTTCCAGTCCCGACAACATTAAGAGATCTATCATCACCAACATATATATTTTTGGTGTTACAATCATTTAAAGAAGAAAACATGGCTTGGTTTTTGGCCATGTGATAAGAGGCTCCAGAATCAATGAGCCACTCATGAGAAGGAGAGGAAGAAGATACATTTAATGCATAACCAGACTTAGATAATTGACAACGACATGCAGAAAGTGCCATTCCGGAAGTTGAAGTTGAAGTATGCTCCACATGGATGTTATGTTTCTTCATTGCGGCTTCCAAGGCTTCCATCTTCTTAAAGCATTTAGATTCTAAGTGGCCATCTCGATTACAAAAGTTACAATGTCTATCAGTCTTCTTCCATTTGTTTTTATTGGTCTTATCATTGTGCTGAAATGATCTTTCATTTTGAGGCTGAGTTGGTTTAGGACCATTCTTTTGAGGATATGACTTCTTAGGATTCTTTGAATTTGGTTGCTGCTGGGCGGCTAAAACTTTCGTGGAAGAGTTTCCAAAATTAAGAAGACCAAGGTGTAAGAGTTTTTCTTGTTCTCTTATTAAAGAATCACAAAAAGAGTCAAAGGAAGGGGCCTTGTAGTCTTTTCCTTGACAAATGAAAGCTTCCCTTGTAGAATGGAAGGTGGAAACAAATACAGAGTAGGCTGGTCCCAACTTAGTAAGGATGGAATAAATAAGGTTACTATCTTCTTTCTTAACCTTAACACCTTCCAAAAGATATCTAAGGGTCTTGAATTTGGACAAGAAATCTTCAATGCAAGAAAAATTATTAGGATCCAATGTAAGCAACTCATTTTCAAGTTGATGGGCTCTAATTTCATTTTTAATCCCAAAAACTTTAGTGAGTTTTTTTCAATGCTTCATGAGGAGTCTCAAGTTCTGCAATATGGAATCGAAGATCAGGAGAAATAGACATCCCTATCAAACCACGTGCTTGATCTTGTCTATTTTCCCATTTTGCAGCCTTGTCTTCATCTTTTGGTTTCTTCTCTTGATCTGTGGCTATTCTGTAGAGACCTTTACTTCTAAGTAAATCTTCCATGTAGGCTATCCATTGGAAGTAGTTAGTGCTGTCAAGAATGACTTGGCATGGACTTTCCATTTTTTAAAAAAAACTGAAGCTGAAGATGCTGAAAGTAAGTGTTCCAATGGATAGATCTCGAAAAATTAGGCTGTTTTAAAAAAAACGGCTCTGAAAAAAGCTTCCGGATGAAGAAGTTATGGCTTTTTGAAAAAAAATTGTTGAAGTTGCCGGCAAAGTGCGCGAATGTGCGGGAATGAAAAAATCCGCCCCCACAAAATGGAGACTTGAACCCAAGACCTCTACTCTCTTAAAATAGCTTTGAACCAATTGATCTATACAAAAAATTTGAGAGAGAGAGAGAGAGAGGGGGGGGGGGCTTGGTTTGCGTGCTTGCCTTGAGAAAGCTCTTTTTCCCTACAAAACACAAAACACAAAACCCAACACGAATATGCAAAGAAAAACGAACCTTGCAGCTCGAAGTTAGCTTTAGCCAAAAAACTAGATATTTTTAAAAAAAATCTCAAGGTTAGCTTTAGCCGAAAAACTTAAATATTTTTCTCAATGTTTCTGATTTTCCGAGATCACACTAAGGTGCAGGGAAAAGAGCATACGCATGAGAAAAATCCTTCTTTTCTGTTTCTGATTTGCCCAGATCGCACAGAGTCGCAAGGCAAAGAGCATACGCAGAGATGAAAGGTATAGATCCGGTTAAAAAAAAAGGGCTAAATAAACCGAAACCGAAATAAGCAGAGAGAAAATAACAGTAAACTGCAAAAACATTGTATACCTCCCGATCTGAAAAATGACGCAGCTAGGGCTACCGGAAACCTTTTCGCGTGAAACGAAAGGGGTTCCTCACTGGAACAGATGCTCCGAACGCAACAGAGCAGTCCTCTCGGCCCGAAAGCAGTCAGAAACAACAGATCTAGGAAACGACAGCCGCATGCAGTTCTACCGGCTTCAGATTTGGATCACCAACGGACACAGCCCTCAAATAGCTCTGATACCATGTAGGAATTTACAGGGTAAGTTCCTCAGAAAGAACACCAAAAGGACACCGCTCACAACCAGATCACAGATCAATACACCAGTATTTTTGACGTGGTTAAAACCCTCAAAGAGGGAAACAGTCCACGGCCTGCACCAACGTGGCTACTACAAGCAATTTATTAATCAAAGAATGAAAATTTACATAAGCTTCTCTCATGCACGGATTACCCGAACAATGACCCTCCATGCGCTTTAAATAGAACTCATGGACCAATCGGGTGTCAAGCCACGGATCAAGTGTCGGTAATACCGAGGTGAGAGTGAACCGTCGGATCACTACATATCGTGACCGTCGGATTGTAAGTTACAAAATGTACAACGGTAAAGAAACACACTTTACCTAACTCTATACTAGACCAAGTTGAACTTAACTATTTCCTATGTGTCGGAATATCCTAACAATCATATCTGGGAATTTATCAGCAAATTCAAGTGCATGCTTTTGTAATGTGATTTGACCATCCTCAATAGTATGTCCCAGGAATTTGATCTTTGTCTGAAAAAATTTCATTTTCTTCTTGCTTAGTACAAGCCCACTTCTCTTGACTACCTATGTAAAAATCTGTACATGTTTGAAATGTTCTTCTACATATTTAGAGAAGATTAACACATCATCAATATATACAATGAGCCAATCAAAGTATGGCTTGAAAACCTGGTCCATGACCTTTTGAAATTTGGATGGTGCATGTTTTAGGCCAAAGGGCATAACATTCCACTCATAATGACCAGCAGGAATGCTGAAGGCAATTTTGAATCTATCTTCTTCTTTTACCGCAACCTGCCAAAACCCAGATTTCATATCAAATTTGGAGAAAACTTTAGCTCTTACTATTCGGCTTATTAGGCTTCCTTTGTGGGGAATAGGATATGTATCATTTGCTAGTACAGAATTTAGAGGTTTGTAATTTATGACTAATCTGGGAACACCTCTAATCTATTCTGAGTGTTTATTTACATAGAACCCATAGCAGTTCCAAGGACTACTAGATTCTCTAATCAATCCTCTTTTTAAGAGATCTGAGATTTCTTTTGGCACAGAGTTCTGTACTCGCTGTTCATAGGTATGGCTCGGCTCTTGCATGATTTTCCATCATATTCTTGTTTGAACGACAATGAAACTCTGTGTTGCTTTCTATGCCAGAAAGCATTTGGGTTTTCAGGAAAGCAATCATTTTCTAATTGCTCTCTGAGCTTTGAGATTTTTTGTTGTACCTTTGGGGATTATAGTTGTTCTTTTATTTTGAGAGAGGACTTGAAGTCTTTTAATTCTCCCAGTTTTCTTTCTGTCAGATTAACTTCCTGCATAATCTGAACCATGGTGGATATTCTTGGTGTTGAAATAAAAGGCAATGTGACGGCTTGTAAAAAACCTTTGTTATCAGGGACAGAGATAAAATAACCATCTTTGCCATCATGTAATCTGGCCGACCCATGTGGTTCAACAATAGCAAGAAAAATATTGCCTAAAATACAGTGAATTGGAATATTTCTGATTGCTCACTTTCATACAACATCTTGAAAAACAAAGAGTTTAACTGGAGACTTCATATTGAATATCCTGTGTACCTACCCCTGTGACTTGCCTATATCCAGGGGTCCAGTGTTTGGTTGGGATCATTTTTTTGTTTAAAACATTTATGTCTGCCCTCGAATCTATTAATGTTCTAAGAGTGAAGATTTCTCCTTGTATATTAACATTTAATAGTACATGGTGATGTTGATACTGAATGGTCATGATCTTCATATTGCCAAACCCTATGCCACTATTTTGCATATCTTCAAAAATCTCAACATTAGGATTTTCTGCTAGTTCTTGCCATTTTCCCTTTTCTATCTGAGAGATTTTTGCTTTCAACTCAACTATTTCATTTTTTAAATGATGAATCTCATGACTGACTTCTCCTAGAGTCAAAGACCTTGGTTTTGTATGTTGTTGGTTTCTTTGAAAATATTTTGTGTTTTTCTCATAAGAAGCATCAACAAACAATGCTTTAGAAATATTACCTTTTGAGGTATTACCAAGATCTTTGTGTCTGATTTGTAAAAAAGTTTCTAGAAGTTTTTCTTTCATTTCTCCTTCTGCAAGCATCTTGATGCCTGCCAGAACTTTTGATTCATCATCATCAATAGTGTGTGCCATACACACTTTCTCTTTGGCTGGTGCCTTTTCTGTTTTTGTTTCTAAGCTAAAGTCTAAGTCTGTCTCAGAAGGGTTGTAGTTGCACTCATCAGTATCTGTGCAATTGCATTGTTGGACATTCACCTGTTCTTCACTATGTTCAGACTCAGATAAACTCAAATCAGATGATTCTGATGAACTGCAACAATTTTGCTTCATCAGGTGTACTTCTTCCTTGAAGTGGATTCTAGGTCTTCTAGAGGCATATTCTTGTGTCTTTTTGCCTCTATTTTCCCTTGACTCTCTTCCTTGAGGACATTTGTTTGCAGTATGTCTAGTCTATCCACATAACCAACAAGTAATCATATTTTTTCTTTGAGACTTAAGATGGATATCTTTGGGCTCATAGTAGTGTGTTCTGGGCACTATTTTATATGATCCTTTCTTGTGCCTATTTGACTTATGAGGATGAATTTTAGCCGACTGTTTATGACCTTTCTTCTGGGCTTTTCTGTGTTTTCTTCTTTGCACAATTAGATCATCAATAATCAATCCATATTTACTCCAGATTTGTTGTCAGGTAGTCTGGACATCTTTTGTAAGGACTTCTTGACTTCCATGCTGGTGTAAAGTCCTACCAAGGCTTTTGTTATGTTGCAATATATCTCTCCCCATGTATAGTATTCAAAAGAAGTTTGGAACACTTCTTGTTGTTGGATGTATTCAACAAATTTGGAGGGTAATGCTGCTAAATATACTTGTTTCGACAGGTCATTCTGACTTTCTTTTACGAAATTAATATCTTGTACCTTTTGTAAAATTTGAAATTAATCATTAATCCTAGACAAGCAGTGGAATGTAAATATCCAACCTTGAACATGTCTAGCCTTAAATAAATAGTTAAAATGATGCATTTAGTCATGTATCCTAACTAAACAGTGAAAGGACATCCAACCTTGAACATGTCTAGCCTTAAATAAATAGTTAAAATGATGTATTTAGTCATGTATCCTAGCTAAACAGTGAAAGGACAAACCGCTAGGGATTAGGATTACCCTTCGGATTGGGTCTAAATTTGGTCAAACCCTTGGGGATTAGGAATATCCTTCACCTTGACTTTGTCAAATTGGTCAAACCAATAAAGATAGATAGATGGTTTATGACAACGACCTGGTCCTCCACAGAAAGAATGGGAAATTATTATCAACATCATAGCATGTGCTGGGAAATATCGATACCAACAACAGTTTGAGACATTCCTATCAAACACAATAGCAGGTGCTGGACATTAAAGGTAACGGTCACGAACAACAGTTTGAGACATTCCTATCAAACACAATAGCAGGTGCTGGACATTAAAGGTAACGGTCACGGTCGAGCTATTCTAAAAGCCGTAGTCTAACGAGACTGCTTTTTTGCCCTGAAAGTTATGCAAATTCTGGCCATATTTTGACAAAATCCGGCAAGGATTTTTGTAAAACTAAATTAAAACTGTCAAAGTTCAAGATTTTAGGTGCCCTAGAAATTTTGGATGGCACTGAATCCATTTGCCCGGATTCTAACCACTTCTGGCCATCCGGGCAATTCCTCCGCCTCCGCAGATGACTCCATTCTAAAAGATATTCTAGAACTTACTAATATTTACAAAAACTAGATACCGTGGAGAAACATGTACAACAAAAAGCTACATGTGTCGTGGATAGACTCCAATCTTTGGGATAACTCATCTCCGCTGCCATCGGTGTCTCTGAATTAATCTGTATGATTGAATAGACGCAACCAGTTTTGTATATGGATTTACAAGGATATAAGCCCCTCTCAAAGCCAGCCAAAAATGGCACATGTTAGTTGCCTGTACTACAGCATGTCAAATGCGTTTTGTATATGGATTTACAAGGATATAAGCCCCTCTCAAAGCCAGCCAAAAATGGCACATGTTAGTTGCCTGTACTACAGCATGTCAAATGCGTGGATTTCAAGAATTTAAAAGGTTACTCATCTCTTAAAGAGCATGTAGAAATGAGCATTATCTACTGCTAATTTGTAAGCACTAAATTGTTTATAATTAGCATCATTCTAATAGGAATAAAATTACAATAGAACAGGCAAGAAATTACAGTATAGTTGCCTGTACTACAGCATGTAGTACACCATGTCAAATGCATGGCTTTCACGGATTTAAAAGGTTAACTCTTACAGAGCATAAGACATAATTTGTAAGCACTAAATTGTTTATAGGCATAAAATTACAATAGAATAGACAAGAAACTATAGTACAGTTAGAGTAAACCACAAAATATGTGGAAAGAAGCATCACTGCCATGTATCTTGCAATGCTAAAACAATTAAAAATTGAAAACCCATCTACCTAATTTACTCTCATGCTATAACTAACACTCAGATAAATCGTGTATAATATGTGTACAGCTTTTAAACCGTGAAAGTAGGTATTGCCCCATTTATTACCCGCTAACAATGTATCTCTACCAACAAGTCTTAAATTACCTAACAAAGAGGCTTCTGCCACATCTGCAAAAATTACCTAACAAAAAGGCTTCTGCCACATCTGCAAAAAAGTAATTCGAAATCCTCTAAAACACCCTTCAATATAATAAAATTGCTTTCGCGGTTGATGCCAAACCAGTCTAGAAATCAAAAGTTTTCAATTGAAAGAAGATCAATGGCTATCATATTCAAAGGTATAACCTACAGCGTCCACATATGTTCAGGACCCAGGTGAGAGTAAAAAAATACAAGTCCTTCAAAACAGCACCTCGAAGAAACCATACTAAGACCACTGCTATTCTCGTTAATTTTGCTAAAGCACATAGATTGAGATTTATTCTCGAAGTAGTTTTCTTTGACCATGAATAAAGACAAGAACATGGCCATCCAGTTAAGAGAAATGCCATAGTTTTTTGTGTACACTATTGCTATCAGATTGTGCGTTTGCTGAGAACTTCAAATGATATGCCATTTTTCTCCAAACGTTCTTGCAATTCTGTTGGACCAAACACAATACCAGGAGGTAAAACCCCTCCCTTTGGCAAATTATGACGTTGATCAATCAGAATAAGAGCGCACTGTACAAGAGTGATAGGAGTTGTTACATAACCGACTTCAGGTCCTGAGATTCTAGTCACTATCTCCATATCCGGTTTTGACTTTTGCTGCAATAAACGACTCTCATCACTGTAGCCATGTCCTACAAATGTCATCTTGAATGTAGCACTGCTTACCTCTTCCTCCGTCGGACCTGTCTTCCTGAAGACTCCAAGAGTAAAAATTTCTGGGTATTTCAAAAGAAGTGAGCGTCCCCACCCAAAACTGCACAACAATGCCATATTCAACCCAAAGAAAATTAACCCAGCAACCCTCGAGATAGAGTTACAGCCCATGTAAACACCATAATGGAGAGGCTTAACCTCGGACCAAAAATTCTTCCTCTTTTCTGCAAAATCAGGGTTCTCATTCACACCAGGTAAGCCATGTGGATCTTCTGCCAGGAAGTTTTGTGTTCTTCGAACAACAATCGCATCTGAGGAAGGTAACTTCAGTGCCCATAATCCAATAGAACTCAAGTGTTCTATCAGCTTAGATTTCCTTGCAGGTGGACCAGGTATCTGCATCCGAGAAATAAAACTTAGAACTACAAGGATTTCACTTTCAATTTAAATTCAAACATTCTTTCCGTTTAATCTCAGGTTGCTGCGAGGGATCAGAAAGTAAGTCCCTTTATGACGACATAAGACATGCCTAGTATGTATTTTAACACTTCCTACATGCACTGATTCCAGAGTATCAATTAATGGCAGATATTTTACAATGGATATAAATACGTCTAATAAATATTTCAGTAATATTCATGTACAACCTCTCACAACTATCAACGAACGAAGACATTTACACTGAACACATTAAATACAGTTCATTGTTCGACCATTAGTTCGGTTCATTTTTTCAAAAATGAGTAACAAATAATACTATTATTTTATCCAATTTCAAACTTTGGCAGCGATAGTCACTATAAGGTACAATTCATTTAGATTCCAGTCCGTCTCTAACCTTCTTTGCTTCATTTGCTTTAGTATGTAGTTATGGTGGCTCACTAATAGTGAACTGCCGTCCACTTCTAATATTTGACTTCTCTTGTAAGTTGTAACAAATTAGCACTTATCCACTTAAAAGTCAAGACCGTAACAGCTCCATGTTAACTAAATTCTTATCTACCGGACTAGAATGAGTGCAAGAGCCTCATTGATTATGTATTTTGTTTCAGATATGTTATAACTAAATTTAAATCTTCATCACTAGAGTGAGTGCAAGAGCCTAATTGATTATGTATTTTGTTTCAAATAAGTATTGCACTAAGTGTCACGTTTAAGTTTTCAACCTTACATGGTATATGCATGAGCATCATTGATCATGTATTTTGTTTCAGATAAGTATTGCACTAGGTGTCACTTTTCACCCTTACATGGTATATACATGAGCATCATTGATTATGTATTTTGTTTCAGATAAGTATTGCACTAGGTGTCACTTTTCACCCTTACATGGTATATACATGAGCGGACTTTGCATAGGCTCTAAATGGCCTCTGGATTCCAAAAAACAACACGCTACGAGTTGCTAGCCTACTAGATACCCTAGTACAAATCACTAACCTGATCAATCATCAAACTTACCAACACTACTGGAAATGGGATCCTAAGCATCAGCATTTGGCTCCAAGTCCTTGGATTCAAGGACATCAACAACTACAGTAGTAGTACTAGTAGAAGCATGGGTTGCATGGCTACATTAAGTGGTGTCAAATCCACTACAAACAACCCACAAGGATTTCCAAACAAGCTCCAAGCTTACTCTAAATTGCGGCCTCCAAAAACTCCAAATGCTCAAGGAGTGAAGTGTGATGTAAATATGGAGGAGTCTCTTTATGAAGAAGTTTTAGGGTTTAGGTGAGTGAAATTAGATATTAGGTTTAATATTTTAAAACTAACTTTTCCCTTAATCTGTGCACCACAGGACTATGATAGGCCAACTCAGTTCGACTCAAGTTGGACCAGTTTGGTACCAAACCAACCAAAACCAGCCGAGTCGACGTATGACACAGCCAATTCAGTACTGAACCAGTCCCCCAAACCATTTTTAAGACCAAGCTGACTTTTCAAGGGATCAACTCGATCAACTAGGTCAGGTCTGAGTCCGAGTTGACCAAGTTTTAAAACTTTGATTGGGAGATGTTACACAGTGAATTATTCAATTATGTTTGACCAGAATTTGATCTATCATAAACAAGCTTAACTAGACCTAAAACTCATAAATAAGACTGAAAGTGTCCTTGAACAGGCGACACCTTGATTATTATGATTTGATAAACCTTCAGTAGACCCTAAAAAGTCTCTTCGTGGCTCTAACCATAGAGCAATCTTAATTAACGAGTTAAGGAAGTCATTTTAAGATGAAGAGTTTCCTTCTTCTAAGGGATGTGCTCCTTTAGTGATAGTGAGTTGTGGTCGTATCAACTGTAACTTGTTCCAAGGTATAAACACGCCTTATTTACCCTACCCAAGGTAGTTATCTATGCATTTATTGTCATTGTCACCTCTCACAAGATTATACCCCTCGAACATGGTAGGTAGTATTCATGGTAGGTAGTATTCCTCAATAACATGTCCACCTCGAACATGGTAGGTAGTATTCATGGTAGGTAGTATTCCTCAATAACATGTCCAAGAAGCAAAGGGATCCAATGACATAATCCTGATGATGAACCACACAGCTTGGTTCGAAACGTGTTGGCCTAAATCTACCAATGTGATTTCTTCCGAAAATGTTTTCAAATAATCACCAAATTTATTAACGTGTTGGCCTAAATCTACCAATGTGATTTCTTCCGAAAATGTTTTCAAATAATCACCAAATTTATTAAAATACTTCTAGTTGATTTGAAGAAAAAAGATGGTAAAAGGATAACACTACCTATATTAACACAAACAGTGTGTTATCAAACTCAAAGAAAAAATCAACTCAGTGGCCGCATTTGAGGAATTTGTGTACCATCAAAATTTACCCAAAACCTGCATTTGGCATTGTCTATTCACCCAACATAATCATGGACTCGTATTAACACAATGGAGCAAGTCAAGCAAGGTTTGAAAAATTTACATGAGTTACACAACATCGAATAAGTCTAACAAAGTTTGAAAATTTTCCTCATGAGTTACACATGACATCGAGTAAGTCAAGCAAGGTTTGAAAAATTTACATGAGTTACACAACATCGAATAAGTCGAACAAAGTTTGAAAATTTTCCTCATGAGTTACACATGACATAGAATAAGTCAATCAAGATTTGAAAAGTTGTGAGTTACACATGACATTGACTAAGTCAAGCAAGGTTCGAAAAATTTGATCACAAGTTTACGCATGACATCGTCAAAAACTTACCCAAGACTTGCATTTGGCATTGTCAACTTACCCAACATAATCATGTGTTTGTATTAACACAATGAAGTCAATCAAGGTTTGAAAAAATTTTGAAAACTTTACTCATGAGTTACGCGACATTGTCAAAAATTTAACCAGCACTTGCATTTGGCATTGTCTACTTGCACAACATGATCATGTACTTGTATCAACACAATGGAGTAATAAGTCAAGCAAGGTTTGAAAAATTCACTCATGTTTTACACATGACATTGTCGACTTGCCGAAGGTTATTGTGAGCTCCCATTAACATAGTGGAGTAAGCCCAACAAGGTTTGAAAATTTTAAACATGATTTGCACCTAACCCTCTCAACTCACCCACATGTTATCGTGGACATGTCCTAAATTGTGTGAGCAAGCATATCCCAACAAAGTTTGAAACCCGAGTCGTCATCATCTTAATTTCCTTACCATATCACTAGATCATAGCACATTGTTGTTAGAATTTAATGATTATTTTGTTCTTGTACTTGTACATATAGAGGCATGTGTGTTGTGTCAACTAGTCATGTTAGTATGTCAATTAAGAAAAAGGTTTTAGTAAGCTTGTCTCTAGAAAGATCCAAAAGAGACTAAAGAAGATGTCCATGGGTTATTATGGGACTAAGAAAGCATAGCCCAAACCCAGGTCATCATCATCGTAGTTTCCCTACCTTATCAATAGGCCGTGACACATTATTGTTAGAATGAAATGTATTTCGTTCTTGTGCTTATGCATATGGGGGCATGTGTGTTGCATCAATAGTCATGTTAGTATTGCAATGAGTGCTAATTAAGAAAAAGGTTCCAGTAAGTTTGTCCCTAGAAAGATCTAAAAGAAGAGGCCAAAGAAGATCAATACATCTACACTTCCTCCTCACCAATCCTCACAATTTAAACAAAATTCATCTTTATTAAGTACTCATTTCTCACCATGATTCGGGGTGTCAACATACACTATTTACACTTCTCCTAAATAACCCCCCTAAAGGATTTTGCATCTAGATACTCAAAAGAGTACCTAATCGTAAAAACATATTAGTCCACATTTGTCTTCCCTAAAGGAAGCACATAGGCTAAATTCTAGTGTGCAACAATTAATGTGTCTCGGTAATAAGATTCGGCACACAAGATATAGGACAATAATACAAGACATCTACCGCCCAAGGACAATATGATAAGGCATCTACAGACTACTTTTTAAAAGAGATTCTCATATGAGATGATAGAGAACCATTGTACATTGTGGATGCTTTCGGCAAAGCCCACGGGAACCATCAGAATATCTTTTCCATGCAATTACACAGTGGATACTTTATGCAAAATCCCACGAGAAAACAAAAACAAGAGATTTGAATATCTTTTCCATGCAATTACACAGTGGATACTTTATACAAAAGCCCACGAGAAAACAAAAGCAAGAGGATTGAGATACTCACCACGCCTCATATGCGCAATGAGCAAAGAGGGCCCACCAATGCTTCCAATCAAGGAGTAGGGATATGATAAAGTTGTTCAAGAGATGGTCTCATATGTGGCTCATCATGCGGTGGCATAGAAAAGAAACAATGTAAGAACGACGAACCAAAGAGACCTGGAACAAGATCATTGTGGAGGGAATATCTCCATAAAACCAAGTAGTTAGTTTATATATTGGTTTAGCAGGTGGATTCCAACTATCATGTTCCAAATCAACCTGTAGACAGGTAAATTCAAAACTAAACCAGGCATTATTGTGAGCACTTTCACGCAGTTCCTCCCTTAGATAATCAATAAAATCATATCATGAAACTGTTGGAAAATATACATCCCTTGGACAATATTTATGGAGAAAAATCTTGAAATATGCGGACCAAGCAGCATTGCATACATCTCCAAATTCAAACATAATTTCAATAGTTCCTTGTGCCCTGGAAAACATGCAAATGTGGCAGAAATCTGCATACTAGATCTAGGGATCATAAATTCCGATGTATGATCCCCGATCAAATCTTCGAACACCCTGATACATAACTAGAGATCTGAGAAAATATGAAATAAGAGGAGAAGAATAATCTGCTTTGTTTGCTAAAAATGAGACAACTTTTTCATAACATGGATCAGGTTGACTTTTAATTTGTTGGATAAGTATCTCCACCCTGAAGTCTGTAAAACGATTTTACATAAAGGAACAAAATTTAATTGTGCAGCAGTGTTGCGAACATCACGATTTTATCGCGATTTTTTCAGATAAACGATTTTCGATTTTTTTATTTTCAAAAAATCGTGATCCTCTAAGTGACAAACAAAACAGTCGCAATGAGAAGGGATCAGACCATCCTAGATTAATCTTTGGTGGAATATTCTAATCGCTAGAATTTTGTAACGACTTGTCATCATAGGACTGGATTGAGGTTACATCACTATTCTCTGGAACGTCAATTTGTTGTTTTTGTTCTGAAAGGTCCCGATATGTAGCTTGGTTGAGTTGTCTACTGTCATGATTCGGATGTAGATAGGGAACTTTTATGGTTTGACTTTCCCTTATTAGGTGTGAGGAAATTTTTTGATTTTCTTCTTGTGAGGACGTTGTTGAGTTCGTTACCAAACCTTCACTTGGGATGTTCATCGTCTGAACTACAATATCTAAGTGTATATTTTCTTCGACTTGCTTGTCTTTTTCCTGAGTTGTGACATTCACTAGATCGGTATCTGTTGTTTTTTCGTCAACTTGAATTCCTACATTTGATGCTTCCTCCTCGATAAGTTGTTGTACCTTGTTTTCTAATGACTTCTTATCCTTCTTAAGTTTCTTAATTTGCGTCAATAATTTTTCACTATGGTTTCTCAGCTGAGAGACTTCTTCATTTTTGTCAACGGTGATTTTGTCAACTTCCTTTTTCATATTTTGTATCACTTTTTAACTTTCTTGAAGAATTACTTTTGAGATTTCTTGTGTGTCTTCTGGCATCACTGAATTTGGTTTCAAAGTAACATATTGTAGCGTTATTTTTTTTCTTTTTGTGGGAAAAGGTCAAAAATTCCTTTTTCATATTTAGAATAAATGACCCTAGATTTTCCATCCAGGTTGAGCCCAAGACAATGTCATTATTGTCAAAAAATAAGGTTTTCGCAGTGAATTGCGAGGTAAAAGTATAATCCCCAATACTTAGTTGTAGATTGTTTATGTCGTATTGTTTGTTACCCGACAATTTTTTTTTCAATTATAGTTGATTCAAGGATTACTAATTGGTTAGCACATTTAGTACTAACATAATTACTATCTTTAGTAGGACTGATAGAGATTATAATATCTCTTCTTGCCAGTGATCCTTTGATTTTAAAAAGTGTACTAAAACACTTAATAAAAGTTTTAGGAAATCTTCTCTCTCACATTTTTGAATTACACTCAATGTTTTTCTTGTCAGTGATTGACTCCATATTTTTTATTTTTTTAGAGATAGACTCTATTTGTATTAGTTAATAGTTTGGTTTTTTTTCCTCCTTTTACTCTTGAAAAATGCTTCCTTAATTTTGATTAATTATATTCCTTTTAATAAATATATATATTCACTTGGTATCTTAATAATCTCCCCCCCCTTTTTTTCAACTCTTTCACTTATTTGTGGGATCCCCTTTATTTTTATTTTTAGTGGATATATATATATATATATATATATATATCTCCTCAACCAACTTTGGAAATAATTAAATATTCCCTTCACTTGAATGATCTAACACTTGGTCTTCGAATTTTAATTAGAAAGCCCCCCCTTTTTTTTAAATTCTCAAATCAAAATTTGATTTATAATTTAATAACCAATTTAACTTTTCATAGACTAATTCCTCAATTTGGGATGTGATTCTTCACTTGTAGTGGTTCTTCCGAAAATCCTTATACCAATCAATAAAATGAAATTAAAAAAACTGTGAATTCTCCAATAGTCAAATGAATCGGGTGTGATGGTGACAATGATGGAGAAGGTCGTTATCGGTGGGGACATTGGGTGCATGGCGTATAGTGGTTGTCGACAACTGTGCGTTGGATGCCAATGAGGGAAATTGTTGCGATGCTAAACACCGGAAGGGCGATGGAAACGACTGCAACTTATAGCGTATAGGCGTTTTGTATTGCAAGTGTAGGCAATAGGATGTGGTTGCTAACAGGGTTTGTAGTAATGCACGTTGGCAGTGTCGAATTGGCAAGGACGCGACGAGGACGGTAGGGCGGCTCGGCAAGGATCAGGGCCCGAAGATGCGATGGCGATTGAAACAGCGAACAACAATGATGGTGGTACAGAAGTGGTGGAGAGTCGATCAGAAAAATGAGCGTGAGCGTACACAGCGCTTGTCGACGACTGGCGGCTGTGGTTCCCCTAGCAATGGCTGGCAGCAATTTCACCTGACTGGCGGTTGTGGTTTCCCCTGGAATGCGGTTGTCATTTTCATTTTTTGGTTTTGTTTTGGTTAAATTTTTATTTTTTTATTTTTTTATTTTTTTAATATTATGATTTTCGTTTTGTATTTTTAATAATAATAAAAAATTGTTTTTTTTCATATTGATTTTTTTAAATATATATATATATATATATATTAAATAATTCTTTTTTATTTTTCTATGGCCAAAGGCCAATTGGCGAATTGGAGAACCTCCAGAAACTTGTAGCAAAATGCTCCATCGGCAACAAGGTTGACGAATTTCAATGGCTAATGACCGGATCAGACTGGCTCTGTGTAGAATCTTGTAGCAAAATGCTCCATCGGCAACAAGGTTGACGAATTTCAATGGCTAATGACCGGATTAGACTGGCTCTGTGTAGCGGTTGAGCAGCTAGAGGATCGAACAGCTCTGATACCAAATGAAGCGAATAAAGTTCCTTCTACAAATTAATTACTCCAAAAGACTTGGAATATAACTAGCAATTGCCCCAAAAGGTGCAAATAAAGGCCGATAGAAATGTTAAATTGAAGAATTGTATTTTGGTTCAAAATAATAAATATTATAATAATTCAATCATCCAAACTAAACCTAGTCAATAAATTAACCAAAATAAAATAAATCCTTAATCAAAATTATACAAATTAAATCTGGTCATTGGGACTATTGCAGTCACCTCTAGCAGAGGTCCCACCAATGGCAATAATAATAAGAAAAAAGCTGGCAATATGCGTAGGACTACATTTGATAAACATGGACAGAATTTTGAAGAAGAAAAGGAGCTACAATTTAGGCCTCCACCGGTTGAGCCTTCAAGGCCGAAAAAACATAAATTTCCTAAGGGTAAGGCTCCAAACCCACCCATTTTTTCACCAAAAACCCATCGTTTGTCTCCCCAGCTTGAGTCTTCAAATCCTCCAGAGTTTCTGAGAAAAACCCATCAATTTTCTCCTCCAATTGATCCTCCATTTCCGCCTCAGTTTTCAGGAAAAACCCATGATTTTCCTTCTCTGGTTGAGCCAACCCAAAGCTTTTCTCATGTGGGAATGAACAAATCTAAAGTGGCCGCGGCCGCATCCAACGTCTTGGAAGTTCCTCATAATGAAGATATGACCAACTGTGTTAGGACTAAAGATGGCACAAACCCAGATGGCCTATCCACGGACAAACTGAATGCAATGGCTGAAAATTTCATTCATAATTTCAAGCAGCAGTTCATGTTATAGAGAATTCAATCCCGCAACGAAAGGAGGGGCAAATAGCCCAGCCCCATGGAAGGCCTTGGGCTATATCATTGTACTCGGCAATTTTTAGGCCGATTGCTTTAAATCGTTATATTTTTCGATTATGCAATGGCAAGGATATGAATTTCCTGTAATTTTTGTTAATGTTTAATACAGAACACGAGGCCTTGTGCCAATGTTGTTAGCCTTGTTGCATCTGGCACCTCGCCAAAATGTTTGCCGGTGAAAATCAATTTTACATGTATTGGAGTCTTGGTATCCACAAAAAGTCATTTTCAGATGTTTCTGTTTCAGTGGCAGATTGCTGGATCCTTCCATAATCTGTCTATTCTGTCTGAATTTGAACATGATGATGATTCTTTGTTAACATTGTCGTATTCATTCATATGAAGCAGTCTCTGGCATAGGTGCCTAATTGAGCTGAACTTGTTTCATTTACATAGTCCAATCTTCTTCAATGCTGGAAACATTGACAGGCTTTGAAGAAAACTTTTTACAGTATTTTGATTTTAATGCCTCAATAAGCAAGCATTCTGTTTGTCCAAAAAATATGTTGTTGTCATTGAGAACTTCCGCGAGTAATAGGTCTATTGACGAACAAGCTTTGTGTTGTTATTGTTGAATATATATGAAGCGTCTGAATGCTAAAGAAAATGAATTGTTATTATTGAATATATATATGAAGCATCTACTAGTAACCAAGCATGCTTTTAGTACTCAAATGCCTGTTGTAACTCTTGCTCGACAAGAATGGATTTTATTATTTTTATCTCTTTCATTGTCAACAGTCCTAGTCATAGTCCATATCCAAAATCAGGCTGGCTGCTGTTAGAAGCTGATAATGTGAATCCTCTGTCATCTTAATAGTCTGCTATTGTATTCTCTTCAAAGACTTAAACATACCAAGCTGATAATTTAAGTATATCTGCCAATGACACAAACAAACACATATATAATATATATAATACTGGCTGATAACCTTTAGTTCTAGTGCTATGTTTAGTCTGTTTCTAGTTATCCTCTCCGAGTAGAGCACGGTATTTTGAGATGTTTAATATTCTTATTGGAAGAAATGTAGAAAAAATTACAAGGGATGGTTGTTGCAAATGATCAGTACATTGTATGTCTAGTAGATTCAGTTGGCTGATGTTTGGGTGAAGGTTCATAGGAGGTTACTATATTTTTTAAGGTCTGATGGTCTGAATACATACAAGCAGAGAAGTTTGCAAAGTTATGCAAAGACATGTTTCTTTCAACTTTGTAATGGTCTTAGGATTGCAGATGTGTTTGCTTTGTTTGTTCTTTGAAATACATGGGTTAAAGATAAAAGAAAGTCTGGCATTAATGTCTTGCTCGAGACTCTTTTATGTCTATCAATTTTCTCTTTCAATTCAAAGAATTGCAACAGGTTTATTTTGCTCTAGCAGTTGAATGCCATTTCAAAGATAGATTACCACTGTATTTTATTCAGTTATGAAATAATTTCCAGTTGAGTCTTTCCTGCTAATTGTTTGCAAAGGATCGGTGTTCTGAACACGGATAGGTTACTGTTTTGATGTTGGAAATGGAAGGTGGTTGTAGGGAAATCAATTTATCATTAAGGAGAAAGTTCAAACAACTTTCATAGCCCAGAAGGTGGTCTCATCCAACTTCTCAACCTGAACGTGCTACAGAGGTGGCACTTCCACCAATTATATACATTCTGTCTGCAACAAGCCTTCGTTGATGCAGAGTTCTGGAATCTGGACTGAGAGGAAAGGGTGGCAAGCAGACTCTGGTTATCAGTCTCATATTATTATAGTTCACTTGTCAGTCTACCTTGCTTTATGCAATACACACACACACCTGTGAGTTAATTTTTAGTGTAACTGCTTCTAGAGTCCTAGGCAGTTTGCCTACCACCTTATTGCAAACTTGTTTTTCTGTTATTAAAATTCTATCTTCGGAGGAATTTTCATAGCCCAAAAGTTGCACTTGGCAATTAGCATTCATTGCTGCACACTTATAACACGAGCTCATTCTAGCAATTTTATACGGGATACATTCCTACAAGCAGCAGAAACATATTCCCTATACACTCTAGTTTTATGCTGTATTATTTCTCAGTACTTCTTGGTCATATTAAATCTAAGCGGGTTCAAAATTCTATGTTAGTAGAGTGATCTCAAGCTGCAACGGATGACAAGGAGCATTAACAGATGCTTGGAAACTAACACAAAAACCAAATGAAACGCAGTGTTTATGGATACTGTTAACATTCTATAATTAACCTCTTCCACTTACCATATTAAAGAAGAAGCTTCGCTGAATGTAATGGTTTGTGAATATTGTCGTTGATATCTAGAAAAGAGAAAAAATTGTGTTTAACTGATATTATAATTAGTATTACAGAATGGGTTAGTTTTATATTTCTAAAAAGAAACCCAAAACTCTCATTATTGTATTTTGTAGAAGATGAATTGGTAAGGGGAGATCTGGATTATTCCAAAGGATAAATGATGATACAAAAGGCTCAAAAAAACCTTATGGTTACTGGTATGTCCTTTTGAACACCATTAGTGGACTGTTGATGATGTGATAACAGATGTTAAATTTTTTTTAGATAAGTCATATGTTGGGTATTCACGAGGTGTAGAGTAGTTAATTTGTGTGGGGTTTAGTCCTGTCTGTCACTAGTTCAAATTTCATGGGGAGGGGTTGAGGGTGTGAGCCAACTGTGGGGATAAAAACTGTCTCATGTGGTGTCCGGGTCTGACTGAATATTGCACAATCCCGGTAGAATTTAAAAGGACTTGAAGCCGAGCCAGACCAGAACCAGAGACTTCACGGCTCAGCTAGGCTAGAACTGGACACCTCATGACTCAGCCAGACTAGTTGGAGGCCTCATGACAAATCAAACCAATTGAGCTAACCCACTGGGTTCTTGGCAGTAAATATTTCCCTTCATTATTGGATAGAGAATATTTCTGATAACATTCAATCTCCGGACGAACATGGGGGTGTTGGCCAATTTATCCCATTGCAGATCACCTTGACAAGAATGGAACATTCAGGATACCAAAACAAGGTGGATGAGGAGGCCTCAAGCCTCAAGGTATCTAGCCATCCAACTATTTTGAGATTAGAATGTTTGGGTGGTTCAATCTTCGTATGGGTTCAGCAACAAAAGATAGACTATATAGCACTGACCTTACAAATGCACGTTGTGTAGTTTGCTGGGGGATGCATAACGGTTAGGCATGTTATGTGGATTTGCAAACTTGCCAAAACATTTTGGGTCTGGATTGCCGCTCAGTACAGGGGTGTCTTTTTCTCTCCTTCACATAGGAAAAGGATTTTTTTTTGGAGATCAAATGAATGATTTGACAAATAGTAGTGGGTGAAACGTGATAAGATTGATTGGCATATTTTTCTTCTGAAAACCAAGAGAAACAATTGGTCCATTCAGCTTGAGAGAAGTTTTAGCTGTTCAATTTTCCCTCTTTTGAATTCAAAGCACTACAGGTCAGATATATCAACTTGAAGAGACTGGGTACTGTAAACTCAGTTATAAATCATTTCAGTATACATATATACCCTCCATTATTCATGAGGACGTTAATGATTTATTTGGTAAGAAAACATACTTGTTCTACATAAACGAATTTACGGTTCGGATCTTCTTGCAATGAGTAGACCAAAGAATCCAATATGTTCCTCACACATGTAGGTTGCGCCGGCTGCAGATATGATTCACAGTCTATGGTAAATACATTTCATTCAGATGCATTACAACAAACCGATTAATGTAGAATAAGGCTTGATATTTGAATAGAGGAATTAATAAGACCTGAAGACTGTCATTGGAGCCTACGTAGTACTGATCAACGGTCTTAACCCACCCCACGCCGTCGTGAGTATGGGGGACCAAATACACATTAAGCTTGCCTTCCACAGGCCCAGCTGTTGTATTGTAGTGAATATACACACCATTAATCCTATGCTGGGATAACAATACTGAGCTTACCAGTAACAAAACCAGTGCCCTTAATGCAATAATCATTCTGCAGTGCACTAGTATATTGCAGAAGCTTGTAGTTGCTTGCAACAATGGATATGATCACAAATTTATATTGGGATTGACTGTAGCAAACTTGCAATTGCCCTACAAGCAAAAGGAAGAGGGCATTTAACTCAAATTTAGAAGATAGGTTAATCTTTAGACGCAGAGACATCCGGCGTGAGTAAAAATTTAAGCAACCTATGTTTCCATAGATTTATTTAAAAGAAAGAAAAAATAATTTCAAAAGACAATAGCAGAAGAATTTAAGGTTTGACGACAGTGAATCAAACCGGAGGGATTCCATTCATTTCCAGCAACCGCCAGAGTTTAGACAGACTCAGTAGCAAAAAAATACGAAGTTCGTGGAAGGGTCAACGCCCTTAATCATCAAAATATACAGAAGTAACCCCAGAGGGAAAATCCACACATCAACTTAGGAACTTCGTCAAACCCTACCAAACAACGACGGATTTCTGGAAAGAACAGCGCCGAGGATATATCCGTCATTCTGTCGCTGTTGGGAGAAGATAATAATACTGATAATGATAACAATTCGAGGCAGCATATATGTGCAAGGAAAGCCGAGCACCTGCTCCCCCAATTCTTATCCACGGTCGCTCCCGTCACCGCAAGCTTCTTCCTTGTCCTTCAAGGATACTGATGAAGAAAACAACAGCACCAAATCTCATTTTCTCTTTCAAAAGCGCGATATTTATGAAGATCCCTGGCCTCCGTTAAAAGGATCACGCGGATGAATCAAACCCTGACTTCGACTATTGACTGCATAACCAGAAATTAAAAATATTAAGTAATAAATATAAAACCGCGTCAAAGACCGCTGGAAGTTGGAGGATAAAGCCCTAGCTGCGCAGAACACGAACAAATTAGCGGATGTTAGTTCCTCAACGCTGCCCCCCTCTGGCCTTTCCATGATACCAAGTGCCTGTTCCTCGTCCAAGTATTAAACAAAAATCACTCCAGTCCAGGCATTTCACCTACTCTGTCATATTGTGAGAATTAAAAGAAGGAACCCCATCGCTGCTAACTCTACACTGCCTTCTCAGTAATTTGTAACGTTTTATTCACGGATTACAGGGAGCTGTAACAAATTTGCGGATATTTCTGCCTGCGAAATAAAAGAAGGAACCCCATCGCTGTTAACTCTACACTGCCTTCTCAGTGATTTGTAACGTTTTATTCACGGATTACAGGGAGCTGTAACAAATTTGCGTTTTATTCACGGATTACAGGGAGCTGTAACAAATTTGCGGATATTTCTGCTTGCTTCATGTAGTGGGTGAAGATTCGGTTTGCCGGAAGTTCTCAATCACTGAGAATAAACAGAAATTACCTCAACATTAACAATTTGCCTGCTGTATGCCCGCCAGATGTCAGAATGAAAGGGACGACGAAAGTCTCTTTCAAAGGGAAGGCCTATCGGCCTAACCAGGTGTCATCCTCAGAATGAAAGGGACGACGAAAGTCTCTTTCAAAGGGAAGGCCTATCGGCCTAAACATATCCATGAGGATACAAATATTATATATTAATGTGTGAATAAGAATGATTGATACAATGAGAATGAGAGGCTTACTTATATACCAAGCACGTGTCTCTTCATGGAGAGTCATGTCTCTTTATGATTATTACCATTTACATTATTTTACATTATTTGAAATTTCTTATATATTTATTCACAACATATGCTCAGGGGGATGCTCGGAACGCAGATTAGGGGGCTGAAAAGCTTCAAGATTCACCACGCTGGGTTGTGTCAATGAGTGATATTGATCTTGCAAAGTAGTCAACTAGCGTTCATAATAATGTCTAGCAGCAAATTCACCAGGAGTACAGGCTGCAATAGAAGCTTTTAGGTCAGCAATTTCACGAGGGTGAACCATAGAAAACATTTTAACAGACAGAAAATCAGGAAGATCGGAATCCTCAGTAATAGAAGAGGAGTCAGAGGCAGAATCAGAATCTATCTGATAATGATGACTATTAACCATCTCAGAATCATCGCTAGAGGACTCTGTAACTGAGAAATAATCATTGTCTTCTTGTGGTTTTACTACTTGCTCCCATTCTGTAGGATCATAACAATTTGAAAAGATATCAAATAATTTAGAAGACATTTTTGATTTCTTGCAATCAGGACAGCGATTAGCCCAATGTCCTTTTTTACCACAAATGAAACAAGTACTGTGGGCAGAGGAAGGAGCTTGCTTTCTCTTCTGAAAAAACCTTTTTTTATCTAAAAATTCTTCTCTTAATAACAGGATATTTCTGGCATCTGGATTTCTTTTTGCAACTTGAACAACCACAATAAAATTACCAGAACAAATCCTTTTCTTTTATTGTTGTTTCTTGTCACATCCAAAATTATAAGTATCAGCAAAACTGTCACAGAATTGAGGATTAAAGCCAAGATGTTTCTTGACTGACTTCTGCATTTTCCTCTGGAGACAAGCTTGCTTTAAAATATGATTATGTAATCCAACCAGAGAGAGCTTTTCTATATCAATTCCCCTCCTTTTCAAGATACTGACTTACAAGGTCAGGAATCCTTCCTGGCATAGAAGCTAAATATTTTCGAAGATATGCTGGATTCTGAGGATGATGTGATTTACACAAAAATTTCTGCATAGTACAATAGTACTCATCTAACATATTTATATTACAAAGTCTTTGACTCGTAAACAAATCTGAATATTGTTGACTATTTACATGCACTTCTCCATGAAACTGATTCAATACTGCTTTACAGAGATCAGCAACAGGAGTTTCAGAACTAATGATTCTCAATTTATCACTTTCTTTTAATCTGGACCACCAAATGGCCAAATTACCTTGAAATCCCCAAGTTATCCTTAGTGCAATATCAGACCATTTAACATTATTAACAGCTTTCTGAATTTGAGCCCAAGCATTCAAAATATCTTCCTGACTTTTGCAATCAAGATTTGTAATGGGACATTCCTCAGAATGAAATTTACCAAAACTTGAACTATCTTTAATACTATCATAACGTGCTTTGCACCAAGTTTCCCAAGCAGTATTAGTTCTAGGTCTTTTCACACCAGAGGATTCAGGTTGATCATCAGAAATCTTGTTAATCGCCAATTCATATTTCTCTCTTGCTAAAGCAGTAGTTTTCTCATATTCCTGGAGTCCATTTTTTACAGGCTTAAAAGACATTTGAGAAGTAGAGGACTTTTCATCAAAATTCAATCTGAAAATATGCTGATTAAATTCTTCCATATCAATAGACTTTGCAGAGCTTATTTCATCAGCTTCTTTATTCAGACTGGTTCGCAAGTCATTTACTACTTCTATGATAGTAGATATCTGGCTAAAACATTCAGAATGGATAGTATTCAGCTTATCACGCAAGTTTGAGATATGCGCATGTGCTTTCAATACTTCTTGATGCATATCATCAAGATTTTGGGCGACACAAGTCATCTGATAGTTACTGAAATTTTGTAATCTCACCATAGCTTCCGGGTGCTGTTCATCAGGTTTTCTATACTGAAGGAAATCAAGATCAGAGAGCAGAGAACCATCTTTAAACTTGGGTATAGTATTGTCGGGTAACAACCTTCTTTCAGGGAGTAAAGGTTTTTCAGAAGAAGACTCTGTAGTGACCCATCATTAATATAGAGAGCACGAGAATATTAGCATGCATACGATGCACGCATATGATAGCTACATATGCATGTATCGCATGCACTGCACTAGTAGTTATATTCTAAATTACCTAAACTATTAAATATCCTGACACCCCTTCATATAGAAAAGTCGCATTCACCCATTAACACATATTACTTAATGCCTCATGATTAATGAGCGATTACCAATGATATTAAGTTTAAAAGTATAAAGTAAAAGGGTTATAAAGAAAATAAATGTAAAGAATTATGTAAATTCTTAAAAATCAGGTTATATAATTATCTATTTGAGCAATTTTTAAATAAAGTATGTGAATGAATTATTAAAGAGATAAATTAAATCAAAATAAAGCCCCTATGTATGAACTTAGGACTTTTTAATTAAACATATAAAAATCTTAATCAAAGTGAAATGGCACATGTCAAAATATCCTTAAGAAAAGATACGACTCTGCATGTTGAGAGGTGTCGTTGAGAAGGGAAGCGGTGGGCTCATAGGTGGAGAGAGCAACCACCGCTAATAAATGGTACATAAGGAGAGGCCGAAAGGAAGGAGGGGGGTGGGTGTTCTTTGCCTGAGAGGCTATTTGCTGTGAGTGGGAAAAACTGATTCGGGTGCTGTTGGAGGAGGAAGGAGAAATTTATACATACTGGTTATGAGCCTTGCTTGTTTTGGAAGTTTCTGGGCACGGGGGAACGGTATGCATCGGTTGAGAAGCATACTGGATCGAATATCTAGGTATATTCGGTTTGGCTGGGTGGTTTTGGTCATTTTGTAATGAGAGCGCTGGAGCAGTTCTGAAGCACCCTCACCGCAACAGCCGTAGCAGGCCAAGTAAGTACTTCATCAAATCAATAATACCATTTCAAACAGTTCAGTAATCTTTACAGTTTCACAGTTCAGTAATCTTTACAGTTTCACGGTTCAGTAATGGCTCTTTATTTCGTACGGCTACTACACATGGTATCAGAGCCCGTCGTTCAAACCCTGCGACCTCACAGGCCCTACGGTCGTGTAGATTTTGTGGTTAAAATCTGCTGGGTAAAATTGGCCATTGTGAAGCTTGATTTTGTGAAATTTCTAACCTATTTGGTACTGGTATTGCTCCCGTAACGCAATTTCAAACCCCTGCCCTTGTGACCAGGGAAATTTTATTAAATAAGCATGAAGGTTTAGTAATCGAAGCCTCTCGAAGGCTAAACACGCTGTAAAATGCAGAGCTTTGAGGAATTTATGAAACGCAGGCAGAAGGAATTGTAGCGTAGTGTGGTTCTTTGACAGTTACTGTGCTTTATTTGAAGAAAATTAGTATTATTTTTGAAGTTTTATAAACCTAGGGTCCGGAAAATGGCCGCAGAGGAAGTTTGCTGCAACGCAAAGTTCTGGATTTATATTCTCATAATTCTGCTGCTGGTTCTTTTCGCGGGTATGATGTCCGGCTTGACTCTCCGTCTCATGTCGCTCAGCTTGATGGATTTGGAGGTTCTGTCCAAATCTGGAACACCGGAGGATCGCAAGCACGCCGGTGTGTATTCGATTGCCTGTTCTTGGATTAAGACTGATTGGATGATTTTTCCCGTTTTTATGGTGGACGATTTTAAGCTTAATATTATTGCGGCGAATTCGCGCAGAGATTTAGTTTAGAATTTATTTCTTTTTTTTTATTATTAATTAAATTATCTATCCGAGCCTGAATTTTGAGAAAAATATTACGGCAAATTGAGAGGGAGCTCTAGCTTGGAATTCATTTTATTGTTTATTCTTGGTTAAATATTTTTTGGAAATATTTACGTCAAATTAGTGCGGAGATTTAGCTTGGATTTCTTTTCAGTAAATTTATAAATCAATAAACTCCTCTAAGTCAGTTATATATGCTTAAAGATCTTGTAAATTTAAAAAAAATATTACGGCAAATTCTTGTACCCCATTATGCTGTTTTATTTTGTGTCTGAGAAAAGCGAGGCTCCGAACTTGAAAAAGAGGAAGAATTGCCCTGATTTCAGATGGGTTTCCTTCTCAATCTACTTTTGATCAATCTGGATGTGACGATAGTTGTTGGCGCACGGGAGTCACCTCGTACAATTGGCTTTACAGCAGATAAATGCAGGATGCAGTTTCGATGGCTCTAAACTTAAAGAAAACCGAGGGAAGAGAGAAAGCTTAAGTGATTTTTGTGTCGAAGATGTTACGGGTTCGAACTTTGAACTTCGGTAAATTAGAAACATCGAATGATGCATTATTTTCAAATTGTGTATGACCCTACTTTTATGTCCTTGATTGCTATAATGACTGAAGGATTTAATGGAAGTGGACGGATTCTCTATGATCTCGTTTTGTTGAGATTTGCTCCGAAGAAATTGCGGGCTTCCTGACATCTGGAACTCTGTTGAACTTTAAAGCGTTTCCTATGTTGTTCGCTGTTGTCGTTTCCCGACTGTTCGGAATTACGCGCGACAAATAATTCGACATTTGAATCTTCAGGGCTTAAGACACCGATTTACAGAAACGGAAGAGAAGAGATCAGAGGATTGGAATGCTAAATGTATACTGATATAACTTAGATTTGAGAATTAGCGCCGTGGAGGAAGTCTCTATAAAATCATTTGTCGTAACTTGTCCTGCATTTAAGTCCGAGCTAGTTTCTGGAGTAATGAAGGTCATCTGGTAAAGGTAAAGCGGTTCTGGCTTCTACATGACGATGGAATCGAAGATTTAACGGGGAACATTTTGGAACTTTAATGATTTGTCAAAATCTATGCCGTGCGAGTTTAAAGGCCTGTGGATGCTTCTAGGAAATCGTTTTGGAAGATTTTCTGGAAAACTGTAACTAGTGAAGATGTTGGATAGCTTGCTCGGCCGGGGTGACGTCCCCAAATGCAAAAATTTGATTAAGGTCATAAAATCCCGGGTTGACTTTTGGCGTAAGAAGAGCAGTGCTAAATTTGAAGCAACCCTATTCCGTTCAGAGGAAGAACTGTCAGCGAGCTGAACTTTAAAACTATTGTGGAAATTCTTATGGGGACATCATTTATTATCCTTATTTTGCTTGAGGTGAAAGTATACGTTCCAGATATGCATCCTTTCTGCTCCCAAAATAGCAATATGGAAAATCAATATTTTTATATTTATCTTGGTAATCTAGCTACAAATTTGCGAATCTGGAAGGCCTTGCATCCTGACTTGGATGTTGAAACAAGAAATTTAGCTATGCTTGCCAAAGCGGTATACTACAATACAGAGGAATCTACTGAAGCCTTTGTTGAAGAAAATAAAGATGATATAGAAATATTGAGAAACAAGCATTTCAGGTCCCACGAGTTGAATGATTCTCAGACTTCTGCTATAGATAATGCAGTCAATGCTGTTAAAAAGAAAAGTGTCCCTGCATAAAGCTGATCCAAGGTCCCCCGGGAACAGGGAAGACCTCAATGCTTGTTTCACTTCTCTCTATCTTACTCCACCTGAGGTACAAAGTACTTGTGTGTGCACCAACAAATGTTGCAATATCAGAAATTGCATTGAGATTTCTGAACTTAGTTACAAATCTGTCAGATAAGTGCCCCAATACAGATGATTTTCCCTGTGTTTTGACCTCGAGTGACCTTGTACTTGTTGGAAATATGGAGCGCTTGGATGTTGAAGGTCCTCTGGGAAATATTTTCCTTGAATCTCGAGTGGACCGTCTGAAAAATTGTTGTCTGCCACTGACAGGATGGAGGAAAATTGTGACATATATTCTTGATTTTCTTGAATCAGCAATTTCAAAATATGAAGAATTTAAAGAAACAGCAGAGCAGAAGGATCAAGTTAATTTTCTACAATTCCTCAGAGTGAGGTTGGAAATATTAGCTTTAGAATTTTTTCAAATGTGCAGAAATTTTATTGAATGATTATCCAGAATCAATCTCAAAGAAACAGGACTTGGGTTTTCTGATTGAAGTGGTTGAGCATTTTGTAAATCTAATTCAGAAAAATGCATTCAAGGACAAAACCCTTAGAGAATGTTTTTCTGGTCATGGAGAAATCAATAAAGAAGCATCAAAGTGCACAGAGAATTCTAGAGAGAGTGCGATTAACAATAAGAGACTTTTAATAGAAGCTCTTTGCTCCAGGAGAAGTGAATGTATACATTACTTAAAAGAAGAGTTAAGCTGTGAAAGAACACGCCTTAACCAGAATATTTTGGAAATTTGTTTGTCACGTGCCAAGGTGGTATTTTCAACTGTAACATCTTCTGGGAAGAGCTGCATGAACTTGGCAGCACCATTCGACTGTTTAATTATTAACGAGGCAGCCCAGCTTAAAGAAACCGAATCTACAATTGCACTACAAATTATGGGTGTAAAGGATGCATTTCTGATAGGAGATCCAAAGCAGCTACCTGCAACAGTAATTAGCAAGCTTGCAGAGAAAGTGAACTATGGAAGAAGCCTCTTTGAAAGATTGGAAGCACTTGGACATCCAGTCCATATTCTAAATATACAAATATCGAATGCATCCATCGATAAGTCTTTTTCCAAATAGGGAGTTTTATGAAAACCTTATCAAGAATGGCCCAAATGTTGAAATGGAGCCTTATGGCTATACCTATCTCACATCTGAAATGTATGGAGCATATGCATTTATTAACGTAAAAGATGGAAGAGAAGAGAAAGACGATGTTGGGAAGAGTAAGAAGAACATCATAGAGGCTGTTGTTGTCATGTATATACTATCCAAACTGTACAAAGTTTGTTCTTGCTCGGGCAATTCAATCAGCGTTGGTGTGGTATCACCTTACCGGGAGCAAGTTCGTTACTTGGACAGTAAGTTAACAACTAAAAAAAAAAAAAAAAGATGAATGGAAGGACGTTCTTGATGTAGAGGTCAAATCAGTTGATGGGTTTCAAGGTGGTGAAAAAGATGTTGTAATAATTTCCACTGTTCGTACTGGGAAAAATATAGGCTTCCTTACTGACCGTAAGCGCACTAATGTGGCTTTAACACGTGCAAGATTTTGTCTTTGGATCATTGGGCATGGGCCATCTCTTGTTGAAAGCAATTCTGTATGGGCAAAAATTATAAAGGATGCTATTTCAAGGAAGTGCTTTTTAGATGCTAGCATGGATCCGGAAATAGTGAAAGTAATAAGAAAAGCAAAGGCTGAATTGGACCAGCTAAAAGATTTGCTAAATTGACCTAGAGTGGTTGAAGGATATTCCACCTGATGATGCAAACTGGCCTTTCCTGCCGATGATGATATGGACTCCTTGATGCTGTGAAATCCTTGATGATATGGACTTCCTGATGATGATAATATGGACGAGATTAACTCCTTGAAGAGTTGATCGAAAGGGAGTTGACGTATTCTCTAGAGATAAGTACCTTCTTGAATATTTTGATATTATGCTTTTAATTATTATTAGTCTCTTGTAATTGTAAATTTTGCTTGGATGGATTCGTTTTTACTATTATTTATGCTCCAGTAACGAACAAGTGGTAATGATGTTTATATTCTTACAAACTTCTAGATATTCATTTTGTTTAGTCATCCTCCTTTATAATTACTAGGGGACTCACTCCTCAACCTGTCTTCTTCTACCTTGCATAGAAACCACAAGTTGTTGAATGGTTAGAATCTGCTCTTGCCTTTTATAATCAATGGTGCTCTGTAATGATATATTCTTCACTGTTGGGTTGATGCAATTTAGGAACATCTTTAACAATTGTTTGAAGGCTAGTTCTGTTGTTACATGCCTACCTCATACATGAACAGAACCATCACATAAACCTTAAACCTCACACATTCTACTGCTGGTGCATTTGATTACAGTTAATACAGTCTTTTGTTATTGGCTCCTGTAGTTATTGTTCGGGACATTTCAATCTCTAAGATATTTTGCTGAGATGTGATGATAATTCTACTCTACTACAACCTCGTAGATATTCCTCCTTGATAATTGAGTTTGTATAAAGTTCTTCTATGAGACCTTTCTTCAAGTTCGTATGAAAACTTCTGTAGATGTTTTCTTAATAGTTTTTACTTCAGAAAATATATATATACTGTGGACAAATAACATTCAATGAGGCCTCTAAAGAGTCACATATAATATCTTCCTTACTCAAAATTACCCCAGCTGTTATACATAATTTAGCCATATTATTATCACAATACCACAGTAAAAGATGTAGGATTCCCTCCTGTATATTTCTGAGTTGTGTGAAGGTTACAGTGATCCCCTTTTTGCACATCGGTTGTTATCTGTAAGCTGTAGTTTGTGTATCATGGCATTGCTTGAAACGAAAATGGAAACAAAGGCTGATAAAGATAATCTTTGTTACAAAACCATATTGGTTCCTATTGTGTTTTAAACTGTTTGAGTCCTTAAACAATTTCTGTTAAATTGGCAACTAGGGCCAAACTCCATGTGGGTCAGCTTATTTATGGCAGCTGATATTTTTATTGGATCCCTCTTGTCGAGAGGTGTAGGATTGATCCAAAGATCATCCGATTCCGATAAGTATTTATGGAGATATGAATTTATTTTGTTTATGTAATTATTATCAAGCCGACCAGCACTTATGTAGGCTCTAGAAGCCCAACCGACGTGTCTATTCAACCGCTACAAGTTAGTATAAATAAAAGAGGATTTGATGTCATTTGAGACATACATTATTGTGGTGATCTCTTCCTCTCCACGTTTTGGGTTTTTGGAGCAGGAGAGAGAGACCATGAAAATGTATGCTGGCCTATGATGCCCTAGCCACAGTAAATCTATCAGCGGCATTTAAGGGTGCCCTAGCCATAGCATTTGAGGGTACTCTTGACAGCAATAAATGATAACCTAAGTCACAGCAAAGGGAGGCTCAATATGCAGTCCATGAAGGCACAGTAATTAGATTCTTATACGCTGTTCTATATGCAGCAAGAAGAGGGACTTCGCTGTCCCTATAAACACAGTCCTAGGAGACTCTTTAACGCAGGTAAGAAGATGCCCTAGGTACAGTTCAGTGGGTGCCCTATCCGCTGTCATAATGTGCCCTAGCCGCAGGCTTATGAAGAATCATATAAGCAATCCTGATTCACGCAAAGGATACATGCAGTCCTGTACACTTGTTATATGCAGTCAAATGGATTAGAAGTATCCTCGTGAGGGTCTAAGGTACAGTATCCCTGTAGCAGACAACAGTATAACTTGGCATAGGAATATATTACAATGAGAAGACCAGATCTATTATTCTCAGCATACTTGTAACTTGATGATCTCATAACAGTATACCTCAGCGTCCTTCATTCTTGCTTCAACCGCACATATTTGTGATCACTGTCTCAGTCCGGATACCTTCGTGGAAAGATACAACAGAAAAATGATCTTGGTGATACAGCTGTGAAGTTGTAACGACGATGGTTTCAGTGTCAAGTAAGATCTTGTTAAAGGCTGTTGTAGTAATAACAATGATAGTTACATTCTCGGCATATACAGAAGTATTTTTGTGCCCTTACTATCCTCACTGTCTGGGTCTAATGGAGATCATAGTAATGCTGTAGTTGCTATCTCAGTCTCAGCATTGATGTGATCATGTTGGAGAGTATTTAAGTGATGACTGTGTCCACTACACTCTAAGCATAATCTACAGTGATAGAATGGCATACCTGTAGCAGCCATATGACAATGAATAGCAGTGATAGAATGTCATCTGTTAAGGCAGCAACATGATGATGATGCACATTAGTATGGGCAGCGTGAAGTTGAAAGATGATCATGGATATGAAGGGCAGCATGATGATGGATAAGATCATGGACATGGGCAACATGATGTAGATCATGGACAGCATGATGTATGAGATCATGAGCATCATGATGGTGCTACACAGTAAGGTGCAGCAAATGGACGAGATGCAGCACGATGATAGGTGAAGGAGTCACCTTGGAGGATCAGTTGAAGCAGAATGTCTTCAACTGATCTCATCGTTATAGAAGATGATCTATGCTCAGATCTAGACAAGTCAAAGTGTTGACTTCTGTTTTAAATGTACTCTCTCTCTCTCTCTTTCTCTGTTGAACTTTGAAGATAAAAGAAGAATTGATCAAAGGGTTTCCCCACACATTGTGGGGTTTGTCCCTGGCTCGCGCCATATCTTGTGTCCTCTTGTCTTGGCTTGTCTTCTGCGTTTTATATTTATGTTCTATCTGCAGTTTATCATTATGCTGATGTGATTGCTATCTGTGAAAATTTGAATAAATTGCTCTAGCATAGAACATACCTAAACTTAACATGGTATCAGAGCTGAGGTGAAGACAATGCCCAAGCAAGAGTGAAGGAGCAATCACCAAAGACAGTTGGGACAAGACAAAAAGATCAATGGGTTCTTCACAATTCACTTAGGGTGAAGTCGAAGCAAAGCATATTATCAGAATGGCACAGCAAAACTTCAGATGGCATACCTAAAGATCACTTCATTGGGAAGTTCGGATCTAAGGGTGGAAGGAGAGGTAGATTTCTTGGTTATGAGTTCAGCCCTTATGCGAATAGCAGAGATGCCGGTCATCCAAGACAGTGGTCGACTCTTCCACGAAAGCAAGGAACCCCAAAATCTCTTTTATGTACCTGATTGAACCTGATGTCCATCTCGGAAATGGAAGTCAAAGGTTACAAGGTGGCACTTATCAATGGAAAGGTACGTGTTTGAAAATAGATATTTTAAAGATGTTTTTGAGTTCAGGGTTGTATCAAGTTGCAGGAAGTCCACTGGGGACCATGTCCATTGACTCAGCTCTAGAGGTCTGTGAGTCAAATGGTGACTAGGATGCCTGAATTCAAAAGGAAGCATGAAAGTACATGTCTGAAATGTACCAAAGGAAAATATTATAAGGGTACCATTCCCCTCATGCAGCAGGGTCACAGGTTTGGAACAACCCGAGGAGTTTGAGAATCATGATCAAGGAATCTCATGTATACAGGTGGAAGAAAGCCCTCTATGGCTTGAAGAAAAACACCTCAGGCATTATATGAGAGGATTGATAGCTGTCTAATGTAGCTGAGATTCACTAGGAGTGAAACCATTACTCGAAGGTTGTGGATGATAAACTTCTCGTACTGACACCTATGTCTGACAGGTGCAGACCCTCTCATTTATAGGAGACAGAGGGAGTTGGATTCTGAATGTGGGAAGATAAGATGCAAGCTTGTGACTGCCTTGAGGATCTTAACTTTCAGAAGTTATATCGTAATGATGTCGGACCAGATTTGGGAAATGCCTCTAAGTTTCATAAACTCATTCGCGTTGATGTTCTTGGAGAACCTCCGTTCGAACATCTGTGTTGCAGTTAGCATGGTGAGCTCATATTTGGTTGAGCCTCACTAGATTGGTGCCAAGAATCTTCTAAGATATCTTCAGGGCATAATCTCTCATGAATTGAGATACACTGCCGGAAATATGAAACCACATGATTATTCGAATGATGAGTGGGCAGGAAGTATGGAGGATCACTAGAGCACTTCTCAGTGCTGTTTGGAATCTGCCTTGATATCCTGGATGAGCAGGAAGCAGAAGTCGGTGACTCTGAACACCACCAAGGCAGAATACATTGCTGATAGTATGGCCTTCTGTGAGGCAGTCTGGTTGCTGAAGCTCTTCAGTGAGCTGTTTGTACACATGATGAATACCACTGTGAATCTCTGTGACAACCAGAGATGGGATTCGATTATTGAGGAATCCCGTATTTGACAATTGCTCCAGCAGATAGACATCAATTACTGCCTTATCTAGGATATGGTAAGTCGATGATCAAGGAGGCTCCATCGCACTGAGATGATGTACAAGACAGAGCCCTGAGGAAAGATCAAATTTGTGATTTTCCCGAACGACTTGGAGTTGTCGAGAGACCTTTGTAAAAGGGTCCTGCATGTTGCATACATTGAGCTCTGGGAGCTTTGGGGGGCTTGCAGTTCTATTGGAGCAACATACGACCACAGGGTGACTCACCCTCCCCTGGTGGTGCACACTGAAACAAGATGATTCGCTCTCTTGAGGGACAAGATGATTCGCTCTCTTGTTGGACAAGATGATTCGCTCTCTTGTGTAGCAGGATGATTAGTTCTCCTGTGAGGCCTGGATTGATGTGTTCTCCATGGCAATTGTAGCAGGATTGATGTGTTCTCCTGTGAGGCCTGGATTGATGTGTTCTCCATGGCAGCCTGGATTGATGTGTTCTCCATGGCGATTGTAGCAGGATTGATGTGTTCTCCTGTGAGGACAGGATTGATTAAGTTCTCCTGTCGAGGCATCCTACCCATGCAGTCTGGGACTCATGGGAAGTACCTCTCATCTGATCAATGAGCAGGGAAATGAAGTTAGGGACCATAGTAGTACCGATGGACGCATCGTTGTATCTACTGTACTCCCTATGCTAGGATGTCCTCCATTGATCTGGGATCAATGATACTGGTCTGGGACCAGTGGTAGGAGTTGTACATGCTATGACGCTGACTTCGGGTCGGCTGAGACTGGTCTGGGACCAGTGGTACATACTCCGAGACTGACTTCATGTCAGTGCAGTACTGGTTTGGGACCAGTGAGAGTGGTACATACTATGACGCTGGCTTCGGGTCGGTTGAGACTGGTCTGGGACCAGTGGTACACTCTCTGAGACTGCGATACTGGTCTGGGACCAGTGGTAGGAGTGGTACTTACCTTGAAGCTGACTTCGGGTCAGTTGAGACTGGTCTGGGACTAGTGGTATGCACTCTGAGACTAACTTCAGGTCAGTAGAGAATGATATGACTCATTCTCGATCAATTCTTCTTGTTCATAGTTCAGCGGAGATGAGCAGAGCAGAGCAGAGCAAAGCCAGTAAAGCTGAGCAGAGCAGAGCCAGCAGAGCCAGCAGCACTGAGCAGAGCAGAGCCGAGCCAGCAGAGCTGAGCAGAACAGAGCAAAGCCAGCAGAGCTGAGTAGAGCACGCAGAGCTAGGCAGAGTAGTGCAAGGCACTAATGGTAGAGATAGTACAGTCGTTCATATGGATCAGCGGATGGAGTTCTCCCTAGTTGAGAGGGAGTGTTAAATTGGCAACTAGGGCCAAACTCCATGTGGGTCAGCTTATTTATGGCAGCTGATATTTTTATTGGATCCCTCTTGTCGAGAGGTGTAGGATTGATCCAAAGATCATCCGATTCCGATAAGTATTTATGGAGATATGAATTTATTTTGTTTATGTAATTATTATCAAGCCGACCAGCACTTATGTAGGCTCTAGAAGCCCAACCGACGTGTCTATTCAACTGCTACAAGTTAGTATAAATAAAAGAGGATTTGATGTCATTTGAGACATACATTATTGTGGTGATCTCTTCCTCTCCATGTTTTGGGTTTTTGGAGCAGGAGAGAGACACCATGAAAATGTATGCTGGCCTATGATGCCCTAGCCACAGTAAATCTATCAGCGGCATTTAAGGGTGCCCTAGCCATAGCATTTGAGGGTACTCTTGACAGCAATAAATGATAACCTAAGTCACAGCAAAGGGAGGCTCAATATGCAGTCCATGAAGGCACAGTAATTAGATTCTTATACGCTGTTCTATATGCAGCAAGAAGAGGGACTTCGCTGTCCCTATAAACACAGTCCTAGGAGACTCTTTAACGCAGGTAAGAAGATGCCCTAGGTACAGTTCAGTGGGTGCCCTATCCGCTGTCATAATGTGCCCTAGCCGCAGGCTTATGAAGAATCATATAAGCAATCCTGATTCACGCAAAGGATACATGCAGTCCTGTACACTTGTTATATGCAGTCAAATGGATTAGAAGTATCCTCGTGAGGGTCTAAGGTACAGTATCCCTGTAGCAGACAACAGTATAACTTGGCATAGGAATATATTACAATGAGAAGACCAGATCTATTATTCTCAGCATACTTGTAACTTGATGATCTCATAACAGTATACCTCAGCGTCCTTCATTCTTGCTTCAACTGCACATATTTGTGATCACTGTCTCAGTCCGGATACCTTCGTGGAAAGATACAACAGAAAAATGATCTTGGTGATACAGCTGTGAAGTTGTAACGACAATGGTTTCAGTGTCAAGTAAGATCTTGTTAAAGGCTGTTGTAGTAATAACAATGATAGTTACATTCTCGGCATATACAGAAGTATTTTTGTGCCCTTACTATCCTCACTGTCTAGGTCTAATGGAGATCATAGTAATGCTGTAGTTGCTATCTCAGTCTCAGCATTGATGTGATCATGTTGGAGAGTATTTAAGTGATGACTGTGTCCACTACACTCTAAGCATAATCTACAGTGATAGAATGGCATACCTGTAGCAGCCATATGACAATGAATAGCAGTGATAGAATGTCATCTGTTAAGGCAGCAACATGATGATGATGCACATTAGTATGGGCAGCGTGAAGTTGAAAGATGATCATGGATATGAAGGGCAGCATGATGATGGATAAGATCATGGACATGGGCAACATGATGTAGATCATGGACAGCATGATGTATGAGATCATGAGCATCATGATGGTGCTACACAGTAAGGTGCAGCAAATGGACGAGATGCAGCACGATGATAGGTGAAGGAGTCACCTTGGAGGATCAGTTGAAGCAGAATGTCTTCAACTGATCTCATCGTTATAGAAGATGATCTATGCTCAGATCTAGACAAGTCAAAGTGTTGACTTCTGTTGTAAATGTACTCTCTCTCTCTCTCTTTCTCTGTTGAACTTTGAAGATAAAAGAAGAATTGATCAAAGGGTTTCCCCACACATTGTGGGGTTTGTCCCTGGCTCGCGCCATATCTTGTGTCCTCTTGTCTTGGCTTGTCTTCTGCGTTTTATATTTATGTTCTATCTGCAGTTTATCATTATGCTGATGTGATTGCTATCTGTGAAAATTTGAATAAATTGCTCTAGCATAGAACATACCTAAACTTAACAATTTCAAAGGCCAGTCATTTAACCCTGTTAAAGCTACTGGAATATGGATGGGGTTTGGAAAAATACCAGATATATCTAATGTTATGATAGATGAAGCAAAATCACCAATTTCATATTTCTTGATCTGCCTTTGTCAAAGGTGGCTTTGTTTGAAAGAAAGTAGAATCAGCTCCCCAAATTACAAAATTTGCGAAATATGGTGTTGTGTAACTTGTCCAGAGTTGACATATGCCTTCATAGGAGTGTGCCAAAACATGAAGTTTTCTATCTGGTTAGCAGGCCTACCACAAAAAGTCTATCTTATCTGAAGTAAAGTCATGAACAAGTACAATCATAGGTGCTGCTGACGATATTCTCGAACCAAATAACATTCTAATCTACTTGCACTGTGATCCAATTATTTATACCAAGTCCAGAGATGTAAATTATACAAAATTGAGAATAGGAATTGTGCTTAAATCGCAGGAGTCAGGTTATTATTTTTCTAGGGTTCTTGATATTGTAGAGCACAGTGGACTGGCATTAATTTTTTTGTAGCAGGACATGATTATGTGCTTATCTGGTCAACTGACATCGACAAGTGTCTGATGCTCCTAGAGATATTGTCAGTAAAATAAAAAGTAGGCTTCTCAAGAACGTGCAAACCTTGTTGGCCTTCCAATGGTCATGTTGCAACGATTGCCATATTTTGGAATGTTGATGGAAGCGCATGTTCTGCAAATTTTGATGGTTATTCTGTTTCACCGGACTGGTTAGTCCTTTTTCCTCTGTATCAGGTTCAGATTGTGACAGAGGTGTGGGTTCGAAGAATGTCATATCTATATCTATCGATATTCAAATATTTTTCAAGGACGTTAAAGCCATATCATGCCCTTTTTATTCTGCATTTTAATATTTTGCAACACAGTGGTCAGATATATAATAGAAGGTTAATATCAGGAATATTAGGATGCAAACAGGTTTTATTTCCATTTTTGATTTGTTGCATTCAGACAATCTAAAGTGACGTGTCTCAGCTTTCAATTGAACTCTGATGAACAGTTTTTCCACTATACTTCCAGTTAAATGATAACAGAACCAGACAATTGAGCTCAAGCGGTTATATATACCATTCACAATTATTCAACAAGGAATACACTGCTATTAAACGCCATGTGATGAGGAACTAACTCAGAATTGCAAGCAGCCATTAACTCATCCATATAGAGGCATATAAATAACTGGTATAATGCATAGAACTTAAGTTCGGACCCTGGAATGTGCGCTGGCAAAAGATCTGGAAACAGTAGTTCACTTGGCATGAATATCAACTCCTTGGTAGTGAAACAGTCTATAGGAACGGATACTACGCAACATTCAGACCTAATTTAGCAATAAGATAAGTGATGAATACAACCTGAGCAAAGGTTCCATGAGCATAAATTCAACCTATAGGGCCAAGGTGTTGAAAGAGTACTACCATTTAAACATAGAGCAGTGTTCGGTGTATTATTGTTAAAGGAAATGTTGAGTACAAAATATGTTCCCAAAATGTGTTGCATACCATACTTTGAGCTAGGTATTTCAAACAATTTATACATAAAAGAACACAACAAATAACAGTATTGTTAAAAATAAGGAATTGAGATTTGTCTTTACTAATGACTGTCGGTATGATGCATTTTGTTACCAAGCAAGACAATAACCCAGTTAGTTGTTACTGGAACAAACACATACAGATCAATGAATGTTTGGAACATAACGATATGTGCTCGTAAGATCAAATATCAAGTGTCAGTTAGCAATCTAAAGTCATGAGTTTTATGCACAAACAATACACGAAAGAATGATTATAGTGTAATATGAAAGCTAATGACATGAATAGATTATGGCAAGGTATGTTATACTTTAGATGACATGTATGAAATATACATAAGCTATGTGTTTTTGAAAATATTAATGCACATGTTATAAATGCATGGACAAGTGTTTATGATTGCAGATCAAATCCGTTACCGAAATGACCACGTGATGACAGAAACTTCAGAACAATTAAGGCTCAAAGAGATTCCATGATAGGGTATTAACCCTGATTCTACTGGGAGGGGTGGAGGTGTTGCCCACCGTTTATCCTCCGAACCCTGGAGTCATGGGAGGACTGTGCGAGTCACGCTCCCCTAGACGTGTGATGATGACTGCCAGATGCCTACTAGGGATCAGGTCGGTATAGCCAACGCTGTCACCCTTGGAGTTTATGAATGGTAAGGTCAGTATAACTGACGCCATGGCATACTCCAGTAGAGGACGGATAGGATGGGAGCGGAAGAGATTAGGAAGGATAGGATGATGTAGTGATAGCCTGGGGGGCCTGATGAAGTAAGACATGATCATTAAGTTATAAACTTAAAAGTATTCAAAACGCCAATTTTATAGTGTTCTCTCATTAAGTAAAAATTTAACCTCAATACGCAAATCCGAACAAGAATGTACTAATCACTATTATAAGTATTGAACTCTAACTTCGGGACGAAGTTTTCTGAAGGAGGGGTGTATGTAGTGACCCATCATTAATATAGACAGCACGAGAATATTAGCATGCATACGATGCACGCATATGATAGCTACATATGCATGTATCGCATGCACTGCACTAGTAGCTATATTCTAAATTACCTAAAATATTGAATATCTTGACACCCCTTCATATAGAAAAGTCGCATTCACCCATTAACACATATTACTTAATGCCTCATGATTAATGAGCGATTACCAATGATATTAAGTTTAAAAGTATAAAGTAAAAGGGTTATAAAGAAAATAAATGTAAAGAATTATGTAAATTCTTAAAAATCAGGTTATATAATTATCTATTTGAGCAATTTTTAAATAAAGTATGTGAATGAATTATTAAAGAGATAAATTAAATCAAAATAAAGCCCCTATGTATGAACTTAGGACTTTTTAATTAAACATATAAAAATCTTAATCAAAGTGAAATGGCACATGTCAAAATATCCTTAAGAAAAGATACGACTCTGCATGTTGAGAGGTGTCGTTGAGAAGGGAAGCGGTGGGCTCATAGGTGGAGAGAGCAACCACCGCTAATAAATGGTACATAAGGAGAGGCCGAAAGGAAGGAGGGGGGCGGGTGTTCCTTGCCTGAGAGGCTATTTGCTGTGAGTGGGAAAAACTGATTCGGGTGCTGTTGGAGGAGGAAGGAGAAATTTATACATACTGGTTATGAGCCTTGCTTGTTTTGGAAGTTTCTGGGCACGGGGGAACGGTATGCATCGGTTGAGAAGCATACTGGATCGAATATCTAGGTATATTCGGTTTGGCTGGGTGGTTTTGGTCATTCGGTAATGAGAGCGCTGGAGCAGTTCTGAAGCACCCTCACCGCAACAGCCGTAGCAGGCCAGGTAAGTACTTCATCAAATCAATAATACCATTTCAAACAGTTCAGTAATCTTTACAGTTTCACAGTTCAGTAATCTTTACAATTTCACGGTTCAGTAATGGCTCTTTATTTCGTACGGCTACTACAGACTCAGAGAAGTCACGAGGCAACCGAAACTGTTTGATATCTCTAGGTGAGGCTAAAGCAAGACACTCAGGACAATCAGCGTGTTGACCAGCATGCTCAATAACAGGAGTACCAAACCTTTGATAAGAAACAATAGGAGGAGGTATGGGATTCGCATGACTAACTTAAGGTTTACGAATAGCATTACAATATTTACAATCAGAATAAGAAGAAACTTTAGGGCTATGTAAATGATCATGTAACGTATGTACAGGGGTTGGAATACTTGCAGCAGAATGAGACTGGCTTCTAGACAAACGAATGGCAGGGCCATGATTTGTATGAGATACTTCAAGTTTTGTAGGTTGTAGAGAATTTGAACCATATCTTTCTGATAACGGATGATATTCAGCAGACCATTCCTCAGGAAGAGTAAGTTCAGCAAAACCTGGAGTGAGAGGGTTGCCATTACCAGGGCCAATAATAATGCTCTTTGATTTAATTTTGGATTAATAGGAGGCATGGTTGTGGATACAAATTTCTAGCAGATGTTAGTTTTCAATTGGTCAATTTCGGATCCTACCACCATATCAAAACCAGAGTATTGTATATAAGCTTGGAAAATGCAATTAACACTTGGGTCTGTAAGAGACAGACAGTTACGGGGAATGAGAGAAGACCAAACAGGGCCATTGCAACGAGGATCTTGAAAACCTCCAATCAAAGCGTCTTGGAACTGATTATGTTTGGAGTCTATAACACAAGATAAACAAGAAACATTCAACCCGGGGTGTACCAATGGATTTACTCCAAACTGTATAAGACCAAGATGTATATAGTGATATCCATGCTTTAATCCCCATTCAACATCTTCTTTCCTAAGTAGAGGAATTTGATAGACAGGATTGTTCAAATCTATGGGAACATTAGTTGAACAATAAGGAATCAAGTTTGCAGACTTGAACTTGAACATCAGCAAGTCATAAATTTTATCAGGAGTAATTTCAGGAAGAGACCAATTAGGATTTGGATCGAAGTCTTGGCTAGTAATTCTGGAATCATATAATGGTTCTTAAGACTCTTTTCCTAAAATCTTATGAATCCAGTGTTACCAGAAGACTTGGATGGTTTTGAGTCAGAACTGAAATTATAAGATGCCCTAACTACAATACAGAAAGGTTGTTTATCAAAGTACCAACACCAAGCAATTTAATGGACAGGGAAACCAGGGAACTGGAACCAACACTCGGCTAACATGGCAACACAATACGCCTTCAAAAGCCTACACAAGTTCCACCTTACACTCGGCAACAAGCCTACAGGTTCCCTAAACTCAGCAGAGATCCTTCTCAATGCTTACAATCCACCAGCACCACAAGGTTGTTCTTGATGCGATCCTTGAGGTCACAATATGTAGTATAATAGCAATAACACCATGAATTCCAGCTAACCAAATTAAAACTGCCTTGTATAAACACACATAATATATCTTACGCAATATTTTAGGATGTCATTAAACACAAGTGATGATACAATAGATAATAATGGGCTCTGATACCAAAATAGCCAACTTCAATATGCGTAGAACATCTAGGCTCTACGTCAGGCTAAACAAAGGAGAACTGACTTACAGACTACAGGACCGATAGCAGCATAAACACAGACTTGACTTGCTTGATTCTCTGTTCCTTCATAACTTCTCCAAATATTTCCAGATTTTTCTTCGATGATCACTAATGGAAAGGAGTAGTCCTTATATACAACTAGGATCCGGTATCCAGTAAGATAGGTACTTACAACTGTCGGTAATAAGAATCGGCACACAAGATACAGAAGGACAATAATACAAGACATCTACCGCCCAAGGACAATATGATAAGGCATCTGCAGACTACTTTTTAAAAGATATTCTCATATGAGATGATAGAAATCATTGTACACTATGGATGCTTTTGGCAAATATGGCCTATGGCCCGTAGGCAACTATAGTGCACTAAGCAACTACAGTGCACGAATCCTCTCTATCTGCTCTACCTCCTATCCCTCTTGGCTATTTTTGCTATGGAACAAATGCACTCGAAAGAATGGAATGTCTCTTCCTCCTAATGGCCCGGTTATAACACAGCCCAATAGCCTACTAGTGGTTAAGTTTGACTACATCAACTCTTAACTAGAGTTACAATATAGACTCTTCTAGAGTCTTTTACATCACAATCATGTGGCTAGCCCCTTTTTCCATGAATAATGGGGGTTGACGCGGCATCCTCTCGAACCATGGTGGTGAAAACAGGAAGGTCAACTTCTGAGTGGCATAACTTCTGCATACGAACTTTGATTGATGCGCTTCTTGCGTTGCTGGAAATATTTCTGTGTAGAATAGCATGAAAAGTTGTTGACCTGAAGTGGCAAAGTTTTACCCCCAAAAAACATCGTTTGATGCCTCAAAACGCTCCCGAAAGGTTTCAAACCCCGTTTTGCCAAACTGGGTCCCGTCGGTAAAACAATCTCATGCACTAGTTCCTCTTTTTCCACTCCGAATGCATCGAGATAGATGAAAAACAATATAATGATCCAATCTGGATCAAACAAATATCCTTGCTTACCATTGTTTTCCTCTATGTTGGAATAAAAATCTTGTAAGACTTGGAGGTCTCACTGTATCCCACAAACAAAGCCTTCATAATGGAGGGTTCCAACTTGGCCCTCTTCTCTACAGGTACATGTATATATATTGGGCAACCAAAGACGCAAAAATGACTCACGTCTGGCTTCACACTGGTGAATGCCTCCTCTAGTATCTTGTCCCCCAAGATCCTATGAGGACTCATGTTTTGGATGTAGATTGTTGTGTTAAATGCCTTTACCCAAAGAAGCATAGACAAATCCTAATCATGGATCATGCGATCAAGTGCGGACTCTTGCTCTAGATATAAATTGTTGTTACATGCCTTCACCCAAAGAAACATAGGCAAATCTTGATCATGGATCATGGCCTTAGCTACCCCTACAATGCATCAATTCTTCCTCTCTACAACCCCATTTTGTTGTGGATGTATGATATTGTCAGCACCCTCTCCATTCTTGTCTTCCTACAAAAATCCTTTAAGTCGTTAGAGGTATACTCACCCCCATTGTCTGACCTGAACACCTTGATCTTCTTCTTTGCCTGGTTCTCCACAAGAACCTCAAACTCTTGAAACCTGCTGACGTAATGTCCCAATTTTTGCATTACCTTGTGATGAGATTAGGAGGAGTTTCTAGAGCTTATGTCAGCCACGTCACAGAAGCTTGATTACATTATGTGGTTCGATGGAGATCGGTTCCACACAGTTCGATATTGGTTCCGCTTCATTCGAACGATTTCTGTAAAAGGGAGTTATTAATGGGCATATTTTGATTAATTACGCTTAAGGTGTTGTTTTAGGTTGATTAATTGAAGAAACACCTTAGTGTAATAGCTCATTAGAATCGAGGTGAAAAGATTTGCAGGGCAAATGATTAAAGGGGGATTTAGGTGGCCGATGTGACCATGGAGGCAAATTAAGTTTTTTTCAGGGTTAAAAGTGGCTTTAACTAGTTAATAAAAGTCACTTTATTAGATAAAGAAAAGAAAAGTGCCTTTAATATTTAATTGGAGGGAAAAGGTAAAAAAGAGCGGCAAAAAGAGTCAAGTGAGTTATAAAAAGGGAAATGAGGGGGTATCTCCTCATTCTATGACTTGCATTTTGAGAAAAAAAGCTCTTGAGGTGTTTTTGGAGAGAAGCTTAGGGTTTGAGAAACTCTAGCCGCCATTGCTAGCTTCGGTTTCAATACACCCTAGTTGGTTCAAAGAGTGGAATCACTTAGATTTCACCGTTGGGCTTCAAAGGAGAAGAAGAATTGAAGGAGATATTAAGGTAAAGGTGCTATTAGTCGATTTTATTTTCTAATATGGTGTTTACCTTCCTCTTTACATGCTGAGAATACATTATGGAAAGAGCCAAAATCTGCCATAAAGAGGGGTCGATTTTCAGTGGTAGAGAAGCCAAGTCCTGTGATATCTCTTGTTGGTCGAGTTCCATCTAGGAAGGTTGAGTCACATTGCTATTTGTTGGTTGGTATGTGTGGAGTTCCTCATTCATTATACTGGCTGAGCTCACTATGTATTAGACCGAGTTTCTTCTTCATTTTCAGCTGTGTTTCCTAGTGCTGGTCATGGGTTCCCTTCTCAAGTTGGTCGATTTATGTACCCTATGCAGTCTATTTATTTCCACATATTGAATCCCTGAGGAGCACGCAGAGGGTAGTATGGTTATCAGTCCAGAAGCTGCGTTTAGTGAGCTATATCAGATTCATAAGGGGTTGAGTTACCCTTCATTGATGGGTCATTTAACTACTGTAATGAGGGACGGGTTTATATGTTGAAGAAGCTTTGAATCTTCTTTGTTTTGTTGTTGGGTAATCACTGAACGAGTTGTTGGTTATTGTCTCTTGTACTAGGGCTGATTCACTAAAAATATATAATAGAATTACCAGAGGGGGACTGATTTATATTTGTAGCTACTCCATCCTGTGGTGGCATCATATTCAGAGAATCTACTAGTTGAAGGAACACTACAGGTTCTATTACTCTTATGTTCATTATGCCTTTTGTGATGAGTTATTCATGAGTCAGTTCATGTTTAGATTTTAATTCCATTAGTATTGTACTAGCATTAAGAACACACACACACACATATATATTTCAAAATTGTTATAAATCAGTTTTTCGTTGTTGAAACGCATCCTAATGGCATGAAAATACCACTGTGTACATTCTCTGAGTTACGTAAATAAAAATTATACTTACAACAGTATACCCACAAAGTGTTTGACGAAAAATATCACTGGAAAACCATATAAAATCTGAAAACTACAGTCAGGTATTTTGGGAGATTTCCAAGAGGAAATTTTAAGTTGAGGACTTCATCCTTTGTCTTCAGGAAATCGGTCCATGTCTTGCAAGAGAAATCATCAATCAACGAAACATAATACATGCCTCCCTACGCTAATGCTACTGACATTGGTCCACACAAATCCAAATGAATCAAATCCAAAATATCCTTGGACCTATGTTTGCTGCTTCGAAAAGCAACCTTGATGTACTTGCCAAGTGCGCACCTGCATACGCCTTGTTCAATTCTGAAATCTGGAAGACCTATGACCATCTCCCTCATAATGGGCAATGCTCTATGACGTAGGTGCCCAACCTCTTGTATCACAACTCGCACAAGCTATCACTCCTATGAACCAAAAAGCTCAAACAAGCTCACCTTGTAACATGTAGAAATTACCTTCTCTAACCCCAATCACAGAAGTTGTGTCTTGGTTAGATCCTTCCCGCTTGATTGATACTTGCCCTTTCTTGAATTCCACTGCAAGACCATTATCCTCCATGGTCGAAACTACAAGAAAATTCTTCTTGAGCCCTATAACAAACAACAAGTCCTACAAGTCCAAAGAGCTCCCTAAATCGAGTTGGAATGAAATTGAACCAACTCCAGTTACTGAATACTTGGCATCATCACCAAGCTCCACCTATATTGTTGATTCATGCTTTGTTGGACCCATAAACCAATGTTGAGCTAATGTATATGAAAAGATGCCCCACTGTCCAAACTCCAAATACTATGCTCGTAGAAAGGCAAGAAACCAATGAGAAATCTTTCTCAAACTTCACAACAAATCAACTGATCCAAGTTTCTATTGAGGCTACCACCTACTTTTGTTGGTGCTTCCCTTTTCCCTTTTCCTTCTTTGGATGTTGTGATGCATAATGTCTAAACTTATGACAAATGAAGCACGTGATTTTACTCAAGTCCTTCTACTTCTCTAGCTGTGAACATGACTCCTCATGCTTTCCCTTACTCTTAGTGGAACCCTTTCCTTTTCCTTCATTGTTCGCCCAATTACGGCCAGGTTCTTGTCACCTCCGTTCTTCCTGGCTTTTGACTCCATCCAAGTCTTTTTCTGGATATAGTCATCCCACAATCTCTCAAGTTTGGAAGATTCTCACGAGTACATATTCCCTGGGTGAATGGTTCCCAAGAGCTTGGGAAACTAGTCAGTGTCGTGTTCGCTAGCACAAAGTCCTCTACCTTCTCCCCAACTACTACAAGCTAATCACGAATTTGACTAATCTTCATGAGGTAACTAGTAACTGTGTTTAAATATGGACATATCTATGGATCTAAGCTTGTCTCTCGGGATCGTCTTCCTGTTAATGTTCTCACTCTAGTAGAGGCTTAACAATGCATTGAACATCTCATTTTCCCTCCAAATTTCATGAGATTCCGACGGTGGGATCTTGAGATATCGCAAGCCCTAGCTCGAAGACCAATTCTTGCCCTTGGTTTCCCTTAGGCTAGAAACCTCACTAGGATCCTTGCATTGCCTTTCATTGAAAATTCATTCCTTGATCCCTTTCCCCTCCCTAATTAGGTCAAGCATATCATTGGTTGCTAAATCCTATCCCCTTGACCTAACTTGGGTCCACTTGGTCCCGTGTGGTCCCATATCTTATCAAAGTCAACTCTTCAAAAACCACTTGGGAAACCAAGTTCCACAAGGATTTTAGGGTTTAGGAAGCTCCTTTACAAGTCACATTCCCTAAGCCAAGCCCTCAAATCCCTACTCCCCTATCCTAGAGAATCTTGTACCTTGCTTAAGAAGCAAGCAAGTCCCACTCTTGAGTCTCTCCTAGGAAAGGGTTATCGAGATCACTTCACATCCATCTTAGTTGATCTATCCTTCATAAGTGATTCTCTATATATCGGGTCTCCTCCCATCGGTGAAATTCCATAAAGAGTAGGAAGCTTTAGTTGTGGTGACAGTGGGCTTTAGCTTCATTGATGCTCTGGACCTAGCAAGTGCCCCTCTAGGACCCCCTACTAGTTTGAGCGATAACAAAGCCAAGATGTCAAGGTTGTATCATATGCGATGTCATCACTGTATCATATGCGAGAACCATAGTCAAACTATGCAATACATAACAAATATACAATGCACGTTCATACATGCCATAGAGATGTGATGTATGTTCCTTCATGCAAGTGATGTGGTGTATCAACAAAAACAATAGCGTAACAGAGATACGAGTGTCGTGATGAATGTCTATGTGTCGCAGAAATGACCATCGTGAGTGCCCATAGTAAATGCAAGAGCCATAACGAGCCATATTTGAGAGAATTATTACAGATGTACGTGAGCTATGGCAATGTTAAAAATGCGATAGCTGTTGCAATACACCGCTATATATATATATATATATATATATATATATATATATATATATATATATATATATACTCGGACCTTATAATAGAACGATACCAATTATCAAGATGAAATGCGAGACAACAACGAATGTGGTCCGCCAAAAAATAATCCAAGAATGCCTTCGAACCATTTCAATGAACTTCAAAAGTATATGTCGAGCCTCCACCAAACTCTTGATCCATATGAACCACAGAGAATAGTTAATCAACCTTCTTACTTTTCATTCCATAGTGTGCCTCCCTTTTATAAGACTCACGGCTTGTCAAATGAAACCCTTGAGTGAGGCCGACTTTGAGATTTGGAGGGAGAAATTTTATTTTGAATTTGCTATCAATATTTTAAATATATATTTTCAAAAACTATTTGCCCAAATAATTCCTTTTAACCAATTTATAACTCTTCTCTTAACTGATATAAACTTCTTTAAGGTCTAATATGTTTTCCTTGGGGCTAAGGGGTTTCCTTAAGGGAAATTTGTCCAGACGCTGCCCAATTTTAACAGCCTACATTGCGACATTGCAATATGATGGATGGATGTTATGCACTAGACCACAAGGTTGCACCGCGTTGCACTATAAAAGTGCGATGCACCATCTAACTTCCCAAAAATTCTTAAGTTAAAATTACCCTTCCCTTCCTGCCCTAATGGTATGAAGAATAACTTTAGGTGTTTAACCATATAGACATTTATGAATTGAATGAGGGGGGGCTTAAAATTTGGCTCTTGTTGAAAAATTTTAGCACAGTTGTAATCGCTACAACAATTGGCGAACCCATTGGGAGAACTTCAACATCTTTAGTTTAGCTTTTAAGTTATGATAGAGCTTAAAATTTTGGGAAGTATTGTCTTGACTCTATGGGTACCACTTGTTTCGCTGTTTGATTCTAGTCAGAGATTTAGTCTCTTTGTTAACTATCTTGGTCTTGGTTCATAACACACACTGATTTCAACAAAAATTGAATACAAAAAGTTTTGATGCGAAATAGAGATTTTGTGCATGTGAATTAAAAATGCTTATAGAATTAATGAGTTTCGGTGTTGCTCTGCTGCAAACTAAGTCACCAGGTTCATGTTCGTGTTCGAGTTTGGCGACCTTGAAATTCGAATAAAGTTCGGCACCTAAAATTTTGCCAATAAAGTTCGACATAGAAATTTGAAAAAAAAAAGTGTATAGATTAAAAAAAAAACACAAAAGAAAAAACCAAAAACAAAAAAACAAAAAAACAAAAAAACAAAAAAACAAACCCATTTAAAGTCAAATTCAAAGTCCATAATGCACATTGCAAACACATAAAATTATTGCTCAAACATTTAAATCATTTCCACATAATTTTATAAACCATGAAAGCAAGTGCCAATAAAGAACCAACTTCCATACATGTAACATAGTAAACAAGGTGAGAAATTCATCATAGATATTCACACCCATATCAAATTCAACAAAACCATGGGCCATATCAGATTTCATATATTGAAAAACAACCTGATAAAAAAGTATTCAAAAGATATAAACTCAAAAGTTTAAAGTAGCTTAGCAGTTTTAGAAAATTGTTCATGCAAAAAGTAAATTAGAAATCTAAAACAGGAACACAAGTTTTATTCTTGATGTTCCTGTGGCCCACTTGTTATATCAAAAAGTTCTATATCATCAAGAGCAATAGGAGCTGTGAATCCGCTAGATTCTTCAGCATCAGAATTAATTAATATTTAATACATTTAATAATATAATTTATATCTTGAAAAATATTATACAATTTAAAAGTGTAATAAGAAAATGTATGTGTGTATTTCTGTGGAAAGAAATCAACCCACAATTATACTCATATTTAAATAAGAGTGTTTAAGCTCAAAACTATTATAACAATATTCTTATGGACATCAAAACTCAACATATCACTAAAGAGGATTGAAACTTAGATATATAGAATTGGAGTCATTCTACTCAACCAATATGTATAACAATAATTGAATATATATATATATATATATATATATATATATTATTTTTTAAATATAGTCTTACAAAAAAATTAATTTTATAATTTAAAAAGATAAATTTATTATTAAAAATGTTAAATAGAAAATTTTAAATTTAAATGCATATAAATAATCATCCACCCACCCGAATATATATATATATATATATATATATATATATATATATATTGAATTATTATTATTTTATATTGTTTTAAATAAGTTTTTGGATTTAAGCCTAACGTTACCTAACATCCATTTTCTCTCACAATCTGTTGGATGTTTTGCAATAAGCTCACAGTATATCGTTAATATTACATTGCATTACATTAGTATTGCATTGCATTATGGAGAAGATTTCACAGTTTCTTTGTTTGTCTCTCCATAATTATATTTGCAGGAATAGCTTTGACGTGGAGAAATCACAATGCACAATGAAGGTTCTATCACATGGATAAACTACAATGAACAATTCAAGTGCTGTCACATGGATAAACATACCGGATTGTAAATTAGAAACATCTCGAGTATTGCACGTGGTCTGAAATAGGATTTAGTCTTTAATCATACATGTTCCAACCTTACAGGGTTATCATGACTGTGGACTGGTCGGTTCTGTTTTCACGTTTATGGTCACTGTGGTCACGGTTCTGTTTATAAAACAAAACACAGAACCCGTTGGCTGTAACTTGGAACAAAACCAAACCCACGGGCCCGCAAACAATGAAACCTAATTTTTTTTTTAATTTTAAACAGCGAATACAAATGAATAATTTTTAATTTTTTTTAAACGGAGAAAAAACGAACCTAAATGAATACAAACGAATTTAATGGTGTTTTTTAATTAAAGTTCGGCATTTTGTTCGTCATTTTGTTCGAGTTTGGCATTTTGTTCGGCGAACTTGAATGAATAAATTCAAATTCCGTTGAATTTCAGCGAATTTCGAATTTATTCGTTCAAATTCGCCGAACCCGGTAACTAAGGTTGCAAACAAGTGTCCACAACCCCGACAAAGCCACTTCAAGGAACACAAGTATTGCTTCACTACCAACGAACATCCATAGCCCCGACAAAGTTACTTTGCATCAACCTTTTGTGCGAGAAGCCTTTCTCGTGTCTTTACCCTTTTATTGATTTTCTTTATATGCAATTTTTGCATTATTATTTGGAGTCTCATCCCAAATGGTGTCAAGTCTAATTGAGGCATCATACTAGAGAGATCCCCTTAAGATGGTAAGCAGTGCATTAAACCCATCAACAGGTATCTATAACTTGAAGATAATAAAGAACAAGAATATTACAATGTCATTTTAACCTAGGTCACTCAACATAAAGAATGGAAGATTCCTTCCAGATACTAGGCTTATGAAGGAAAATGCTTTGAAAATATTTAAAGAGTAAAGAGGCTCATAGTCCATTTACCCTCCTAAAAACAAAGAAATGAAGAGCTATATTAATGAGACAACCTTCTATGACATTTTACTTGAAGTAAGAAATGATACCAGCACTCTTCCAATAATAGATTTCGTTGAACAGAAGGGTTTGGAATCTGGCTGAGACATATGGCATTTTCTTGTAGGCACAAGGTGGTCCTCAAACCTCGATTCAACCATGCATTGGGAACCAAGCATTCTAAGGAGAGAAATCCAAGTCAAAACTAATTATGTTTATAACTTATAGTCAAGTACGTCCTTTTCCAACCTTTATAAGTTTTATTAGGCATTCTTCAGTCATGTTGGACGCCTAATCCTCTATGGGTTAGTGTGGAAGCCGAATAGACAAACGAAGTCCAAGAGACCTTGGGATGTGAAACCCAACAATCAAACCATGTACTATAAATGTATATGTTTTGTTAATAAAAAATGTACTCTCATGTTTTATCTTTCATATTTTGTCGCTGCCATGTGTGTGTTTAACATGGTATCAGAGCAGGCGTATTCCTACCCTGCATAATTACTTTGAGACATTTGTATTATGGCCTTTCTGTGCAGGTCATTTCTACCATCAGTTCTGCATTTCATGAATGTTTTATCAGCCACATTTTAGCTGCATTCTCTGCGCACAATTCCCCGGATAGAAAAATTCTAACATACCTGACGCTAACGCTTCCACTAGTTTGACATACCTGTTCCTGTCGTTGTTGGATACCTACTCCTATGGCTGCTGGATACCAGCATACAAAAACGCTCAGCTTTTGTGTTACATCCGTGTATAGTTGAGAGCGTTGTAATTACCATATCGCCATGAAAATTCACAATGTATTTCCTTAATTTGATCATTTCTTCGTTGTACTCGATTTCGAAGAAAAATGCCCCGTTCTGTCTATTGTTGCTCTTCAACCTTTCCATCCTGTTCTGCAACTCCTTCTAAACTTGTCGATCTTAGCATTCAGCAAATCAACGAAGTCAGACTCCTCCATAGCCGTTTTGTGCTTATTGCATTCAAAATCTAGAGTCGGGGAACCCTATTCCAAGCGTAGGTTCTGTGTGTCGTTAATGCCATCACCTGCCACCATTTGTTCTTGCACTCTCACCACTTTCGAAATGAAAACTGCACATTCTATTTCTTATTGAATTCATTCAAGGCAAAGCACACAAGAGATCAATAAGGGGACTATGTTGAACTATTGCTAGTGGTGCCAGCGCAGGAATGTCACCATAAGAAAAATCGCTCTCCACCTCGTTGCTCTCTGTTGCAACCTCGCCTTCTCCAATGGTCATATAATACTTCCAGTTAACGCCTCTCAAATCACTATCTTCCATTGTTTGAAGCTCGGTCCATACATACGCCCAATCCAATACCATCTCACACCTTCCTCCACGGCCCTCCTCCATACACAGTGCTCTGATACATTTATGTTGAATGTTGTAACGTTGTTGGTCTCACAACAGACATGGAGGTGAACATATACGGCCTATAGTGTTGAATCTGGAATGAGAGGTGCAAAATGGTGCGGCTCACACCATTGGTCTGAGCTTGCATACCTTCGCTCTGCGTTGAAGATGTGAATGCCCCCGATGGCTAAGGTTGAGTAACCGCCGCTAAATCTTATATTTTGAATTTGCAGAGTCATGCTATTTGTTTTTAATTGGCCATTGATAGTTGAATATAGGGAAGGGGGAAGGATAAAATCCCACCACCATATTTGAGGGCTAGAATCTTCCTACGCAGCAACTATTTCTGACATAATGTTCCTACGCATAAGCAGATGACGCAAGGGATTTTAATCCTCGTTGGTGTTTGACTTTATCATGGATGGATCTTCCATTGGAAAATTACTACTTACTTTTGGGCTCCTCCCTCTATCATAAATGGATTTTGATATCCGAAGATTCCTGTTTTGAGGAGGTTCTTAGTCGGAATGCGATCCAAAACGAAATGAAGGTCAAGTACTATAATTTATTCAAAGTGGAAGCTACAGCCAGAGACGAAGTGGGGCGCCTTCAGGTTGTCCACTGTCACGCTATCCACTGTCCACTTCTGGTGTCTCGGTGACTTCATGAATTTAGGCCTTTTTGCGAGTATCGATCCCTCGTCCTCTTGCTCGACTCCGGAAACAACGCTGAATTGAACGTTACAACGCTACAATGGTGAATATTACAAAGCTACAATAGAACGAACGTTACAATTGAACTTTGCAACGTTGATTACAATTCTATATCTTAGACCAGAAACGGCCCACGAGGAGTTAGGAGGAGGAGAACGCTGGCGCCCTTCACATTTTTCCTGTAGTGCAAGATATTTATGTAAGGGAAAGCCCCACAGTCTTTTTCTGGCTCGAATGGGGGACACAAGATTATAATTTCGTAGGAGCTATGGCACTTTTCGCCATTAATGTTGTTATTTCTACCACAAATGTAACTCACTGTAATTAAGATGCATGTTATTATTAAAATCCAACCTGAGATTTTGGATCTGTTCATGCTTGGGCACCATCACAGTCAGTCTGCCTAAAGATTAGAAGGTTGAAGGGAATTAATCTCTACAATTGTTGAGAATGCTTGGTTAAAGGTTTTTGAGAGGGGATATGAATTACTTCATGGGGAGGAACATAACGCAGTCAGATTTCCTACACAAGGATATTTGTTGTATTTCTTTATTGTAATTTTTGTTCCATGCAAAAAAATGAAGTTATCAACTAAAGCAGTGAACCTTGCACTACTCCAGATATCTGAACTATTTCATGCATAGGACTGATGAAGGACATTCTCTTGGTGGCATCACTAAATGATTCAAGAAAAATTATGCCTGCATTATATATTCAATGATGGTTTGATGCACAACTCATATTCTTCATTTTTGAAATCTTCAATAGTTGAGGTTTGTTTAGCCCTGCTACAGCCTCACTGGCCGAGAAAGTGAAGGAGTATCTGAAGGATCCAAGCAAGTTTGCAGTTGTTGCTGCCCAAGTTGTGGCATTGTATTTAAAACTCATTATAGTTTTTGTCTACATATATATGCATTGATTCCTTGTTACTTCGACTGCTGCATAAGAGTTTGGTGGGCTGTATAAAGGCAATGATTGTTTTGACAAATAAAAGTAGTCTTTTGTGGAGAAAAGTTTAGTCGGTTGTATTGTCAGAACATAGTGCTGGTCATGAGTAAACTCTTATTTTTATGTAATGGATTGTAATTGGTGCTTGCTGGTTGCACACTGATCATTTGCTGCACATTTATAAAGGATATTGTTGTGTACTGTGAGTGGGTATTACTTTTCTGCATTGAGTAGTAGTTGTGATCAGTTTTTAAGGTGTAATTCTGACATTGAAGAAAAAAATGGCCAGAATCAATGAAGTATTAGAGTTCCTCAAAACTCTGATATTGTCTACTACTCATGATACATTAAAAGTCAGCAAAGTTTCTCTCACAGACATTCAGGTCTGTCTACAAAATGCACAAGAGAAAATTGATTTTTTGCAGCTCGAATCTCAGCTACAGCAAGAAGAATTAAAACAAAGGAGTCATCATTCTGAACCTGTTTCTGTTCAGAAGATTGAAACAGAGTCCCATAAAACAACAGTTTTACATGCACATGCAGAAGTTCAGTTTGCACTTCCCAAACCCATCATCAGACCTTGGGAAGAGCTTGTCCATAACAAGCACAAAACTGGTCTTGGATATGACAAGGACTTGTCCTTTCATATTCTATACTACTCCAAACCAATCCAATTTCAAAGTGCTGGATTCATTCATGACAGTTCACCTCCAGCTGTTCCAAATTCTGCCCCTCTTCTATAGCAGCCACAACAGATTGTGAAATGCCAACACTGTGATCGAGTTGGCCATCTGAAAGATCACTGTTTTGATCTTCATCCATGTAAGCATTGTCATAAAACCAGTCATTCTTCAAACTGATGCTTCAGAAACAAGTCTTGGCAATGGGCATCAACAGCCAAGAAGATATTTCAGTGACATGTCAGAACTTGTTCCAGTGACGGGGGGAAATGATGGTCATCTACAAGCTTCAAAGCCACATCAAGCAAGCCTGAGCCACAACCTGCTATACCAGATTCAGAGTTGTAGCCAGAGACAAAGATGCCCCTAAGCATGCCTTCAGTTGGTAATCTGGGACACTTCCTCTAACAGAAGACTTCAGCTTCTTGTAAGTTTTGGAAGAGTTCCAGGAATTGCATTAAGCATTCCAAAGTTGGTGGTAATCCTTAAACCATCACAGGTTGAGACTTCCTTTTTCAGGTTGAAGTTCTCCCTTTTATGCGGGGTGAGACCTCCCTTTCATGGTTGAAGGTTTCCCTCTTCAAAACATCAGGAGCACTTCCTCTAGCAGAAGACTTGAGCTTCATGCCAGACTTGGAAGAGTTTCGGGAACTGCACTAAGCGTTCCAGTGTTGGTGATCATCCTTAAACCACCGCCCTTTATACCAACATTTCAGAGAGCACATTCAGCCTAGTGTTGCCATGCATTTTTTGCACATTTTGTATTACAGCTCTCTTCTTGGACTCATACATAACCCTTTGGATTAAAGGGGGGAATGTTGGACACCTAATCCTCTATGGGTTAATGTGGAAGCCGTATAGACAAACGAAGTCCAAGAGACCTTGGGATGTGAAACCCAACGGTCAAACCATGTACTATAAATGTATATGTTTTGTTAATAAAAAATGTACTCTCATGTTTTATCTTTCATATTCTGTCGCTGCCATGTGTGTGTTTAACAAGTCTCAATCTACCTTAATTGTTCTTTAATATGGTCTAATCACACTTAAATAGTACTAAAATTGTTTAGTTATATTTATCCTTAACAGGAATAAATGCAAGGAAGAAAAGCATCATATCCTAAGTCACATGTATGTGTACTCACAGAGTCACAGCTAAATACTTTAAATTAGTCATAGTCAAGTAAGTCCTTTAAATTAGTCACAGTCAAGTAAGCACTTATTTATCCTTCATAACTCTTAATTAGGGGGGTATTAACTCTAACTTTTGGCTCAAATGTTCATCATTACAGGTTGATTATGATGGCTGCATTTGCAGGCAGAAAAATGCATTCTACAGACCATGTCGAAGGGAGAGGAGGAGAAAGTCATAGAAACTATTCCAGGACAACACATACAATGTATCCAAGTATTTATTCTCATCTTTATTAATTACTGTTTACTATCACACAATTTATTATCATGTTTACTATTCATTGTTTATAATCACATAACACAATTCCTCATTCCACAGAAGAGTATTCATTGTTTATAATCACGCAACACAATTCCTCATTCCACAGAGAAGGATAGGGATGTAGAGAAAATACACATATTCATACCACAACCAATTAATATACCATTAGGATAGGGATGAAGAGAAAACACACATATTCATCCCACAACCAATTAATATACCATTATGTTAGTAGGAGGGCCCTGTGGAAACAGCAATTGGTGTAAGGATCATGGTATTATCATGTTTGCTGGTGTAAGGATCATTGTATTATCATGTTTATTAGTCATTATTTATCAATGTTGCAAACAACGGCATCAAGATAAAATCGGCAACAGCAAGGGTCTGGAAAACCAAAAAATCGGGAAAATCGGGAAAATATTGGTAAAAACGGCAAACATCTGCAAACTTAAGATACCATAAAAATATCTTTAAAAATTGGCAAAGCCATCGTGATTTCGAGATAAAATCCGGGTGTTATCGAGATGTTCGCAACACTTATTATTTATCATCAAACAACGTCTCACAAAAGAGGAGATGGAGTCAAAGTAAGCATGCAAATCGATTGCATAGCCAATCAACCATTATTGTAGGAGAGCCCTATGGAAGCCCCATTGGCATAAGGATCATCGTATTATCATGTTTCCTTTACACTACAACATGTCTCACAGAGGCAAAACGGGAGAGAGAGCGCCCTAAGGGAATCACAATTGGCCCAAGGATCATGGTATTATCATGTCTACTATTCACTGTTTATTATCACACATGTTTCACAAAGGAGGAGGGGGTGGCAGAGCAGCCACGATTATTCAATTACAGCCAATTAACCATTGTGTTTGTGTTAGTTCGTACGAGGGCCCTTGGTATGTTGAGACATATACATGATCATATGAAGGCATCTATCTAACACTTTGTGTAACTGTCTATTAGTTTTTTTGGTTCTTTTCTTACTATGCGGCAGACAATGAATTGCGGTTCTTTATATTATGAATTCTAGCATAGTTTTATACACTCACAGACAGATATTTTAACCCGGGATCTGTTATGTGCACAGTTCTCCGATAACACTAGACACACTAGAGGTAGACTATAGGTCCGGACTCCCGAGTTAAAATGGATCTGTGCTAATCAGGCATTAATTCCTGGCACAATTGGGCTTAATTATGCTTTAAAACCTATTAAAATAGGTTGAATACAAAGGAATCTAGATTAACCCATAGCCAATTGGTAAAGGCGTTGATCAGATGCCAATGTTCAAATCTCCCTCAAGTGGATTATCGTTCCATGTTAACACAGAGTTGAGGTTTATAGCTACCAAAGAATCAAACAAAAGCATTTAAACATGTTAAAAGATGCTAATGCAACAAACCCTCAACCCTTCCAAAGAAACAAGAAAGACAGAAAGTAATGCCAGTACCCTCCTTCCCTCACCTGAGGCTTGGCCCGCCGGGGCCTGGATCTCCTAAGCTTCTGCAACTCATGTGCATTGGACACGCCCAGCACTGCAGACTCAAACGTCCCTATATTCCCCACAATTCTCTTATCCGACTCCAACAGCAGATATGAATCCACACTATGTGGCACGGAGGGCGGCTTCCACTGCCTGGAATGGAAAATGACGCCCAGCTCCGCCGGGATTGAATCGTACCCGCAGGCAGAAATAACAAGAGACCCCGTCTCCTCAGCCCTTTGGTGATAGGTCGCCTCCATTTTTTCCATGAATTCAGGCTCTCCTGAGATGTCCAGATAATCCACGCCGCCTTCAACGCAGGCGGAGACCACCGGCTCACCATAGAGGCGGTAGGGACCCACGCAGTTGAGCACAAGTTTCGTTCTCCTGCACAAGGCCGCCAGCGATGGCGGGCTCGTGACGTCTGCCTCGATTATGGGGATATTCGCAGGGGGCAGCGATGGCGCCGCGGCCCATCTAAGCGCCTCTGCGACCTTGTTTCTGCTGCGCCCAGCTATTCCTAACTTTACTCTTTGCCCTCCTCCATCGCGATCCAGATGGTTCAAGAAATATCGCACAACATATTTGCCTGTGAATCCTGAAGCACCCAGAATGACAGCATCCAACCGATCGTCTTCCATTGCGGAACTTGTTCGGTTATTACACACTGAACTTCTCGTGGTGATTGTGTTTGTATGAATTGATGTGAAAAATGATATAAATGGCACTGCACTCAGTGTTTCATTAATCACAAGTTGTTGGAGTTAGTCGACGTGTGTTTCAAACGTGACCTCATTTTGCCACTCAGCCAACTGAGACATCAATGAGTTGCTGGCTGCCCCATTCCCCAGGTTTCTTCAAACAAGTTGTTGGAGTTAGTCGACGTGTTTTTCAAACGTGACCTCATTTTGCCACTCGGCCAACTGAGACATCAATGAGTTGCTGGCTGCCCCATTCCCGAGGTTTCCTCAAACAAGTTGTTGGAGTTAGTCGACGTGTTTTTCAAACGTGACCTCATCTGTGGTCATATAAAATTGCAGTTGTCTATATCGCGACTTTTTGAAAGCCTTTCCGGCGGGTTTTTCCGGTCAAAATCCGGCAGGAATTTATTGGAATCGCAAGTTTGATAGCTAGTTTCTGCACAATGAAAGCGTCCCAGAGGTTTTCCAGGGTGCTGAATCCAAATATGCAGTTAAAAAACCATTTTAACTGCAACAAATCGAGATTTAGCCTCAATTTCTTCCGCCGGATTCCGTCACCCGGAATCTCCAAAAAGTCACATTATAGACAACTCCTATAAAATTTGTTGAACTTTAATTATTCTGATCATTTTAAATATGCTAAATATGTCTAAGATTAATTGGTCAATTTAATTTTAAATTTGCTTAATTAGCTCAATTTGTTGAGATGAGAAACACTATAAGTAATTTGAATGATGAAAAATGATGAAATAAAAAATTTGAATGCAAACTGACAATGTAACAATGTTGAATGATAGAAAATGTGAATAATAAGAATGTAGTCAATTACAAACAATCTTCATTATGCTCAATCTCAAATTGTTTTTTTCTATTGTTCTTATTTTCACACATATTAGTTTTGTCATCTTTTCATATCAAACATATGAAAGGGCACTTGAAATCATAGACCATTCAAATATTTAACTCGAGCTATTGTAGTAAACATCGTACCTTGTCTCTCTTGCTCTCAAGTATTAATAGTATTTTTCTCCAAAGTCAATCATTGTGACTTATGGAGTGTTAAACCCCAAATAATTTTCAATGGTAGTTGTTTTTTATTACCTCATTTGAATGTAAAGTGATAAACAATGTTGAATGATGGAAAATGGGAATAATAAAAAAGAAGCCAATTACAAATAGTTTACAATTTCAGGAAGCAAGCATTTCAGGTAAGTGAACTTTTTATTTATGATGAAAATTTAGGTATTGTATTTATGGTTGAATTACTGTAACATAGAAATCAATGCACGTCATCAATAATTTTTATCTGCTTACACTAAAATCAATGCAAAATATTAATTTAATTACTTTGAAATTAATGTACATCATACATCTAGTTGCATCAAATCATAAATCAACATCTACACTGAAATCAATGCATCTAGTGCAAACAATCAAATAAGATTAGAAATCAACATCTCTATTGAATCAATACATCTAGTGCAAACACTCAAATAGGATTAGAAATCAATATATACACTGAAACCAATGCATCCAGTGCAAACAATCAAATAGAAGTAGAAATCAACATCTACATTGAAATCAATGCATCTAGTGCAAGCTATCAAATAGGATTAGAAATCGACATCTACACTGAAATCAATGTATCTAGTGCAAGAAATCAAATAGGATTAGAAATCAACAACTACACTAATCAATACATCTATTTTAGTGAAAAACCAAAATATTCATGAATTTCTATATCTAACTTCTATGCTTGTATTTTCCTCTATGTGTCTCTTTTTTCTTCCCTCTCTTTCCACCTTCCATCTCTCTGTCTATCTCCTCCATCTCTCCCCCATCTCTCTCTCTCTAACTCTTTGTCTCTCTCCCTTTCTCTCTCTTCTTCCCTCTCTCCCCCTGCCATCTATATCTATACCTCCCTCCATCTCTCCTTATTTGTCTCTCTATCTCACCCCCGTAAACACATGTCACACACACACTCTCTCTCTCTCCATATCTATCTCTCTTCCTCCCTTCCTCTCTCTGTCTCTCTCTTCTTGCCTCTCTTCCCCTCCATCTATATATCTATCTCCCTCTATCTCTCCTTCTTTATATCTCTATATCAGCCTGCAAGCTCTCTCTCTCTCTCTGCCCCCTCTATCTATATCTTTATCTCCCATTGTCTCTCCTTTGTTCTCTTTATCTCGCCCCCCAAATACACACATACACACACACTATTTCTTCCTCCCTCCCTCTCTCCACCTCTCTCTTCCTCCCTTCCTTTCTCCACCTCTCTCTTCTTCCCTCTCACCCCCTCCATCTATATCTCTATCTCCCCTTGTCTCTCCTTCTCACCCCAAAACATACGCACTCTCTCTCCATATCCATCTATCTCTATCTCCCTCCCTATCTATATTCCCCCTCAATCTCACTCTATCTCCGTCTCTTAAATTTGATCACATTATATTGTATTTAAGAAAGTAACTAAATTAAAAAACATACTTAGTTGTAAAATATTAAACCTATATTTTGGATCAATCATGTCAAAGAAAATACAATAATAAAAAACTTAAATGAAGCATGCACTATCTTTTCTCTATCATTGTTAGTTACTTTGCTTTCCCTCTTTGCTTGGATGAGGATTCGTCGATTTTATTTTTTATTTTTTTAATTGACGACCTAGATTGATTCGCAAGGGAATATGCTCAGCATATGCTTAGTCTTAATGTTTATCAACAAGTTATAGAGTTTCTTAGGTTGCATTGGCTTTTAATGAATTTAAAAAATTATATTCGTGCCACGTGGCTCCCACCCACCAAATTTGCAGGGATTTGAGATTTTTCCAATTCTAATAAGTTCCTCCATGATAATTTCCTTACTATTATATATAGCATTCATTTATATATAAGAAAAAATTATTTAGCAAAATGGTCCATTACTTTTAATAAATTTAAAAAATTAGATTTGTGTCAGTTGGCTCCCCACCCACCAATTTCCTAGGGATTTGAGATTAATTCCAATTCTAATAAGTCTATAATCTTTTAGAGAAGGGTTTGAATTTTGCCTTTCCTCCTAGAAAGATCACAGTCGACGATATCATCTGTGACATCGAATATGGTATTAGAGACTTACCGGAAGTCACTAAGGATATCATTAGACAAGACTGTGTGGTTGTCCTTAGAAAGGCAAGGCCCCCCAAGAACAACATCAGTAAGCTTGAAATTGATGCTCTCAAGTCCTTAAACAATAACAAGGATATTGTTGTTCTCAAAACCAACAAGGGTGGTGTTGTAGTTATTCTTGATAAAGAGGATTACAAGCACTAGTAGAAAATGATGAAATTAGTGACTAGGTGACTAAAAAATTTAGTCACCGCAATTATTTCAAGTGAATTGCTACTAAATTTAAGCGATTTTAAGTGACCGAACTAAAAATGACTGACTTAAACGACTAATTTAGTCTAGGGATAAAAGATACGACTAGATAATAAGTGACTAACTTAAATGACTAATTTAGTCTAGGATTAAAATATATGACTAGATAATAAGTGACAAAATTAATAATGATTAACGTAAATGACTATTATAGTCTAAGAATAAAAATATGACCAAATAACAAGTACAACAAGGATATGAATTAGTCATTTATGTTAGTAATTTTTTATTGTGTCACTCTAGAAATGGTAAATTGCAATTTTGATACCGAAGTGTTACATTTCACTACAGGGGTCTCTGAATCCATCTGCGGTGTTAAAATTTAGAGACAAAGGGGTCTCTAAATCCATATACAATGTTAAAATTATGAATACCCTTTTGTCTCTAAAGTTTAACACTGCAGATGGATTCAAAGACCCCCTTCTTTGAATCCATCTGCAGTGTTAAATTTAGAGACAAAGGGGTCTATGAGTCCATCTGCAGTGTTAAAATTTAAAGACCCTCATCTGCAATGTTAAACACTCTAGAAATGGAAAATTGTAATTTTGATACTAAAGTGTTACATTTCACTAAATTTTAATGCTATAGATGGATTCAGAGACCCCCTTGACCCCCTTAAAGGAGGTCAGCTCTGAATCCATCTGCAATGTTAAAAGTTAGATATTAGATGGATTCAACGACCCCCTCAAAGGGGCCTATGAATACATCTATAATGCTAAAATTATAACAATTTTATACAATATTATTGACTATAAGTTTACAATATATAATAGTTTTACACTCTCTAATTTGGAAGGAGGAATAAGAAAGAGAGTTTGAAACTGATATTGAAGGGTTTTAAGAGTTAATAGGAATTTGTTCCTCACATCTTAGAGAGACAACACACTATTTGTTGTGGGGTTTTTGTGGTGTTGTTACATACCATGGTTGATTATTGCACTAGATTCGTTGAGGCAATATTGATTGTATTAATTTGAATTCAATGTATGTTGATTAATTTAAACCTTATCAATTAATATAAATGTAGACTACTCTAAAGCCATATTATTCTATACATAATTCTACAAACACATGCAGGGGTTGCAAAGCAGAGCTCAATTGCCAATCTTGCACCTAGGTAAAAGTTGGATTATTCTCCACTTATTACAAATAGAGGAAACTCAATTAGCAAATAGTTGAATTATTTAAATTTAAATATAAAAAATGTATGTGCTTATGTATTTTTAGTTGATAATAATTATCATATTCTTATTTATATTCCCTCATTTAAACTATACAATGTAAAAGAAAAGGCATTTCTAAATATCATGATCCCAGATATGAAGATGGACATTCAACCTAGTTTTTATACCATGGTGGATAACTGTTTTCAAGCCAACAAGTATAAACCATGGAATACCATTTAGTTTGGAAATTATCCCATCCTAAGTCTTAATTTTATCTTTCCTTCTTATTTGTTTGTCCAAATACATTATCCCACCAAAAAGATGCATGCCCTTTCAACTTTGTGAATATATGCTTCACTCTCTTGGGGTCCTCAATTTCTCAAACTCGAGGGATTTCTCCATCTTCCCAATCTAATAAATCATCTAGTCTTATCTCCCATGGGGCCTCTACTTTTCACTCTTCATTACTCACATCATGAATATCTACTGCAACCCCTCTTTTCTTAGCTTCCTCCATGGAATCCATTCTAGTTAACATGAACCTCAACATCTAGGGGATTTTATTTGTGGCTATGTTTCCCTCTACCCTATGCTTGTATTCCTAATTCCCTTATGTGCTCTTTTGCAATTCTCCTTGTTATAGCTCCACCAAACAAATTCCCTTTGATAACATTGTTCTTCAATTCATATGTGGGCCTCAAACCTACTTTGATACCAAAATAATGCAACCTAAATTAGTATTTACATAGGCAACAATAATCATGGTTACAAATCCACTTCAAACATAACACATAATAAACAATTAAAAACACACACAAAATTTTATATCCTAAACAAAATAAAAGATGACTTTGCTCTTAGAAAAACATGAAACCCATATCAAAACCCCTTAATTCTTCTTTTTAGCTAAACTAATTTCTTATATTCAACAATTCATTATAATTTACACTCTCAATAAATTAGAAAAAATATATATTTTACAACATTTTAAATTTCAACAAACTAATTTTTAATCAACCAATAACTTAAAAACTTTAATAATTATAAATGAATAAAATAATAAAAAGCTCTATAAATTTTATAATAAGAAGAAAATCATAAAAAGTTTAATATAAAACTACATATTTATCTATCTTTTAATACCAATCAACCAACTTTGATAAAAAATAAATATGAAACAATCTCACTATAAATAATTTTCCACAACAAATTCAAATTTCCCTCAATAATCTCAGTCCATGACTTTACATCAATGAATTCATTTGATCTTAAGCATCTAAACCCTCAAAGACTTGGATAAACCCGACCAGAATAATATGCGTCCAATGAAATCCTCTGATATGCTCATGTAAAATCCACCATTATTCCACAACGGCCTCGGAAAAGATGACGAAGATGGAGGCCATGAACAACAATGGAAAGGAGGTGGATAGGGATCCGACCGCTGGTTTTCCTCTGGTGATCGCAGAATCGACGAGAAACCCTCTGTGGCATTGCCTTCGTCCAGCATGTGGGCGCATAGAATCAGCCATGGCTGTGCTCCTTCACTCCCTTGCTTATCTACCTCGGGACGCCCAGAGGAGGCTTCAACCATGGCATTTGATCCTCTGCCTCGGCTCGTCCGACAAGGCCGTCAATATCACCCTCACCACGGATCTAGGGTTGCAGCTCCTCCATGTCCACACAACCAGGGCCGAGGAGGTGGTCGATATTGTCATGGTCTTGTTGCACACATACTTGTTGTTGAAACAGGGCTTTTCCAGCTACAGTTGGCTTGGATCGCTCCATCCCTAGTGCCAAGGTACCCACTGCCATGGTCTCGTGCTCCAGATCACTGGCCAACCAGCCTCGGCCTACACTCTTACCACCAAGAGCTTGGCATCCAAGATGACAATCCTCTATTAGGATTGCGAAGAGGTATGTGCTATTGATACATCTATTGTATTTTTTAGAACACTTGCCTCTAAATAAATAATTTTGCAAGTCAACTCTCTAGTGGAATTTGAGAATTAATGAACCCAAAAAACATTCTAGAACATCAATATTTTTTTGGCATTTGAATGTTGGATTTGTGTACATTTCTGAAAATGCCCTAACAAACACTATCTTTAAATAAAGACTGCCCAAGGGTAATTTGCAATGACCTTCCATGATTTTTTTCGAAGGACGAGCCCTAACAAAACATTTCAAGCCATGGAGCATTTCTTTGGCTTTAGAATGATGGATCTGGAAACATTGCACTCATAGGAATTATACTGCGACCAACTTCATCTCAATGTGTATAACATTTACATAATTCTTTTCCTATGCTTGGGGACATGAGTAATGATAGAGGTGATTTTAAACTTCCCTTTATGTGAAGGGAAAAGTTGTGAGAGGGTGCAGATCTTTCCCTCTAGCCACCAAATAGATGGATACTTTTAATGATTTTCTTTCGACAAGTGACCTTGTATCGCTCCACTGTGTTGTGACAAAAGAAACACTACAGATTCTCAATCTTGAAACTTTGCAACACATAAAGCTAGGTAATGGATCTAGCTTATTTCAAACTATTTCTCTTTGACACTATTAGTTTATTACATTCTCCAAAACATAGTATTCAAAACCAGAACCGATGACCAAACTAGTCCAACTATCAAACTAGGTTTCAAACCAGGACTGGTTAGATCTTGTTAATTTTAGGTTAACATGTTCTTTTCTTAGGACAATTACTTTAGAGATCCATATTAGCCCAATTTTCCATTAGCAATCACATAAGACATCATTATAATGACAGTAACTGAAGGAAGAACATAGACGAAAGATGCAAAAGACAAGCCAAGACAAGAGTACACAAGGATATGGCACAAGCTAGGGAAAAACCCTAAGACGGGGAAAACCCTTGATCAGTACTTTATCTTATTAATAATATCAAATGTTCAACAGAGAGAGAAAGTACAATAATTTAAAGTCAAAATGACTTGCCAATTTGAAGATCCAATATGATTTCCCTTGGACAAGTGAATAGCCCAAAACTGCAATATCATCATTCTGTCAATAGTGGTCAGCTAAGATCTGGTTAGGGTTTCTTACAGTCCACTATTGTTCCATTCAATTGATCAAGAAACCCTCCTTTCAACTGCGACTTTCCTTGGCAAGAAAGAGGTTGTCCATCATTGGCCCTTAGAATTGATCTGAACCCAAGATAGGCTTCTCAACCCCTCTATCTAACCTGGTGCATGCCTGCAGACCTACCTAAAGTAATGGCTTTGAAGTGCGGACACAGAAAGGGAGAAATTCTTCCTTAAATTGACCATAGATCAACTCAAAGTCAATACCCAAACATGACCTGACTTTCTGAGGTTGAATTTGGACCTATAATGACAAGATTACCCATACAAGTTGCCTTGAAATTTCATCATCCTGCGGTTGTTTATCTGAGGAATCTTGACCCTAGTTGCTGAGGAAGAAACCCAAAACAAACAACCCTTCGTCCTCCTTAAGAGCTCAGCTACCTTAGATATAAATTGGATCCCTTTGATGTATCAAATGAGGTTGAAGGCACCTCTATATATACAAATTGTTGAGGGTCAAAAGACATGACCATTGGGCTTTATGATGATGAGGCCGACCTTGACAATTTGCACATGAGTGGACATAAATTCAAAAACACACTTCTGCTTGTCCAAATTTGATGATCTTTAGGTTGTTTTTGGTCCTCTCAAAAAGAGGAGTTCAATGCAATAATCATCTCCAATAGATGAGTTGTCCAATGGTGGAATTTGTCCCTAGTTGCCAATTTTAACACTTCCTCTCAACTAGGGAGAATTCCATCTGGCAGTCTATCATGCCATCCAGTCATCATGAACTATCCTAATGTCACGTGCCATCTTTGTATCTTATCTCTTCTCTACTCTGTTGAACACTGATAAGAATAATGAAGAAGAATCGATTGAGAGTGAGTCACAATACCTTACCACTCTCCACCGACAAAAGTCAATCCATATAACCAGATGTAAAATCGTAATCAGACTTGGTCCCAAGTAATCAAGTTTGTTGAACATCATTCATCCTAGACATAGGGAGTACGACAGTACACGATGCGTCCATCGGTAGTGCTATGGTCCCAAACCACTTTTCCAAACTCATTGGCTAGATGGTAGGTACTTCCCATGTGTCCCAGACTACATGGGTAGGATGATGTAGGAACACTAGCAGGGAAAAAATATATCACATCTTGCTCACAACCACACGTAGGGAAAGGAGAACCACATCCTACAAACACATGTCACAACCATACGTAGGGAAAGGAGAAACCACATCCTACAAACACATGTCAAAACCATACGTAGGGAAAGGAGAAACCACATCCTACACGCATGCAAACCAAGAGTAGGGAAAGGATAAACCACATCCTACATGCATGCCAATCAATAATCGTAGGAAGGATCCTACACGTGGGGAAAGGGTGAACCACGTCCCACCGACATGTCAACCATCAATCGTAGGGAATGAGCATCCTACATGTGGGGAAAGGATGAACCACGTCCCACCAACATGTCCACAAGCAGATGCCTAAATGCATCTCTCACCTGGGGTATCTACAGGAGAAGGTGTGTTAATTTTAGGTATGTTCTATGCTTAGAGAAATTTAATTCAATTTTCACAGTTAGCTCAATATCTTTTCCAGATTAGCAATCACATCAGCATTAAAGTAAACTGCAGATAGAACATAAACATAAATCGTAGAAGACAAGCCAAGACAAGAGGACACAAGATGTGGCGCTAGCCAGGGACAAACCCCAATGTGGGGAAACCCCTGATCAATTATTCTTATATGTTCTTCAATAGTTTAGCAGAGAGAGAGAGAGTACATTTACAACAGAAGTCGACACTTAGACTTTCTAAATAAGAGAATAGATCATCTCTACATGAGATCAATTGAAGACATGTTGCTTCAACTGATTCTCCAAGGTGACTCCTTCACCTATCATTGTGTTGCATCTCATCATCATGCTGCACCTCACCGTGTTGCACCATGTTGCACCCATCATTACAATGCTGGACCTTATGACTATTGCACCTTGTACTAGCTGTCCCATTTACTAGCTCCATCAAACTTCATTGTTGCTCCATGCATCACCATGCTTGCAACTGTCCATGCTTTACCATTTAGACATGTTGTACCTTTTCATGCTAGGTGTACTTGCTGCTAAGTACCATACAACTGTCACAATATTAGTTTGTTGTCCCTTGCATGTTGTTGTACCAATGTGCTTCCAATTGGCTCCAACAGGCTGCAAGGAAAACTGGTGTATCTCCAACTGCTCACGTTGACCTCAATACATGGCACTTAGGGGCTGCAATAATTCTGTCCACACTAGGACTGATCCTCTAGCACCCAAATCAACATAAATACATACCTCTGCTTCTTCAATGTTTGGTGATTATTCTCTGCACTTAGGTCACTGGTTAGGGCTTCCTTGCTGCCTACTACAACCCACTTTTATTGACTTCAAGACCTCCCAAATAGTGCAGCTTTCTCCCACACATATATCTTCTCCCATGTTGTTGTTAAGTCCACCTTCTAGGCCTCCAAACGCTGCCCTACAGCCTCCTGTTCACACAGTGACCTGCCTATGTCTTTCTGCCTCCTGAACAATGCCTTTTAGGCCTCCAGCTGAGCTATAGCAGCTCCTCCTAGCTACGGATCACTTGTGGGAGGAAGATACCACAAGGAGAAGGCTTATCCACCACCCAGAACCACCCTACATGGCTGCGACCTCCTGCTGTTGAAATCTGAGGCCTTGTAAGGGACAAATTAACCAAAAACAGTCTCCTACAAGCTTCTCCTTCTCCCTTAGCTAAATTCGGCTATTTCAAAGGTGTATTACTCATGAATGGATGCACTTTGGATCCCCTTCTTCCACATTGTCCAGACTCCTAAAATCCTCTTGTTCTCTTCTAGGTTGCTACGTCTAAGGCTTGATATGATAGCAGTTAGGTATTCTTAAGATCTCGGATAGGCCTCCTCTATATAACGTATAGGAGCCTTCCTTCAACGACAAATATATGAGTGTATTAGACCTTCTTTTGTTGTGGCTACGGCATGACTAGATCCCCTTCAACTGCGGCTAGGTGTTCCTCTCTTCAATTGCGTCTAGGTCACCTTGATTTTCTGCGTCTAGGGCTTCTCCCTCTTGATCTCTTTAACCACCAAGCCCAGATGAGTGGAGAGAGATCTTAGGAGAAGTGTGTGTCTAAAATGACTCTCAAGTCATCTCCTTTTATACTAAAACTTTGAGAACTTGTGGGGTTTATTTGGTTGCTAGCCGACCTTGATGAATTGTCCCATAACAAAAATAAATTCATATCTCGATGAGTACTTATCGGAATCGGATGGTCTTTAGATCAATCCTACACCTCTCGATGAGACGGATCCAAGAAAAATATTAGCTACCATTAATAAGATGACCCACATGGAGTTTGGCCCTAGTTTCCAATTTTAACAAGGTGAACCACTCATCCTGCTCATATGCCATAGGAGAAGGTGAACCACTCATCCTGCTCATATGCCATAGGAGAAGGTGAACCACTCATCCTTTGCATATCTCATCAATCGTAGGGGAAGGTGAACCACTCATCCTTTGCATATCTCATCAATCGTAGGGGAAGGTGAACCACTCACCCTACACACATGTCAACCATCATGGGGTATCATAGGGGAAGGTGAACCACTCACCCTATTGTTGCTCATAGCTCTCAAGAAGTACCCCAGGCCCCCAGGAGCTCCCAGAGATCAATGTTCAACCGGACCCTCCTAGTAAGGTCTATCCACAACTCCCAACCTCTCTTTGAAGAAAGTAATATTCTCATTCAACAATGATGAATCTAGGTAGCTTTCCAATGCACCATAAAGCGGTACCCAATATATGTGGAGTATGGATTCTCTGAAGAATATCACAATATAGCACGTGCTCAAATGGCTCACTAAATAACTTCTTCAACTGAAATGGCTTCGTAATAAGCCATGCTTGCTGCTTTATATAATCAGCCTCAATAGTGCTTTCAGAGCAACCAAATCAAGAGATATAGTACTAGATGTTCTCTTTCCATCCATCATACTGCCAACTGATCCAGCATCAAAATATTCATGCAATCTTGGATTTCATCAGTGTACCTCAAATTATAGACAATAGAGTCACTGAGATATCTTACTAAGTAGCTATCAATATATAGATAGAGTCTTCATAGCAAGGCATTTATCTAGGACACCGGGGATCCCACTAGATATGCATATGCAGACCAACAACTTCTTCATCAGATCTTAAGTGCATGAAATAGATTATCAAGGCTAGGTCAACTCCCTCTTACTTTGAGAGGGTCATCAATCAGATATCATCAATATCTGCACCTTTATGGCTCGACTGTAACTTACTCTGGATATATATAGAAAAGTGACCTTGCCAAAATATAACCAAAGTCATGATCATGCAATTTTCATGCAGTCTTTCAAATAACAGGGATATATCTGAGTTATTGCCCTTATCAATAAACATTTGGCAAGAAGAGTCATCAGGTCATACTGCCAAGGATTCTATAGCTCCCTCTGAAGACTTGTTTCACGTGATCATCTAGCTTTCAATTATGAGCTTCTCAAGCAAGGGATGAGACTTTTCATGAGGCAACTGCAACAGTAAACTTCAAGGAAGCTCCAGGTCAAAGAGGAAAATTTTGAAGAATCGTCATGGTTCTTCTTCAATCAGGGAGAAGAAATTCTCCCATGAGATTATTTCAAAATATCTAAATTATCCTCCATCGCTAGGTGACAGATGTCAAAATCAACACCTCATCTGCTTATCGTGCTCGTATAGAATCTTTCATGCACTTTCTTCAAGGCACCTCAGCTTTCATGTTGATAAGGGTTGTTATAGAGATCTTCTCCAAAGTCCCATGCACTTCTTCACTTAGTTGTTCTTTAAAAAAAAAGTTTCAAGAGTGTTGCACCCCTTTTCAAAATCTAAGGTGCTGCAATTTCTTTTACGGGAAGATCCCTGTAGCTTCTTCAAAAGATAAGCTATCAAATGTTTCCATATGTCTTGTTCACAAATTCGATTGTGAACAAGGCTATAAAACAATCATCAATTTATTGGGGCTACAACATATCATTATGGCTACTAGACTGTAGTAATACCATGCATAATACTGGACTTGAAAAGAGATCATAGATGATGCTGAGTTGTAGAGAAGTGTCACACATAGCAGAATTGATGCCACATATCATTGTGAGGTAACCAACAATCTTCACTGTATAGGGTTCTATGATAGCTTCAGGTCTTCAAACTTCCAGGAGCATGAATCCTTTCGAACGATCCAAGATCTTTTCTTACAAACATGTCTTCAGCAGAAGCTCTACTCTGCTACTTAAGGCTTAGTATAGAAAAACTAAAAGAGGGTTAACTGTGTTATAAATATCGAATGATTTCATCGCTTGATGCCTATAGCTACTGTAAGTCATAAAATCTCCAAAATTTAGCTCAACTGATATAAGAACTATACATCATGTCACTGTATGATGTACAGATGCATTAATGCTTTGGAGCCTTACTAATGATCCATCGACATAGGGGTCTTGGCTTCTTTTTCTTTATGAGTTGAGTTACAATTGAGTCTAGAACAATAGGAGAACTAAGCTTCTTATTTTATAGGCTTTGAGAGGAAGAGAAGCTCAGAAGTTCAACATAAAGATATAAGAAACAAATGTCAACATACTACCCAAGGCCATGATTGGTGACTACCGTTGGAAAGTTTGCAGGAAACTTTGATGTCCAGTCTAGGGTACTACGTAAATTGTCTACTGAGTTTGGAGATATTTTCCTATTACAACAAGAGTGTTATGTTGAGAGAGCCTTTCTAGAGGATTTTCCAGTCATGCTTTAGAGTAAGTGTTCCAATTTTGAATCTCCAGATGTAGAGTCAGGGTCTGTAAGGCAGCAACACACATGCTTGCATCAGAAATCTGTTGCTATCAATAAGAAGTGGTTGTAACATTCCCATATCTTCAGTGATCAAATGGAGAAGACACTTGGAGCCACTGCTGGGATCGAAAGAAACCTGATCTGTGCTTATTGAGGTGTTGGGCACATGATTTTGTTTGCCATTTGTTCAGGCGCAATGAGGAAAGTACCTTTAGCATGGACAAATGGGTATGGCATCAAATGTTTGAAGAGAAGCAAACCAGCAATGAATTCAGTCTTTATAAGAGCAAAGTTCATCCATGCATGAAGGTCTTATAATCCTGCGCTCAAGATACACCATAACACAAGAAATTCTGGAGATTCGTATTTGCTTATCTAAATCACAGGATACATTAGGGCTTACTTATATTTTTTTATTGGAAGAACACATATATAAACCTTATGCGCCTTATTCAGGATCTATGAAGAACTAAGGCTTTTAATATGACTAAAGCTAGTAGTGAGGGAAACTGTAGAAGCAACAACAAAGCATACTTCTTCGCAGTATTTCTCCATACAGAGGATACTTCCATGCATACTGTTGTGCATCATTTGTAAATAAATTTGTCCTTATGTGGCATGAAACCAATCTAATTCTACCTATATATATGACAGCAAGAGCATGAACTGGTTGGAAGTCAGAATTGAGGTGTCCTTTGTCCTTTTCCTGACAGAAAAACTCAATTACATAAAGAGCATAAATAACATTTTGTCACAGTATAAAATCATTTAGAAAGACAAGGCACATGATACAGAATTAGAATTAGTTCCTTTATGTTTTCACCTATAATGCACAGGCTACAGATCTTAAAAGACAATATTTTTGCTAAATTATCAATGTCTATACAAGCTCTGGTTTGTTCAGGAAACAATATAACCAAAAGCCCTAACTAGTTTTCTTAGTTACACTTTGCAATGTTGTTGAATGGCTATAGTATTTTTCTCACCTGGTTCAGTTAACAATAGTGTAACTAAGGAAGGCAAAGTCAAGAGGTCCATCACAATTTAGGCTAAAATATCAGTTAGATAGAAAACTCCTACATGTTCCTACAATGGATTGTACTTTTTAGTCCCATTGACCAATCTTTTTTATCACTCCTTAGACATTAGTAAAGTTATATCGTCTTTTCTTATCTGCCCAGAAAGTATAATGTGATCTAGGTTTTGAGGACCCACTCGTTTCCCTTGTGAGATTTACACCAAGTAAACAATAGCTATGCATGTATTTATTAGGATCATGAAGTTTGAGGTGGGATATAATGGAGAACCAAGCCTCTTTTTCATGGGTAGTTAGCCTTATTGGGAAAAGCCTTTCCTTATTTTCATGAATATTGACCGTGTTAAAATTTCTATGTGCCAATGAGCTTCTTGGAGCTCGTGGACTATTCATTGCTGAAAAATTTATTGCTTACGTACTCCATTGCAAGCATAGATTATGGTCAGATTAAGCATATGGCTGTCCAAGTTGAGTAAAACCCAAACAAAACGTTGATAGGGGTTAGCATCCCAATCTGAGACTAGCATGGAAAGATAAGGGTGAACTAGAGTTGCAACACCCTCTCTACCATCATCATGGTTGGAGACAAAAGAGGTTTCATTTGGTCAAATATAATTCAAAGAATTCTTAAGAATGAGCCCAAAAATATTAACATTTTGTAGACAACATATCCAAAGCTTGAAAACCACATTTAATCCTTCTAAAGATTATCTTGCAATAGGTGTCTGAAGGTCCCATTATATGCATGACACTACTGTCATTGACCTTTGTGTAGGATGGATACATCATCATACTTATCTAAAGTTTCTGGTAGCCCTGCAATGGTATTGAACACATTGGATGTTTTTGGGCCCTCAAGGATGTGAGAAAAAGTATTCATGCATGTTGTGCACCTTTGGTTCCCTTTGGGCATCCTCAAGATCTCAGTACTCATAGTTTTGATGGGAAAAAGGGGTATGGGCCCTCTTGCTAGAGCCATAAGGTGTGATTCCTTGAGAGGAATAGCTAGTATCATATGGTTGAGAATCACAATTGTGAGTCTTGAGGCGTGCCATGGTTTGGATGAGTTGAAATTGAGGGCAGGTGACATGTGACTCTTGGGCTGCATCAATCTTATTTCCCCGAGAGTTTTTCCTAGCAAATTGAACGAAACCTTCCTCAACACCAATATTGGGATGAGGGACCAGATTAAATGGAGGAGCTTGAGGGTGTTGAGGTTGCAGGGCATGAGGCTTTATATTTTGAATTCTCTGGTTAGGACTTTGACATCTGACATAGGCATTAGGCAAGCTAATGTAACACAGAACCTTATCAAACATCTTTGTGTGCAGAGATATGTATGCTTACCATAGTTAGTTCTTGTAGCTATTGTAGTGGTCGTTTAGGTGGTTCATTCAACTTATTTTTCCTATTAATAAAATGTTTACTTCACAAGAACCAGTTTTTTATGTATCCTTTTTGGCATTTTTTGTCAATCATTTAAGGTCAAATCTTGTTGGCACTCATCATATTTTCGATCACAGGTGCAATGGGATGAAACATGTGCAATTCCACGACCAGAAAGAGTTTTTCCTTCGGAAATAGAGCTATTTGTGGCACCTCCTACTCTAAACCCTCAGCCAGTTCATAGGAGCAAAAGACCTCCAACATATGTGTTTCCTTCATCCACAGACCTATCAATGCTTGGTATACATTTGTATTAATTATGTGATATGTAAGTTTTTATTGATGAATGCAATGCACAACTATCTCATGCCTTGTTGCTTCATAGGTTCTTGTAAAACCTCAGTTGACTCCATCAATGTGATCTAGTATCTGTAGACACTGCAATGCCAAGAGATGAAGGCAGGCAGAGAAAGTGAGGTGGAAAGCATTCAAAAGCCTATTTTGTGGGGAGCAGAAGTGAATGATGTTAAACTAGGCTCTAGCCTCTCAAAAGCTACCACTAGGATCCAAAAATTAGGTGGTGCTCCATAGGTTTGAACCCACATTTGGTTAGCTCATAAATGGAAGGTTTTGGTTCCTAATATGGTAAACATATCCTTATTGCAATATTTAACTAAAATTGAGCTACCCACCTTAACATAATAGCAACATAATACACATTAACCCTCCACAATTCCAAATTAGAAAGCACCCATCCATTGTTTCTAAAAATGTATGTACTTGAAAGTTAGATTGTTAAAATATACATATTTACTTATATGCCACCTTGCTTGACAAGTCAGCTCAATTAAATTGGCTCAGATTACACTGACTAGTTGTTAGATGGTTCCTCTTCTGACAATGTGAAGACAACTCTTCATGTTGGTATAAATTGCTTCATATATAGATGTGTACCCCTTTTAATTCTCCATTCAATTTCCAATTTACATAGCTAGTTGTGCTCTTCCCAAAAGCCCTAATACTCTCTCTTTGAAAACTATTCTCATAATCCATCCTACAATTCATGCTACTTCTTATAGCATCAGTTTTTGACAATTTCCTTATCCATGGAATCCCCTGGCTCAAATGCGATGACTCACAATATCAAAGGTATACACAGCAGTTTGCAACCTTGTTGTATTGCTATGGACCTATAAATCTGACCTTGCAATCTTTAAAGTCTCTACAACCTCATCAGTTCATGCCTCAAAACTTGCATTTGTTTTGCCACTCTTTTCGAAACCAAAGCATCCATGAACAATTATTCTTTCACTAGGGCAACCAATATTGAAATTGATTTCATTACAACCATATGAATTTGCAAGTTCAACCGCTTTTGCAAGGTTGACATGTGACTCCCATCAATTTGAAGAACTATAGGATGTTGCATTTTGTGGATTTCCAAAAACTTATCCAAGTTGTGATATTGGTGAACAATAGTCTCTACCACAACCATTTCAGTATAAAGCCAGGCATGGCGAGAGATGAGAGGTGTAAGGGTCCTATAATGATTATCAGTCCAATCCATCATTGGTGCTACACTGGACCATCAACAATGTATTCTGTGATACAATATTTGTAACATTCATTTTCACACTGGTTTTCTCCTCATCTACAGTTATATGGTCTAAGCTTCTAAGATGCAAGGTATTTTTCCTTGTTATATTGTTATGTTTTTCTTGAAATTATGAATCAAATTCTACATTCAAGGGTCTGGAGGCACAATTTAATCATGAGTTTATTTTTTGAATGTTGTACAGTAACAGTGTCAAGGAATAGTTTTTATGTCCAATTAGAAGGTTGAGTTCCTTCTCTCAATGAGGAAGGTGGCTTCAATGTTGTGCATCGATTTTGGAATGCTACAAAGATGGGCTCAGCTAGACTAACACGTGACTATGCTAATGACTATTATTAGCAAAACTCCAGTGGAGGCCTTTTGGATATCCCATATAGGTGAGGCTCCGGTGCGTGTGTCCAGAATCGCCATAGATTGCTCACTCAGCGGGTCAGGCGTAGCATACCGTAAGTCATTCTTTGGCCAAACATCAATGTAGTATTTGGGATTCATAGTTAATCAAGAAGGTGTCCGCCCTGATTCAGCCAAGACTTGGAACATTGTCAATTCGATTCTCCCTATTTCTTTTATTCTCAAGTTCTATCCTTCATTCCAAAAATGTGATATAAGGCTAGCTTCATTTCTAAGGGCTCTTCATGGGCTTCTAGGGCAAAAGCATGGATGCCAATGCCTCCTTGTCTGAGAATTTTTTTGCTCTCTATTGTTATGATCCAGATTAGCAAGGAGACTTGTTGGGGTTCTCCTTTATGTCTCTACATGGACCTATAACATTTTCCTCACTAGAGGATCAAATTGAACATTGTGTGAGTTCTTTGATTATGCTCTGAAACTCTCAAAGGAAAATTACCAAAGGGGTATCAGTTGACCACAAGTGTTAGCAAGTGAAAAAAAAATGGTCCGTCAAATATGTCACCTTGGTTGAAGACAAGATTGATTGATTTCCTTTCCCTTGAATGTTTTTATGCATAATAAGGTTTTTTATGCTTCAATCTAGAAGAGAATTGTCACTTGTATGCTTCAGCCAATGTGACTCTTCTATAAACTGAGAATAAACACTGAAATAACATTGATCAAATTCTTCCAAAACTTTTACAATGCATTACAATGCTTGATGTCAAACCATGGAAATGTATGTAATCATGTTAGCTATCAAGAAGCTTCTCCCCGGTTGACCATAAAGGCTGCAAAAAACCACAGATGGTATAGTTCCAACGTCCCCATACTAATAATTGAGTTGTTGTCAAATTTTTCTTTAAGTCCAAGAATATCTATGAAGTGAATAGTCCTCGATTTTTTGCTAAGTGATCTTCAGGTTTGACTCTTCTATAGAAAATAACATAAGCATTAAATGTCTTTATCCTATCTTCACTAACAGGAGAAATTTGGTTGTCATCAGAGTTATACCACTAGTTCTCCTCTATTAAATTTACGTATGCTATGTAATGGTCACCTACTGTACTTCCATAATGGTTACTCACTGCATACAGCTCATAGATATTGGACTGGAAAGGCCCGTTCTTCCCATCAACAATTGTTTTAGGTCGAGATCAACTCTATTTTTTTTCATAAACTGACAATATAAAAACATTTTAATGTGAACAAGTAGTAGGTGCTTAGCATAAACCTAATTTGCTAATTAATCCAGAAATTGAAGAAATTTCACTTACAAAACTCCATTTTAACCCATAAAAGTCTCATTAAATCTTAGTTCCATAGATATAATTTAGAAGAGAGAATTACGCCGAAGAATATATAGCATAGCCAAGCTGACTTTTAATACAACCCAGTATCCCATAAAATAGCTTCCCTCCAATGGAAAGGTCTAGAGAAGATATTGCCAAACTGTTGGGCATTAGTGGAGATTGTAAGTGTCTGCCAAACTTACAGTCCTAGAATGTGTGGTTAAGTCCTCTTTCTCATCACACCATACATGAAGCATTAATGGGTCTGGTTCTAGCAAGTCTATGCTTGCTAGCTACTCCTTGAACTGGGAAATGCCATTCAAATTCTCTAAAGCATGGATGCTCAAGGTGATAGCATTATTTTTCCTTGACAGTTTGATTCTCAACGTCCATAACCATCTGGAAATCTTCTTCTCAGTGGTACCGCTCTTGAGGCTCAACTATTGCAAGGGTTCTCTTAAGTGTCTGTTATGTTTATTATTTCAAGGAAGACATGGATATACATTTGTACTTAGATCAAGAATTTTCTTGAAATGTAAATCAATCGACCAGATTCAGATTCAAACAGGTCATTCCATTTTTCAAAACCCTTGTCTTAAGAGGAACTTGACACCTAACCTTGGAACTGAGACAAGAAACACAGTAGCAATTCAAAGACACCAAAATATTAATTACTACTGATGCCAAGATCTCAACTAATGTCTGGATCACATTAGATTCCATCATTCCATATTATAAGAAAATAAACATTTTTCCATCCTTTCTAAATTCTCTTGAGGACAAAGAAATCCTGAAGAGTGAAATCAAATGCTTTGCAAATGATATCCTTCAGAGAAAAGAGGCCATTGATACCAAAGATATTCTCAACAAAGAGAATCCAATGTCTAATCACAATTTTCCACAACACATTCCCACTGATTTCTCTAGCCCTCTACTTTGCAGCCAACACCAATCCTCTGGTCTTCACTGTAAATAATGATTTTACTTGTTTTTCCATAGAGAAAGCACAAGCTCTGTCACTTTTGGAACTTCACATTTGAATCAATCTCCTCAATTTTGTTCATGGAATTGGTGGTAGATGGTTGTTTTATATCTTATCTGCAATTTATTCTTAACTCTTGCATTAAGAATTTGTGGGATTAGCTCTAAACTGAATTAAGCCATGGGACTACAGATTCTCTACAAATCTTGGTTGTAATAATTTTTGCTTCTTACATTTTTCTCAGTGTTATTTCCATTGTGTGTGTGTGTGTTGTAGACATGCAGATATAAGAAATAACACTTTTTCTTCAATCCAAAAGTACTTTCATCTTTTTAAATGTTGGTTTAGAATCTAGTATCATTGCTATTAGTCTACATTTAGTAATTGACAGGTAAAATTTTGGTATCAAGCCTCTGCTACTACAAGTTGAAAGGAAAATTGGTCCTGAATATAATTTGGGATAATATATCTCTTAGAGATCATTTTTTCCATAGTTTGTTTCATTATTGCTAGACACTTGAAATGTCCAGGAAACAGTTGAAGTTTGAAATTCATAACAATAATGTGGTTTTGGTTATTTAAGAAATATGGAAGTTTCACAAGTCTCACTTCATTTTTGTGACTTAGCTAACTTAAACTGATTTGGAAACATTGTATCTCCTTGCAGGAAGACTTGGAAAGGTCTACAAAAAATTCTGGACATTTTTCCAGACCGCCAAATAGAGCTGCTCATGATAGTGAAATTGATCAAATAGCTCCTTATGCTAAGGCATGTTTTGGACATTTGCAAGATGCTTTTCTATCTCCTTTCTCTGCATTTGAAGCAACAATATTTGAAGGCATGTACTCTTGTTCTTCAACTCCAGGTCTTACGAGCATCCAGGGCCTTGGCATATAATCTTCGCAAACATTTGCATCAATAGCAGGTGCATCTATTTCAAGAAATCCAACACCATATCCTCAGCTAGTCAAGATAGGGTTAGCTAGTCCTTGCTCAACTAAAAAGGTGGTAAGTTTGGGTTATCTGACAATGAAATAATTGTTAACCATGACTCATTTAATGTATTTTATTCTTATTCCACAAGGTTCGCTAGTACTTTGTCAGGCGTTACTTTATCCTCTGATGAAACAACTTCCATTAAGGAGTAAAACCATGCTAAGTCACAAATACCATAGGAAATTACAGAAACTTAAAAAAACCATTTTCATAACTAAGTTTCTTTAAACCAAAATCCACAGCTTTCACATCCCACAAAGTCACAAGCTGAATTAGGCAAATCATCTATATTGACAAAGGCACAACGATAATCCTTCTCTGGCTTCAATTACAATAGTAGAGTACTGGAAAACATGAACATGACCTCAATGACTTCCAAAGATCAAGTTACATGTACCCACTTACATCAACAATATGCATCTATTACACCTAAGTTGTATGTTGTCACATTAGTTGTTGGGATTCCCAATGGGAATTGCTCAAATGGGAAATATCAGAGTCCACATATTTCAAATGTATGTACTCCTAATTTTGGTTTGAGTGGATATCCAATTAATCCAATTATTTTGCAACCCATGATGGCCAACTTTGTTGCACCTGGTACTTTGGCTCCCACATTTGACAATATTGTTGCAGCTGCTCGCATGTATTCAAGATTTGCTCCTGGTAGCCTACCTGGAGGAACATCACGATTGAACATAGATCTACAGAACTTATATAGATCAAGTGAGACAATGGGATTTGGAATTCAGATGCCAATCATGGATCCAATAAGCATGCAACAATTGCAGAGAACTATAGAATATGCTGCATGAATGGCCACATGATTGAATGATCATTCTATATTAAGGAATTACATGGATGCCTCTTATCTTGATTTTCTTGAGTTATAGAAATCCTGCTTGACTTCTTTGCTTGCTCAATAGCAGTTGCAATATGGTGTGCCATATTTGGGAAAAGGTTGTCCAGGATGCTATGCCAATCCTTCCTTTGGCTTTGCCATGCTATATCCAGCTACCCAATTGGAAGTCTTGTGCTTCCTAGTTCTCCTATGGCATCTACAACTTCACCTATTCGGCATAATGAATGAAACCCTCGTTATTCCTCTGGTTGAAAGAGTTCATCCGTGGGAGCTTGACATTCCCTAAAGCCATTTATATGCAAAAATGCCATTGACATTAACTATCATACCGAAATTTTACTGCTTCTTGATATTTAGCTTGAAATGGTTTATAAAACCTTTAGAACTTGTAACAAAAGAACTTTTCATGCATTCCCTAAAGCCATTTATATGCAGAAATGCCATTGACATTAACCATCATACTTTGTGATTTTGGCAGATTGGAGCTCTTGGCACAAGGAAAAATGCACTTAGCCAAGTTAGATGAGCTACGAAAAGCTGCTAAAACAAAAGCGCAACTGCATGCTGAAAGGGAGCATGAGGAGATGGATTCAAAAGTTGAATCCCATGTGCAACAGGCAGAGATAAACAAGATGGCTCTTCTAGAGTCAGAGAAACAATAGAGGGTTGTTGCCCAGGGGAGGATGGCACATTCCCTTCTATAATGGATGTTGCAGGAAGATAAAGATAAAAAGCACATGGAAACACTTTATGCAACAATATGTCAAAGAGTTGCAACTGCAGAGGAGAAGAGTTTGGGTCTTTTAGAGGTTGAAAAAAATCGTGCACATGCAATAGTTATGCAAGCAAGAAAGGTTACCAATTTTGTCTGTATTCAGAGGGAAATGGAGATTAAAAATTTGAAGGAGAAGTTGGAAAATCGATTGCAAAGGGTATGTGCATGGTGTAGTTGATTTCAACATTTTTTTTCTTTTTAGTTGCCTGCAGCTCATTTGTCCCAATTTAACACTTACACAGGCAAAACACAAAAGAGTAGAACTTCTAAGGAAAATAGGAAGATGTGGAGGCATCAATCATATTAATCACCACAAAATGTACAAGCGTGGGGATTGTCTCTCAAGAAAGTTGACTAGGTCATAGTCTAACTTATAAGGGAATTCAAATTTTGATTTTAGAAATGTTGATAGACTGATGCAACACTATTTGTTGTTTTATGAACCTTACTGAGTTCTTGTTTTATAGGGTTTGGAGGCAGTTCCAAAATTCAAGACGTACAACATATGCTTTAGCACGGGAGTTTGTTGCATGTGAAATCAATCATTCCTGTGTTAATTTAGTTCCATTTGAGCAACTTGCAGCTCACATATAGTCAACTTCCACATTACAGGTTGTGAAAGCACTTCTAGTTCACATTGAGTCGGTTTTTGGTGTCACAAGCAAGTCAGTCTAATGTTGTGTAGATAGATCATTTTCTTAAACAGTTATCTCCAGGACATGAAAAAATGTCGTCAACTGAAAATAAAGCTACAAAGATGGTTGTTTCTCAAGTGTTTGTTAAAGGGACAACTAGAGGTCAAAATGTCGAAGGAAAAAAATGATTAAGGTATCCAGTACATGTCTTTTTGTGTGCCTATATGATTTGGGGTCATCCTGAGGTTGTCTTCAATGGTAGAGGAGACCGCGAAATTGCACTTGCAGAAGAAACAACTAGGCTTATTCTAGAGTTTGAATCCTTAACCACTATTATATTAGATGGGCTTTCTTCTAGCTCTCTGTCAAGACTTTCTTCTCCAGATGCAACAACCGATGATTGGGGTTCTAAAGAACCTCAGACTTTAAGTCAACAACTGCCATTTGCAGCTCAACTGGCTGCATTTCATGTTGCCTGGTGCTCTTACTTATATCAGTTTGTGTTGTGGAAAGTAAAGGATGCAAAATCCCTTGAAGAGGATTTAATTAGAGTGGCTTTCCAGCTTGAAGTTTCAATGTTGCAGAAGTGCAAGATAACATCAAGAGATGAGGATGATGCTAGTCATGGCTCAAAGGCCATTCACAAGAAGGTCTAAATTACTATATATTCACATGCACTTGATATTCCCATGTTCATATTAATTGAGTGTATAATTATGATTATTCATCTATGAGGATGCACATGAGTGACTAAAATGTGCATAGCTTTTCGATCTTAATTTTTGTGTTGTTGAGCTCTATTTTTTATGATGATTTTTGTCACCTCTAATGAGATGATCTTGTTGGTGGATACATAAGGAAGATATCTACAAGTTTACTAGAAGGATTTGCAGGGTGTATTTATATATATCAATTGGTTTCCATGGAGTTGGGATTGTAAAAGCCACTATCTACTATTAGTACACCTTAGTAACTCAAGGTTGTTGGGTTGCTATTGAAGTTGGTTTTGGATTATTATTTTTTTTGTATTCTGAGTTTAAACTTTTGAGAAAACATTGGACTTCTGAAACACACCTCTTCAAATGGTCTTTTTTTCTTTTATCTACCATCAATTAATCCTATTAAGACATGTTAATACCTTTGCTTAGTATGGAATACCTACTTCAATATCAATAGTTTTTTTTGTTATCAAAACCCAATTTGAGTCTAAAGTCTCATCATTACATGCATTTTATAGGTTCTAGAAGATCAACAACTTCTGCAAGAAAGGGTTCTTCGTTTGAGTGGCAGTGATGGAGCAACAAGGATGAAAATGACACTATCAAATGCATGAGCTAAATTTATGGAATCAAAGGAGAATGGAGCTCTACCAATGCCATCTCATAGTCCCTCTGATGTCCAAAATAGTGATAATGGAAAACCAAAGAAGGTTGCTTGGTCATTATTTAAAAACACTTCAGAACCAGAAACTTCCTCAAGCACTAAGTCTAACTCCAACAATAGATTGGGAGATGCACTTGAGGAAAAAATGTTAAATGACAATGAAATTATGGTTAATGATATTCTTCATGATAGAGATAGATAATTGGTTGATATTATCTATGGAATAAATAAAGGTTCTGATAAAATTAAGGTGAGGATAATTAGAATCTGCTAAAAGGTAAGACTTGGTCCTCTTTTGGATGAAGTAAGTAGATAATTTAGTTCCTTCACATATGTTTTGCAGGCATAGGTTAAATCAACAATGGAGAAAGCTTTTTGGAATGGTGTTGAAGAGTCCCTTGCGTAGGATAATCCTGATTACAATTGGGTTGTCGGACTTGTGAAAGAAGTCAGGGATGAGCTTCTTTCACTGATACCTGAAAAATGGAAACAATAACTCCTTGAAAGCATCGATGTGGAGATCTTGTCTGCTATTTCTTTGGAAATGATAATACTTATGTGGCATTGTATTGATGTGGATTTTGATTGACTTCCATATTTTCTTTGTTCATCCAGATACTGGAGTCAGGAAGCCAAGACATTGAGTATCTTAGTAAGCTTTTGGGTTATTCATTAGGTGTTGTATTGAAGCTTGATATTCCAACACATGATAAGGAGTCAAAAGCATCCAATGATTTTTTTTCATGAATTATCTAACATAGTGGTTGGAATGGACAAAAATTCAAACCGTTCCTTTGCATGTGCATTGGTGAAGGGACTTCATTTTAAATTTTTTCTACCCAAGATATCACAACAAGAAAAATATTGATATTGTAGAAATTGTTTGAGGACCTCATTGAGGTTAATTTTTCTAATGTCCTACTTGATTGATACCTTCTCATATGTCAAAAAGGCTTTAAATATGAATTAATATGTTCTTAAAACAAATCAGATTCAAATTTAATAAAATTAAAAGATAAAAACAAATGTCAATTCCTTCGTTTGATTGTTACTTGACTCTGTTGTGGGCAGGTTACAATAAATGTGATTGGAAAAAGGATGGGGAGACAATGTAGAGCATGTCTTGGATATGATTCATTTGTTTTTAGAGATCCTTCAAGCACCTGAGCCATTGACTTTGGAAATGTTTGTAGTAGGGATTCCTATGGTTTTTAATGTTGTGATTCTTTCACCTCATGGTTATTTTGGGAAAACAAATGTTTTAGGAATGCTAGACACGACATCAGTGGACAAGTAAACATATTTTTTATAATTGCAATGTCCATTCCATGATATCCTCTCTTTATTGTTTGATTGTATTTTGGACGTTTCTTTTGATTTTGTTTGTCTTTTAACTATGAAATTGAAAATACTTGGTATCATGTCCATTTAAACAACAACCAAAGCTTGAAGATGAAATTAGTATTACACGATATTGATTGGAATCCTTGTAGCTATTTTTTGTTAAAAGATTTTCATGGCTATCATAAAAGTTTACTTTCATGTTGTTCTTTATATACTTGACCAAGTTCATATGTTAGAAAATGAAATGTTGTTACGAATAAAACGATAAGGAATAAACATCACACCTGAGATTATTTGTTTTCACAAGTTATCTACAGCTTGAGCTTTTTAGCATGTAACTTAGTTGACATGATTGTGCTTAAGCTTTCCTTGAAAGTTGAATACTGAGTTATTAAGGTGTTCTTTTTTATGGTGACATTTTATTTGCTTTGTTTATACAGGTCATTTGACCACATTATAGTGACCACTATCGCCCAATTGAAGAAAACTTGTTCAAGTTTCTTACTTGTATGGGGAAAAATGGCTTTGACATTACTGATGTTGAGGAATATGTTGTATAAACTCTTTATATTCTACTTTAGTTTATATTTTTGTGTTCATTGTCTTTCATGTCTTACATTCTACATTGTATTTTCTTTTGTTTTCAGAAAATGAACTCAGTATTGATGGTAAGAAGCAGGAATTGAAGAGAGAGGAGAGCAATAACACTGGAGCGACAAATGCAAAGAGAGAAAGGGAAGAGATATGGTCTGGCGATACCCTTAGAGACAATATCCCGCATAAGGCACACACATAGAGATTGATGGTCAAGTCTTCCGAGTTGGTGAATGTACCTGCAATGCCTTGGCAACACAATGATAATGTTTTGAAGTGATGAAACATCATTTCATGTGTAAATTGTAGTCCAACCAATATTAAGTTGGAAATTTATATTGTAATACTTAACATTTCATATAATATAATTTATGTGGTTGAAATTATTTATAGTTGCACTTGATATTTTTTAGTATTGTAATTAACATATGCAACTTTGGTTTTCACATTAGATGAACATGCACATTGTGTGACATTTTTTAAATCATACTAATTAATTAATAATGATTAATAATGAATGCATAAAATCAATCTAAAACTACTAAATTAGTAGTTTATATTGATTAATTATGAACACAAATAAAATGAATATATGACTAAATTAGTCATTTATAATGATTATTAATGAAAGTAAATGAAATGAATATAAAATACTAAATTAGTCATTTATATAATGAATATGAAACTACCAAAAAATATAAATGATTACTGCAAATGATAAATTTATGATTACAAATGACAACTAAATTTTGCATATATATGACTATTAGTAGCTAATTTACAGTGTCTTATAACATGACCAAAATGTAGTCATATTTCTTTGGTCATTAATTGGTTTCAAACGATGACTAAAATTTGCATATATATGACTATTAGTAGCTAATTTACAGTATCTTATAACAAAACCAACATTTTGGTCATATTTCTTTGGTCATTAATTGGTTTTCTCAGATGATCATTTGGAAAAAATTTTGTTGTATATTTGGTCATTACTTGTGGCAAATGACTAAATCAATGACTAAATTAATAACCAAATTTATGATTAAATATACTACTAGACGATAAAATTGAGACAACCAATTAATGACTAAGCTAAAAATGACTAAAAATTGGTCGCATTATAAGATACTGTAAATTAGCTACTACTGGTCACTGACTGAAAAATGGTTGTTTATATGCAAATTTTAGTCTTTTTTTTAGTAATTAATTAGCCATTTTGTACTATTGAAGAGGAAGATGTTGGATCATCTCCTGAATAGCGAGAGCTACAAGAAACTTCGTAAGGACCCCTTGAAGAATATTTCCAAAAGTGTGGCTCTTGCTATAAAGACCAGTAGCTCAGTCAACTCATTCAATCATAAGCTCATTGAGAGTAGCCCTCTTACCCCCATAATCTATGGACTTCCTAAGATCCATAAGGAAGGGGTTCCTCTAAGACCCATTGTCAACACGATAGGAGGGTCGACTTATCTTCTTGCTAAATATTTAGCAATGAAGCTTAAGCCCCTTGTAGGTAATACCGATTCCTTTTTAAGGACTTTGCTTTGTTCGTCAATGAGTTGAAGGATTTTAGGCTTGATCCCGATGACAAGATTGTGAGTTTCGATGTGGTCTCCCTCTACACTAATATCCCTATCATCGAGGCCATCGAGGTCATCAAGCGTATTACGGATCATGATACTGCTAAGTTAGTTGATATATGTCTTACCTCTACTTTCTTTTCCTTCGATAGGGAATTCTATGAACAAACTTGTGGTGTCACCATGGGTTCCCCCCTCTCCCCTGTGGTGGCTAATCTATTCATGGAGGATTTTGAATCAAGGGCCTTGGCCTCTTCTCGTCTTCTGCCTAGAATGTGGAAGAGGTTTGTGGATGACACTTATGTCATTTGGTCCCATGGCAAGGAAGAGTTGGACCTTTTTTTCCTTCATCTTAATAAGTAGTCTATTTCCATAAAGTTCACCATGGAATTTGAAAGTAATAATAGTCTGCCCTTCCTTGACGTCCTCCTCTAGGAGGAAGATGTTTGATCATCTCTTGAATAGCGAGATCTACAAGAAACTTAGTAAGAACCCCTTGAAGAATATTTCCAAAAGTGTGGCTCTTGCTATAAGGACTAGTAGCTCGGTCAACTCATTTAGCCATAAGCTCATTGGGAGTAGCCCTCTTACCCCCATAATCTATGGACTTCCTAAGATCCATAAGGAAGGGGTTCCTCTAAGACCCATTGTCAACACGATAGGAGGGTCGACTTATATTCTTGCTAAATATTTAGCAATGAAGCTTAAGCCCCTTGTAGGTAATACAGATTCCTTATTAAGGACTTTGCTTTGTTCGGCAATGAGTTGAAGGATTTCAGGCTTGATCCTGATGACAAGCTTGTGAGTTTCGATGTGGTCTCCCTCTACACTAATATCCCTATCATCGAGGCCATCGAGGTCATCAAGCATAGTACGGATCATGATACTGCTAAGTTAGTTGATATATGTCTTACCTCTACTTTCTTTTCCTTTGATAGGGAATTCTATGAACAAACTTGCGGTGTCGCCATTGGTTCCCCCCTCTCCCCTGTCGTGGCTAATCTATTCATGGAGGATTTTGAATAAAGGGCCTTGGCCTCTTCTCGTCTTCTGCCTAGAATGTGGAAGAGGTTTGTGGATGAAACTTATGTCATTTGGTCCCATGGCAAGGAAGAGTTGGACCTTTTTTTTCTTCATCTTAATAAGCAGTCTATTTCCATAAAGTTCACCATGGAATTTGAAAGTAATAATAGTCTGCCCTTCCTTGACATCCTCCTCTAGACAAGCATATGTTATCCTCCTCAAGCTTGTAAAAAATAAAGAGGTACTTGCTAGCAATGGTGGGGGAAAATTGGGAAAAGGTATTCATTTTACATTTATCATAAAGGCAGTATGTCACTCTTGAACATGACACTCCGTCACATTTATGTCTAGGTTGGGAAATCCATTTGTATTATAGTTAATCAAACCCCATTGAAAGTCTTCAATTGGTTTTGAGTATTATTGTTGAGTCAAATGCTGCCAAGTCAATTTTCGTGTCGTTATGTGTTCAAGAGAATTTCAACCTTAGTTCATGTTCCTTTGCAAATTTTAGCCTTCAATTGTGTCGGCCATTTCCAAGTCAGTCCTTGAAAACTATTTTTCAAAACTTGACACTATGTTTCGTGTCGTAGGCTTTCCTGCGATGGGTTGCTTCCTATCGACATCAACTCATTATATAGGAAGTTGATCTAGAAATATTCAGTGCCTTGAGGCCTGCATGCCTTAATGGAAGGTTTCTCGTCTTCGACAACAGGTTCTTATCATTGGACTTCGATCAAACGATTATATGAGTGTTCAAATTCAGATCACCTATTCACACTTTATAGATTGTACTGGAAGTACTTTGAGAGCCATTGTCATTATTCGTGGTTTCTCTCGTGCTTGTTAACAGTTCATATCATTGGCCGTAATCAAGTGGTTTCTACCATGTTCAACTTCGAGACATTCATGTGCATGGTTAGATTCGTACTGTGGATCGAGAAGATTAATATCAAGACCCTGGATCTAGTTTCATCAATCTAGATTGCGAGGAGTTTTATAATCATGATTATGTAGACAAAATCATAAATGGATGGCTGTGTCCATACTGTGTCTACTATCGATATGATTCTAGAGTTTTTCCGTACTTATTCATTGAGTTAGCTTTACTCTGAGTATGGGAATGCCTACCTCAGTGATGATTATATATATACATTTGCATTGTAATCCTTGAATGTTTCTTGCAGGTTTCTGACCATTGTCTCCGATCCAATCTTTAGCATGATAAAGCACTTCAATCTTTTAAAAACTTATTATACAAACTTCGCACTTTAGGGGGAATCCGTTACACATCATTTTGTCACCATGACACTTGATCAATATAAACAAATTTCTCGCCATCCATGAACATGTTTCATTGAACTCCCTTAGAGGTCAAACAACCAAAAATACCTTGAAGAAGATGAGAACTTTGGGAAAAATGGCTTGTATACTTTGTTAAGTAGGCCCTGCGCTCTTTTACCTAGAAGTTTTTGCACATTTGCTGAACTTATCCTTGAGAACAACACAGAACTGCGCTCTGTCTACCACTATGGACCGCATAGGTGAATCAAAGAAAGTAAAAATAAAAAAGTACATTCTAGAAACATAGTTGGTCGAATATATCCCAACTGAAAGCTTCCAAGTGATGCCTATTCGAGCCATAACCCTCAGATGATGGATCTTAATCCCTTTCCTCAAGGAACCCTAATCCCTCAATTAGAGGATCTCACCCTCCTCTTTTGGATCTGAAACTTCTTCCTCTTGGAGTATAAAATGACTGGAGGGCAGAGGGATTGAGGAGGTAAGCACTCAGAGAAGATAAACTTATGCTGCTAGTTTGAGATTGGAAATATTATCATTTAAGGAGGAGATTGGATGCACTTTGGAGGAACCTCACTACATCAAGATAAAGGTTGTAAGGCTCTTCTTTATCTTTGATTAATACAAATGGATGCTTTTCCTCATTGAATTGTCTTATCAGAATGATGAATGGTCTGTAATTTTTTAGATGTTCATTAAAGCAATTTAAATTCCTAATATCCTTAATCATAGTTTAAGTTTGTTTGTATTATTATGTCGCATATGCTTTTGATACTTCTTATGTTTATGGTTGCAGGTTTTATCAAGCATTGAAGGGCTGCATCGAGACACAACAAGGGGTCTTCATTAAGCATTTCGCAAATGGGTAAGAGGCTCATTTACCATCTTTTATATCCATAATTCAAATGAGATTAACTTAGGGAAAGATTCATTTCAATTGTCTGTTTGTTTCTAGTTTCTGTCTAGGATCTAGGGGGATCACTCTTGTCATCAAGAGGGATTTATCAGCCTAACAGAAGCAAAAGCAGTTTAGGTACATCAACATCATTGTATCATTCTTCCTTATGTGAGTTTCTCTATTACAACCCCATACTGTAGCACCATATATAACATAGTTTGAACTATAGATGAATAAATGGACCAACCTACTAGCCTAGATGGGAGGCCGAGTTTAGATAAATATGATGACATATATTACTTTGATTGATTTGATGAGAATGTGATTTTCATAGATGGCTATGCATATGCAAGGTTCAATTTCCGCCATGATCCCGAGTCAGTCTTGCCCCATTGTGAGCAATGGGGTGATATGGTTGAGTGTATTATTATTATTATTATTATTATTTTTCAATATTTTTAGATGTTTCAGGTGGTATAATGTACTAATAATTAGTTCTTTATTGACGCAAATGTCATGCATAAGAGACTAGATGGGGAGTCTACAAATTTTCGTTGAGAAGCAATGAGAGGGGTCGAGCATGTGGTTGATTGGGAGGAGGATTTTAGTGAGGAGGATGAATGCAATGAGCGGAGGTAGGTATAATGGAAACTCAAGGGCCTTATTATGGGTGTTCCATTTACATGTATGAAGGAGGCCTCATAACACATGCAACATCACACTTTAGGTGTGTCCATTTAAATGGGGTCATCTTCTTTGTCAAGTGGCTAAGATGGATATTTTTTGTGTAGCTCACTAAGACTCAAACGATGATTAGTCACTTAGCTTTCTACTCTTATTGTGTTACCTTTGTGTAATTTTTGGACATTATTTCTTAGTTAGAGGCATGTGAGCCTTGGCCTGCATGCTCGATTTTTAACACTATACCGCATTTATATTTTTATGATGGTGATGTATGCAAAATTATATATTTTTGGGTGAATCCATGAAGATGGATTACACTTTTGGGCCAAATGTGGCGATGAAATTTAAAAAGTTTACTCTTTTATCAAATTGAAGCCCTCAAAATTCATATAAGCTTTATGAATTTTGATTTGGAGTAAAAAGACAATTTTTGGAGAATTATGTTGTTTTCCTAATGATATTTTTTTCAAAAAATATTAGTCATATAATCTGTCATTTTTCTTATAAATTAAATGCTTGTCCTTGCAATTTTTCGCACATCTTAACAAGTATGCATGTGTTCGGGTGAAATAACTTACTCTATATATATATATATATATATAAGCATGATCTACGCAAACAACACTAAATTGTGCATATTGAATTTTTTTCTTATGCAAAATAATATTTTTCGAAGTTGGCAAATTAATATTTGAATTGCATTTTTCAAACACGTGTTAGTGCATGATTTTTTTCTACTATTTAAATAAATTCAAAAACCAAGAGTACCCTTTTGAAGAGGACTTGTAAATGAAGAGAATGTAATTTTTTGATTTTTTTTTTTTGATTTTACATATTTTATGTTATTGATTTTCATTCAGCCCCTTTGAATCTGTCTAAAAAGATTCAAGCATAAGGTTTAAGAGAAATTATATGAAAGATATCATATGAATTTGAAAATGTTAAACGCATATGCCATTGGATAGAGGATTCCTTCACGAATCCAATGTGATCAACTCTGCCACCTAGGGACAAATATTGCCTTAAGTTCGCCATGCTATAAGACGACGTTGCAGAGAAATATGTAGAAGGGGAGCTAAAACTCTATTTTTTAGGCCCTCAACAGCTTGATCGAGCACTTAAAAAGCTTGATCAAGAGGTTTACGTAAAATTTGAAATAACTTGATCAAGGGTTTAACAAACCCTCGATCAAACTATTGGAAGGGTTAAGGAAAAACTCCTGATCGAGAAAACTCTTGAGAGCCCTTGTTTTCTCGAGCACCAACCCACTAGGACTAAAGACTCAATCAAGCTCTTTTAATCATTAACCCCCACCAACAACCAAATATCAATTCATATTAGTTGATATTGATTGACATTGCTACGGTTGACAATGTAGCGAGGAACTCGATTAAGCATTTCTAGTCATAAATTTCCACCAACCAAGTATTCATTTATGCACATAACTAGGAGCTTGATCAAGCTATTTCTTGATTGAGCTCCTTCCGTCACCCAACAAAAAATAAAACAGAACATAGTAGAACATTTATAGAAAAATTACACAAAACACGGAAATTACAGAAACAATGACGAAGAAAGGAAAAAACAACAAAATTGACAACATTTTCCTCAATTTCTATAAGGTGAATTAAAATGCATGTGGTTGATAGCACAATTGAACTGTATTTAATTGAAATTGAATTATAATTGTGAAGAATTGAACTTATATTTCATATTAGCTCTATTACAATTCAAATATTGACAACAAACAACATGGGAAATTGGAGGATTCATTCTCAAAAAGGGGCTCAAGTGCCAAACCAAGAGGAAGCCTGAGAAATTGCTAGAGAAAGGATGAGGCAAAGGCGAGCAATATTGAGAGAACAACAACAAGATGATCCAATTCAACCAATTGATGCAAATATAGGTAATTCTTTGTCTCATTTTTCCTATTACAATTATAAATTGTATGCATTATTTAGTATAAACTAAAAAAATATATATTATATATGGATTCCAAAGATCTTATGTACAAATTATAGAAGATAGAATAAGGCAATGAAATAAACTGAATATATATGAAAAGGAATGGTCATATAAATCTAGGCATGGACAAAATATGCAATAAATATTGGTAGTCCAAAAAATATGATTAAAAAAAAGTAAACAATGGAGAATGAAAAAATAGAACCAAGATAAAATAAGTGGTGAAAGTAATACCATGTATTTAAAAATTGAGATGCAACAACAACTAAAGAATCCATAAAAAAATGAAATTACATAAAATCCCCAAGAAAATTGATGATATCCTTGATAGTGGTTTTAAATAATGAACCCATTTTTAAATGGCTTAGATTATTTTGAGATAAACATGCATCAAGATTTTTTTTTTTTTTTTTGTACATTAGTTAAATGATATCAATGTAATGGTTTTAAGCCATGAGAAGGAAACTATATCCCCATAATTGCAATGATGGTGGTTCATGGTAAACCAATATTCACTTGTTATGATAAATGAAGGTTTGGGGTCAATGAAAAATTAGTTGGTGTGATTAATGGTTCATTGCAAATCAAAAACCACTTGAGAAGTGAGATGAATATTCCACTGCAAATTGTGAGCCACCTAAAGAATTGTAATGGTTGAGGGTAACCCACAAAAACTAAGGATGTGATTTAACCAAAGGAAATGTTACATTTCCATATTATTTACATGAATTTCGATTCATAGCAATATTTACAATATGGATGAACAAAAAGAGTTGTTACATAGGTGCTTCAAAACCTAGAAACATTAGATTGATTAAATCTCGATATCCTTGTAGGAGTTAAAAGAGAGAAAAGGTGTCAAGATCTAGAAGGAGCAAGAGTATCCCTCCTTCCAATGTGCATGTTGAGAAGACATTCTTTGTTAAACATATAACAACATGAAGTATTCGTGACATCCATCATCATAACATAATGGTTCCTTGAATCCTAAATGATGATCCCTACCTTTTGAACACCTCACAAGTTTCTTCTTGCAATCCTCATGAAGGTTATGAGAATTTGTTCAATTGTGTTCAAAGACATACAAAGTGTAGTGTAGATTCTTGCTTGCATAAAAATGAGTCTATTATTGCATATCACTACAATGCTCCACGAAAGGCTCATGATTAATCAATATTATTCATATATTATAAATGCAAAAGAAATATTAGCATGCATGTATTGATGATATGATAAATGTTTACAATGTTAATCTTCTTAGACTGTGGCAATCTAATGTTGATTTTTAGCTAGTTGTTTCTCAACATGTAATCATGAAATATATTGCAAAGTATGCTTCAAAAGTAGAAAAGAGGTTATAAAATTGTCAAGATATGATGAAAAGAATTGAAAACATAAAAGACATTGGATATCCTTCTTTGTGTGCATAAAAAAGGTTCCTTGTAGAAACACTTGTATACCATGACATTACAACACAAGAAATCTACCTCTTGTTTTGTGTAGTTGAAATTCTTTTTCTCTTGAATGTTGGAACAAAAGCATTAATGAAATTATAAAGGGATGCTCATCAATTATCATGCCAAAACAATGTTCTTCAAATATATTAAAATCTTCATGATTTAATAGAAAATTTTCTATAATAGAAATATAATTTTTTAGATGTTTCATGCCTAGTGTAAGAAAGAGCCATGGAAACATAGATGTTTCCATTTCATTTAACTCAATTTTAATCATTCTTCTATTATATTCCCAATAAGGGTTCAAAAGAACTCAAGACTTTTTTTGGACGAAGTTGCTTTTCTACAAACCATTCCATAACATTGCATTAGATATAGACTTTTCAAGTGAAATAGTGATTGAAAATTTGTGGAATTTTAGATATCACAAATGGCATGTTGATTAGGTCCCTTTGTCATCCGAAAATGCTAAAGAAGATGATGAATCCCTCAAAAAAGAAGTTGTTTAAGAATATTGTAAAGAATGATGACTTGTATCCAATAATATCTCCAAATAGAATAAATGTTTCATACATTCACAATATTTTTTGAAGTGACTTTGATATATATTTTAATTGGGAGCAAACTATGTTAATAGTTGTTGTTACAAAGAAAGTTTCTTATTTTATAAGAAATTCCAATCCAAAGGTGTTGTTTCTGATAATTTAGATCGGAATAAATTTTTGCCAACATATTCATTGTTAGAAAAAAAGAAAAAAGAAAAAAGAAAAAATATGTATTTACTTGCTTTTGAGATGATTTTATGCCATCCAATTGAATATGAGAATTTCAATGCTCTTAAAGTGATTATTTAAGGAATTGTTGGCACTGGAAAGTCTTGAACTTATTCATTTTATTTATCAAGCTCTTTCTAATTTGGTAGTTATTGGTATTAGGATATTTCTTTTTCTAACTTCAATTGGTATTGATTTGTTTAACATTGATATGAAAATGGAAATTGACACTTTGCAAGTTTAATAAATATGGGTCTTTAAAAGTGAACTTAGTTCATAATTTGTTCAATCACGAAGACTTAAGTTTCCTATGAACTTAAAGATGAAAGAAATAATGTGAAACACAAAATGGTAAAAACGAACAACCATGTGATGACGAAGTTCACCCCTCCTGGGATACGTATTTGGGCCTTTCTCTAATGGCTAGACCGCTTTATTGATCTCAAAAACAAAAATAGTACATCACAAATATTTGACTCATAGAGTAAACCTCCTTATAAAGTGGAATTTGTTTCTCCTACAAAGAAATGTTCTCCTTCAAATAACTCTCACTCACAGGTTGAATCCCTTCAGCAAACAATGATAAACAAACATAAAAAGAAATTGCTTCACAATGAAGTGTTGAAATGGTCTTTCTCCATAAACATATTGAGATTAGACTGAAAAGGCTATTCTAATGAAGAAGCAACTATTGCAGATGTATTTGGAAGGCTAGAAAACCCATGTCTAAGCTCTTTCCATGCTCAAAAAGTTCCCCAAATGATCTCAAAATAATCTTTGTCTGCAACACAAAAGGACTTGGCTCTGCAAAGAGTCCAACATACAATGCTCAATTCACAAAACTACCACTGCCATTGAGTTCAGAACAACCAAAAACCCATTTGTAGGCTCTTCTTGGGCTCAAAAAAGGTTGAAGAATGACCAAGTTAGGCCTCTTTCTCCATTTCCCTGCTATCTGTCCTGCAAAATGACCCAACTGGCTAACTTAACAATGAAATCCGTCTTTTTGCTATCCGCAGAGCGACAATTTCACCTGGGACTGGCGAAATTCCTGCCTTAATTGGTGTAGTTTGTTTCCTCATTTAAATGCGCCAATATGGCCTTAGCACTGAATTTTATCCCCTAAGGGTAGTCACATTGCCACATATGGCGAGGGGTCGGGCTAACCGCCCACCCCCGCTGACTAAGCCCTCGGCACTGCTGGTCATGATCACGTGTTATTGAATGTGGCTAGGGAACGGGGCTAACTGCCCGCCCCCACCGATTTAACACTCGCCACTAATCATATGGTTATTGATATAACTGAGGGTCGAGCTACGCACCCACCCCCACCGGCTATCCTTCGTAGTGTGGTCATATATGTTGCTGAGAGTGCTGTGGGTTGGGGCTTATTCGCCCGCCAAGTGTGGTCGTATAGTTAACAAATGACTAGCACCTAGGGCCTACTCCTGGCCCCTCCACCGTAGCCTTCACGCTATGGTTTCTATGGTGTAATGTGATCTAGGGCTGGGGCTAACCGCTCGATCCCTCCCCCCAATCTGTCAACAACTTTAATTCAAATATAACCATAATTCTATATCTTTTAAGAACTAATATCGTGGCGTGGCGGTAAATCATGGTACTGCTTTACAAGAGGTTTAGGGGTCGAACCCCATTGAGGCCCTTTGGCCCTGTTGCAATTTTTTTGGCAAATAATAGAGGGAAAAATGGTGCTCTCCAATTGGGCCATGTGGCACCTCATAATTGGGCCACCTCACAACCCTTCAACCAAATAGAACCCGCTATGTAGCCTCGTATGATGCTGCCATGTGGCAACACATGATTGTTCCATTGAACATTGTTCCCTACATAGTCAGTTACTAATGTCAGCATGGCATCACTATATGGCCTGCCCAGTCAGCTGCCTAGTCAACCTTGTATGTTGACTTTTTAGTTGTTTTCCAAAAATTTCAAAATGCGATAACTTTCACATACGGTGTCAGATTGAGGCGATTCAAGCATTGTTAAAATTAGAACAATGAGATATATGATTTGGAATTGGTTTCAGGTAATTCCAAGAACTTTAATTTTTAAGCAAATTTTGATACCCTAGATCATTCCTCCCCACTGGGAAGCTTTTGGACCACCAAAATCCTATTTTTTACTCAGCAAGTAAGTGAGGATACAACTCCTTCACTTTCCTAATCTCAATCCACTTTGTCTTGCTTGGATTGGTGCCCTTGAGCCCCACTTGAAGATACTCCACATCTCTTCTGAGTGAAGTCCCGATTCTCCTGTCAAGAATTGCGTCTTCCTACAACTCATCTAAAGATTCAGGAGCAAAAGCTTCAATAAATGAATCTAAAAATTCTCATCATGGACATCTTTCCATGGTGACTCATACAATATTCACATTGAAGTCTTTCCTTGCTGATATACAACCAAACTTGATCTTCCACTTAGAAATCATGATCACCTCGATGTTTTTCCATGCATTTCTTTGTACTTTTCTTTGCCTTTCTCAAGTTTCACTTGTACTCTTTGATGCACATCACTACATCCATCTTCTGCAAAATATTTACCAAAGATAAAATATAAAAGAGACTTTGGAAAATAACTCAACCAATCTTCAAATAGAAATACTTGCATAGATGAGCGCTTGACACAATTGCATGCATGATGGATGTAATGCAACTGCTCATCCCAAAATCTAGGATTATTACCACAATATGCATGAAGGAAATGAATCTTTTTACAATATGTCATGAATTTTACTTTGAAATTCCCATATAAATTGACTTAACAACAAACCAAAACAGCATAACATGCTAAAGTAAACATTGTTGCATATAAGTGATTTATTCACAACATCACTTTTACAAAATACCTAGCTAAGGGGATACGCAACATGTGAAATACAAAATAAATGTTGTATTTAATTAGATAAATAGTCCAACCATTTCTTACCAAACCAGGCTACGGAGTTTTCTTTCTGCATTTCACTTTCCTCTAGAGTTGCTTCGGGAATGGTTATTGTGTGCCTCACACGTTCTTCTACCTTCCATTTCTTAGGTGATTTCATGACTTGTTTATCTTTCTTTGGATGAAGATGTGGATGCAACTTCCAACATTTATCGATCCAATGCACACTTATGTTGCAATGAGTGCAACTTTTTTTTGCGCTGTTCTTGGCAAAAACGTCTTTGTACTTGGAGGAGGATTTTCCTCGCTGATCTCACTTTCAATCGACATATACATTTTCTTAACTAATGTTTTCCTTTTTTGGCACTTGGTTACACAGTGGTTAGGTGCACGACAAAAAGCGCAAATCTGTTGACAACATTAATTGAAATATAACCACAATTCTATATCTGTTAAGAACTAATAACGTGGTGTGGCGGTAAACCATGGTACTACTCTACATGAGGTCTATGGGTTGATCCCCGTCAAGGCCCTTCAACCCTATTGCCAATTTTTTTTCAAATCGTGGAGGTCCACATGGTGCCCTCCCATTGGGCCACATGGCTCCTCCTAATTGGGCCACCTCACGACCCTTCAACCAAACATAATCTGCCACCTAGCCTCATAGGGTGCTGCCATGTAGTAGCACATGATTGGTCCACTGCACACCATACCCTGCATAGTCACCTACTAACATCAGCATGATGTCACTATACAACCTACCTAGTCGGCTGCCTAGTCAACCATGCAAGTTGACTTATTAGGTGTTCGCCAAAAACTTCAGAACATGATAAATTTCGCATACAGTGTCAGATTGATGCGATTCAAGCATCGTTGGAATCAGAATGACAAGATCTATGATTTTGACCTGGTTTCATGTGATTCTGAGCACTTCGATTTTTTGAGCAAATTTTGATCCCCTAGATAATTCTGGATCAAAAATACATGTAAAAAAATACATTATGCTCTCAATATTCCTCTTAAATATATGAAACAAATGCATGGCCAATATCCAAAAATATTCAACACATACTGGATATATTTTCTCTGAAAATGAGCTTTATAGGTCCAATGTTATTCATACAGATAAATTCTCATTTACAAGAAGCATCTCCAAATAAAACATACAATCCTTTTAGTGGTAGATTCGTCAACAATATGGGTGAAATTAGTCAATTACCTCATGTAAAAGATAAACTTTTGTATGTAAGTAAAATAATGAAGAATGTCTTGTGGAAAAATTTCAACATTTTTTTCTTGTTTGATACAATATTCCACTAGCAAGGAAATGATCTAAAACAATACTCTTTATGAGAAAAATTAACTAATGTGACAAATGCAAATCCCTTTATTGATGATTAGGATATTCCCATGTTACATATTGATATGAGATTGCCTCCTACATAAAATAGTTTATTTCATTTAATAATGCACTTGCTTCCAACAAATAACTTGGTCACCCTACATAATAGGAAGATGCCGAAATCTTTGAATTCTCTAATTCTAAGACATGTTATAGAGCATAAAAAATGAAAATAAATTGTTGGCATTGATGATGATAAATTGGAATATGAAATCATATTATTTCTTAGCCTGCGTGTCATGTCAACTAAGTAGGGCGCTTTAAAAATCCTTCATCACCGTATAAAAAAGAATTCCTGAGAGAAGTGATGCCATGTCACCATCAGGTAAAATCCTAGGTATGCTGGTTAGTGTGCTCACTTAGTGGATACCCATCACTTTTCTTTTGAGTCGATCACATACCATTCAAGGGCCAATTACTTCTCCCCCATCTGGAAAAGGTACAATAGTGATCAGTCTTGGTAAATTATCTTACCCTATAGGTGACTGTTGTGGGAAGCAATAGTGCCTAGATTAGATTTCGGTGGCCACTAGTACCCTCCCCAGTCTCCATCGTTATAACAAGTTTTTGCCGAGTTCATGAGTACCATCCATCTAATGGGATTGAGAACCACATCGGTGGGGGCACACAATAAGGTTCCAATGACTTGCATTGAGTGGACAGGATGTGCAGGTGTCTAGGAATATTTTCTTTTCCTATTGCACAAATGTTCTCATGTTTATAACATCTTTGTTGCATTTCTTACATAAGTTTTGCTTGTTATCTTAAATAAACATGTGTATTGAATTGGAAAATGCACTGCATCTGCTTGACATGTCCCAACACTCAATTTAATAGTCATTATTGCGGACCTTGTCCTAAAATGCCAGTCCTGAAGACTTCAAAGTCTTCCTCCCATTTAAGGGGATTTTCTCCCCTTACAAATCACAAAAAGGTAACCACACACGCACCCTCTTGGGAATTGGTGGCTAAATCTTCTTTACTCACAACATCGCTACTTCGATCCGTTCAACGGGATTCCCCCCTCAGTCACTTTCTACTATTAAATATTTATGATTCACTCACTTTTATATTTTGTATTCCACTATGCAAGGATGGAATTTGATCAACCACATGAGGAAAAAGATGTGCCCTATCAAGCTAGTCAACCACTATAGGAACAAGATGTGCCCCATTAAGTTGATCAACTACTAGAAGAATAGGTTGTTCCCTCTCAAGTTGATAGGATAATAGGGAGCTGTAGTGGTTTGGAAAGGGATGGAAGGTTTGGAGAAAATTTAGATGCAAGCACAGAGGAGGACTTTGGGGATCCTATCCTTGATTGCATTGTTAGAGAGCATGTTGGTAACATCATTCGAAAATATTTTGAGAAACATTCAGTTGTTACACAAGATCAGATACTGCATGGGTTGATCAAACATAAGAAAATAAAACATTTCACAAAGCTTTTGGGTATCCAAGATGCTAAAAGAAGGAATATACGTGTGAATGTCATTGAAAATATATCAAGTACATTCTCTATGTTTGGAAAATCATGAAAAATCAATGTTTGAGTTGCTCGTAGGGAAATTACAACTGTTATTGTTGCACCAAGTACATCAAGAAAAAAAATGTTTGAAACAATGTCGAAATTGCTTAATGTATCAAGAAAAACATTGCACAAGCATACCAAATTTAGGGTTTTAGTAAATGAAAATGATGGAGCTACTCATTGGGCTCTTATTACCAGGAAACCCTACTGAGACATGCTTACATCATGAATCAGATGACTTGCGGTAGAGTTTTGGGAGAGCCATTCTTGTGCTATACTAGATAGAAAGCATGTCGTGTGACATGGCCTATCTAAAGGTGAGTATGTAGATCATGCTAAGCATGTTGTAGAAATGACAGAAGTTGCACTATTCGAGGAATTTCAGGAAAGCAATCCCCATGTCAAGATATACATAAGCATGTTTCAAAAATTGAAACCATGGTTTATTAGGCCTAATAAAAAACTGCGACATTTGTTGTTGTCAATATCAGGTTGAATTCCAACATCATTATGACACGTTTCGAGAATTTTGCAAGAAGAACTGGCTCGACGAACCTCCTCCTCTCACAATGCATGATTTTGTTTCATCAATATTGTAAAGAGGGGAGCCATAAGAGTTGTTTTACAAGAAAATATGTATAGGTGGGAGAAGATTCACTGAATGTGATGATTTGGAATTATTCCATATGAACTTTCCTATTGATCCCAACCAGACTAGGATGTCAGATGTCATGGTCACATGGAAGCGATATGAGTATGTCGTGGTAAATCGGCCATATTCTTCGACTCTGGAACCTAAGATGATTAATTATGTTAAGGATGAGATTCCTATTTTTGAATTCACGGAGAAGTTTAAAAACTAGATCTATAAATATGTCAAACACTCGCACAGGTCTAGGTGACAAGCTTATGAATTTAATCATTCTCGTGAGGTATTCCAACTTGGCACAATCTTATCAGTGGTAGACTTTGTAGAGTATTACACATTTTCTCCTTAGACAAAGATATTAAGTGAGTACTATCAATCAGACCAAGTGTCCATATTCGTACATGTTTTATATAAACATGCACAATTGAATGTTGATGGTAGGGATAACACTAATGAGTCACATGATGTGATTAAGGAGTATCACTTCTACATCAATGATGATCGTGAGCATGACACATTGTTCATGCAACATTTCTTTGGCCTGATTTATGAATCATTAAAGAGAATGACATATCATTCAGAAAGCATTGGATTTGGTCAGATGGTTGTGCAGGGCAATTCAAGTCAACATACAATTTTTATTGGTTGAGTTGGCTACACAAGGAGACAAAAATTCAACATACTTGGAGCTTTTTTGAAATGGGAGATGGAAAGGGTGAGCATGATGGTGCAAGTTCTTGTGTGAAATGAGCACTTAAGAGGCACCAAATGAGCCATGATGCAAAACGACACAAATCATCAGTAGAGGTGGTCAACTGGTGTAGATCCCATTTAGGACATGAAAGTCACAAACAAATTAGGCTTATGTGTAGGTTCTTATGGAATGTTGAACTTGGCAATGTGCATAGATCCATTCCTTGGTATTTTAATACTATACAAGGCACAAAATAATTGCACTCAGTCCAAAGTAAAGACACGGGGGAAATATTTTCCATTGAGACAAGAAGATTCACATGTTTTTGCGAGTTTTGCATTGGTGTATATGGATGTATACTTGATCAATGTGAAAAACATGGGTTCGTGAAATGATATAAATATGTCCCTCTTAATCCAAAGGGACCTTATCCTATTTCGACGTGGCAAGATATGCATGTTGAAGAGGTTGTTGTTTCACTTGATCATGATTGAGTCTTTGATGTTGTAAGGGAAGGTATGTGTTGTCCATCATTAATGGTTCCATCTATAAATTGAAATCTTGAACACATAACTAATTAATATTTTGTATTTTGGTTACAGGTGATGTATTTGTTGTCACTGCCCCTCAAGAAACAAAGAGAACATGGCTTACTATTTGATGTGATACACACAGGTTAAAATGAGGTTGGTGCGACCATATGAATATGAACAGTTCATATACCAAATTGGTGACATGGTTGTGATGGGTCATTTTTTATAAAAGGTAAAAATCAGGGTGGTCACATTATTTATATATATATTTTATGTCTGAATATATATCTTGCCAATACAATAATCTAGTCATGGTAGCTCGTATCAGTCTCACAAAAATCAAAGCGAAGGTAGGTGAACCAAGGAGATGGAACATGGTAAAATGTGACCAAGAACGTATTATGGAGATTTGCATTCCTATCACCCATTGGATAAATGAGTAGATGATGCAAATGGCAAGACCTGAAGCCGAGTCTATAGCAGTCAAGTGTGATCTAATCTAGAACAAGAGATCTACATATGAATTTTGTAATTTAGAATTGTGACAATTGAATACTTTTGTAATTTTGTAATTTTGATGTGACAATATAAATTAATAGTAATAGAATACTTTTATCCCTTTTAAGTGTCATCTAGAAATTTGTTATCTTTGATGTGAATATAAGTTAAGAGAATATTTTAGATGTTGCTTGCTACTTTTCTCCTCTTCAACCTTCAATGTGTAAAATTCCATAGATAAAGAACATGATCCTTAGGGTTTTAACAATTGAAATGGCCACCCCTGCATGTGTTTGTCAAACATGTATTCGATAAATGCAACGTGGATATATTTATTTCAAAGTGATATATTCTATTCACAATGGAAGTGAAATAAATAACATTATATATTTTATTCACAATGGAAGTGGTATCTTAGTATCATCTTTTCCCAAGTTACTGGAAACGTTTTAGGGAGAAAAATAAGTAAATTAACATTATAAGAAAATAATTTTAGGTCTCCTTGAGCCCATCTCCAAAATAAGAGATTAATCATAGCTACTTTGTTACTCTAAAAGCTATTACTAAAGAAGTGTAATCTTGAAAAAAGTATTAATAGTTATTAACTTTTTGAAATATTTGAAAAATTAGAAATTCTTGTTGATTACTTATATGAAAAATTTTATTGCAGATTTTTTCATTCCCATAAACAATAAAATTGGAAATAGAAAGGTAAAAACGAACAATAATGTTAAGGTGAAGCAAGGATGTCCCCGCACTTTGACATTATTTGGTTAGTTACAGATCATTTAGAATATTGGATCAAGAAGTTGTTGCAAATGATATAAATATGTTGTTTTCAAACCACAAAGAATAGTCTCCAAATACCTTTTGATGCCATAAATGAATTTTGTAGTTACTCTACAATGAAAGTTAGTGTAAAAAAAACAATCATAATGGTAATAGATACTTAGGATAGCAATATAGTAATCACATTTAAAATAGTAGTTAAAATAGGGAGATGGAAAAATATTAAATGAGAAGAACATTTATCTATATTATGTAAGAAATTAAAAATTAAGGATGATATGCATGCGATGTTACATGTGCCTATGTCTGAATGAGAATAATGTGACATTCAACATATTAGAATAATGTGATATTCACAGTTGTGGCTGGTCCAACATGGGAGGGAAAGACAAACTTCACAAACAACTAGATTCAAACACAGATATGTCAAAATAGTAAATACGAGATTCAGAGAATCTTAACTTTTACCATTTTACTAGATGTACAAAATTATTTCATATTATGTAAATAAGATAAATATTAATCACTACCATCACTAGTTAGTTAACAATTGGTTTATTACTTTTCTATTTGTCAGTTACATTAGTTTGATATTGAATAAAAAAGATGAAAAAAAATAACTTATTAATCAGTATAACCTAAATTATCAAAATCATGATTTTATTATTATATTAGATTTGTTGGAATTGAGAAATTTATTGCAAGTGAATTTTTAAGTACAAAATCATATGCTAAATGTACTATGATTTGTGAAAATTCTATGTGTACTAATTACATTTACTAGATATGTCTTTTAATTAATTTCATTATCATTGTTATTTTTTAAAATAAAAGTTATACTCTAGAAATTGATTTAAACTAGTGAAATAATTAACATCCATAAACTTCCATAAACTAAAATTTAATGAACATCTATAAAAAATAATTAATAAACATCCATAAACTAAAATAATGAATGTATCCATAAATTGTCCATATGAAAATATACACAAAGTACATTACATGAACATCCATAAACTGAAATAATAAACATTCATAAACTGAAATTATGTTCATGTATCTATAAACCGTCCACATGAAAATATAAAAAGTATAGTACATGTGAACGTGCCCTATGAAATAGACCTACAAATATACAAAGTATGTAGTCTAAGTACCACTACCCCTATGTGATTTCCAGTAAAAAACGAGGTCGAGATGCTAGTATGACAATATAACAAAATTCCAATTCAAATTAATTATCATTATTTACAAAATAAGCAGTATAGGTATAGATGATTTAAGTTTCATTACATATGAATTTACTAACTTGACTCGAGTCCAAATGAAAGGTGTGTGGGATGGGGGGCACATAAATATGAGTCATGTGCTCCTAGGCCTATGGATAAAATGATTGGGGCCTACGTTGATGGGCCCACATCACGATCGCCTCCAAAACATGCATCCCAATCTTGCAACCACATCATTTTGTCCTATACACCACCCTGCATCTGGCCCTGTGTACATAATGGAAAATACATTATAAGTAATCTACGAATTAATTAGCATGCATGTAACTTAAAAAAATAAATTTTGAAATATTAGGAATAAAAAAGTTTAACTCGAGTGCTGGTCCATGTTTCTCTATAGAGTGACTGTCCTCAATGTGAGTGTGATGATGTGGAGGTGGAAGTGTCAGAGACTCCGTGGCCACATGCACAGATGGTGCTTACATTGGATGATCAAATGATACCTCATATGACCTCATAAGTTGATCCATATAGCCCCGTGTCTACATGTTATCATGAAATTATTAATATAGATGCAATCCGATACAAACTTATTAATGTAGATAATGCATAATTTGACGATAAGAGTCAAAAGTTCGATATATATGTACCTCGCCTGAGTCATGTTGGTTGTACATCGTCCAAGTTTCATGGATGTCATCACAACATCTAAGTGCATATGCTAAAATATGCTCACGAGGTAGAATTTCAAGCACGATATCAACGACACATTCAACTGGCGGGGAATAAGGCAACAATGGTGGTCTTCTCCTATCTCCATGTAATGTGATGTGCACATTGACCAATGTGATCCACATGGTCTCCACAATGGTATTCCTATTCTGAACGCCAAGTTGTGATGGGTTCTCTAGCTCGGCAGGTAATACCACACTTCGAGATGGTAGTGGAACCAATCTCGGAGGTGGTGGTACATGGGAAGGGTCCCTAAGAGCCTCAAGACGATCATAGCTATGTCCCCTGTTGGATCCATAAAACCGTGATGGGGTGATGGTGTAATCTAGCCTCATATGGAGCACGAACTCCACATATAACTATCGGGCAAAGTATAGGGGGACCTCATCGTGGTGGGGGGACATGCCCCAAGCTCCAATGAATCGATCATAAACATAAGGAGTCACATCAACATTACCAAAATGTGAGTTTAAGCAGACCATGATGTCTAGCACTAGCCATAGGGATCTCAAACAACTCCCCACACACATCAATGTCCTTAGTGGAGGCTTTCATTGCATCCCAAGGATTTGTGCCTCTAACATCCCACCTCATAGTCCTCTATATGGCATATAGGAGGCCGCTTTGAGGGTCCACCCTCTAGTAGACCTCCATCAATTGAACGATGCTCTCCAACATCAAATTCAAGCAACATCTAGTCAACGAGCCAATGGGGAGTGTACCCAACTCTTGTGTAATCTAGTCACGATGGGCCCTAATATCCTAGAGTGTGATAGTGGTCACGACGTCATCCCACGGAGGGATCGAAGCTGCACTGTCATACTCAGCTTCGCCCTAATCAAATTCTTCAAGTCATAAACATAATTTAACATATATAACACACTAAACATAATAACATATACATTAAATTCAAACACATAAATTGAAGACAATTTAAAAATTAAAGACAATCTAAAGATATAAACACATAAATTAAAGATAATTTAAAAATGTAGGAGATGTACCTTGGACAAGTGAAGTTGCATTGTGTGCAATATCATCGACGGAGGACAGATACGTTGCCTCTCACACTCCCACTGGCTTCGACACTAGGATCTACCAGTGAAACATGGCATTTAGCCAAGCTATGTGATCTTTGTCAAGTCTGACCATGTGTCACTAATGCTCTCAAACTCCAACAACCTACCAATGGGGGCGATTGGAGAAGAATCTAAATAAATTGAGTTGGAAGGGGTTTCATTCTAAGATGGATAAAGTATAAAAATTAAGAGTTGACTCAAATCATATAAAAAACATATAATCATATAATACTATGTATAATATAGAAAAATTGTAAGTGAAAATGAAAAAAAACGTAATGTTAGGTTGAGGAAATTGTATCAAAGAATGTCAATACTTAAAATTTCATTTAGTGAGCAAGGTTAATTAGTTTATACATAAGGATGTTAGGTTTTTGCAATCTAATACTAAGTATAATATAGAAAATTTATAAATAGAAATGGAAACATAGAATGTTAGGTTGAGTGAACCATATATGAAAGTGCCAACACCTAAAATTACATTCAATGGGCAAGCCTAATTACTTTGTACACAAAGATATAACTTTATCTATAATATAGAAAAATGAGAAAAGGAAATCATAAATAAAATGCTAAGTTGATGAAGGGATATAATAAATAATTGACACTTCAAACTAAATTGAGTTGGTGAGGTAGGTTTTCTAGGCCATCAAGATTTAAAATTAATACTAGTATAGAGAAATTATGGATGGAATGAAACAATAGATGTTTACTTGAGTCCATGAAGCCAAATAAGAATATAGACACTTCAACTTAAATTGAGTAGAAAATATTTTTGTTGTTGTAAATTATTGTGAATGCACCAAAAGTAACAAGGTGCATTCAATAACTTGGTATTGATAAGATTGAAATATTGATGAGATTATAATATTGATGAACCTATGCTTGTAAGTAAATCATATGAAAAGTGTCTATGCTCAAATTAAAATGGGTTCAAAATTTAACTTAAATATAGAAAGGAAGAATTTTTTTTTTTTTTTTGGTACTGATTCAATTTATTAAAAAATAAAAAACAAAAACAAAAGCAAACTAAACTAAATATACTTGAAATACAAATAATAGTAATGCATTAGCTTAGTGCACAATTTTTACAGAGTGGGAAAAAATCCTACAATTTTATTTGTCATTAACTTTTATATATTTCAAAAACATACTTTTAAATATATATACATTTGATTCATAAAAATGTAAAAAATATATACATTTGTTAGGGTCCTATAATTTTTATAGGATTGCTTGATTATAGCTGATGATTATTATATTTTGGATATTGTAAATAATATTCCATATTGTAAATTATTTCCAAAAAAGGTCAAAACCTTAAGAAAAATAAAAAATATGCTTGCAAGACGAAATGCAACATTAGAGGATAATTAAGTATGTTTAGATTAAATTAATCACATCATTTAAATGTGATTAAATAAAACTGTAATAAAGGCCTTGGTACTATAGTTTGATTTTATTATAAGGTTGAAAATGACAAAAAGGGATTTTGTCACATGGGGTTAAATAGTTGTAGCTTTCTTGCATCCACATCATTCATCTGTCTCATGATCAATTGAAACTATGTTTTTTCCTATACGCCACATTGACTTCAAACATTGTTTCCAAACCAATGAGGACGAGTTTTCATAAACTGAAAAAGGATTTTTCTGCCAACATCCTCATGTACAAAAACCTCTCTCATTTTTCTCACGACTATTATGGTTTGGGATATATAGATGAAGATTTGTAGACATATTTTCTCAAATTTTCCTGTTTAGTAATACTTTTGCAGAACATATTGTGGCCAATAAGAGTTGACTCTTGAGAAAATGGAGGAGGTTTGTGTTACTAAGATGCCAAAGTTACAATGACCTACTTCATATTTTACACAACTATTACAGAATGAGAGATACATTTACATCTTTATAGCCTATTTTTCAGACTGTGCAAAGTCCTGTTTCATTCACATTTTTACAGAGAATATTGGGAACATATGGAGCTGAATTTTGGGAAGATGAGAGAGGTTTATCTCAAGAACATATTTATATACAATATCCTCTCTCACATTTTACAGAGCTATCTCATATTGAGATGTATAAAGGGATGAATGGACCCTATTTTGCAGGATTTTGGGAGGAAAATGTTCAAAGACAGTTAGCCACCTCATCAACTAAGAGTTGCAATCAAATTCGAATTTCTCTTCTTTTTCAACAGAAATCCATAATGATAGTGCCAAGTAGATACATTAGTTTTGAATGTCCTACATTTCATTTCTATTTGTGTAAAACAGTTTAGGATATTTGTAAAAAGATCTTGAGATTTTTATCAAGATATTTTAGTTTAGAATTTGTATAAATACTTCATCATTTGAAGTAAGAAAGGGTTGGGATTTGTAATGAGAAAGACTAGCATTCCTTGTAAAGTTGTTCACTAAGTTCAAGTGACATTTTGCAGTAATACAAGACAAGTTGTATTCAAGTGTCATATCTATTGGTGAAGTGAATTTACTGTTCTTTGTTTATTTTCTCTGTCTATCATGCTTATGTATTCTCTATTTTGAATTAATCAACAAAAGCTGTGATAAATAAGATTCATTACCTAGAGTGCCCTATTTTGGCTGTTGTTAATTCTAAATGTTTTCCTCTAATATCAAGTTAAAGAATTCTTAATTGCTCTTTAGCTTCAATTGAATCTATTTCTCTTCTTCCACTTCATTTCATTTAAATCTAAGAGATCCACTAGTATGCCTACCTTGCCCTGTTTCACTTAAGCTTTATACTTCTACAAATTAATCACCCCAAGCTCTTCTGACTCCATTGTTGTTCCAACCAAACCAATTCAAAAACCAAACTTTGAGCCCAATAACTAGCTTGAAATTCCCAGTAAACAAAGCTAAATCTCACAGAGAGATCCCTCTCTGAGTTTAGGAGGGCTAGATCCTAAACTCAAAAGCGGTTTTGATGTTGCCTCCGTGGTTTTTTCTTCAGCCTTGAAATTACGAAATGCTAACATAGTGGCGACCATACTAGGGGATGACATTTTATCTTCCTCAGAAAAGTGTATCAAGTTCCAGATCAGATAGCTGATGCTGAACAATGATCAAACACAAGAAGGCTAAATTATTCACTCGGTGACTCCATGTTTCAAGAATCCGGAGCTCAAAGTTTGCATGGCGACTCCATTATCAAAGAATCTAGAATTGTAAATCACTTATGGTGAGCCCATTGCATTGTTGATTGTTTTAAAAATGAGTTCAAGAATACAATACAGGTATGCTCCTATGGACAGATCAAGAATTCCAGGTTTTCCAAATCCCATGCTCAACAGTGATTGGTTAATGTATCTTCCATTGTTTAAAGATAAAAAAGGAGATGATGCTAATGTACATTTATTGAGGTTTCATATGCACATCCGTAAGATTAAAATCAAATTTCATGAAGATTGTCTTATGAAATTTTTTATGGCAACTTTGGAGGAAAACGCTAGATCTTGGTATGAAAATCTGTCTGCTACTAGTATAGGTTCGTTAAAGCATTTTCATATTGTTTTTTGTGAGAAATACAGAGGGGATTATCCATGTTTGTTGCTGATTCAAAACTATTGTGATCATTTTGAAAGTTTTATTCAATATCTAGAAGATTACTATGATGATGATCAGTTCACAAACGATGAAATACTAGAGGCTTTAGATGGAAATCCTTTTCAACATTATGAACAAAAAGTAGAAGTCTTGCTTGAATTGTCTTCCCCTCAAGAAGAAATCGAGGATGTATGTTGTCTATATGTTCATGAATATTCCCCATAGGAAATAATTCTTGCAGCACCACGACAAACTGATCAGCCAGAGGTAAAGGAAGAAATTCAACAGCCTGAACCTGATCAAGAAGAGGACAACAGTGAAAATCAATAGGATATTTCAGATACCATGGATGAACACATTAACACTGTGGTTGTCTCAAATGCAAAAGATCAAATTAAAGAAAAAATTCCTTGTACTAATCAACAAGGTAATTGAGCATATTGTTGAACATTCATTTGTTGATTTACAACAGTCTTGTGATCTGAAAGAAGAACCAACAGAACTTAATCCTCTTGATCCACAAGAACATTTTCAACAAGTAGTGTTTTCTTCAGTGATTAAAGACCAATCAGATTTACATGATGAAGATCTTATGTTGCATGTTTTCCATGATCCTTTGGTCAGTTTATTGCATTCATTGGTGAAGGGAGAATTTTCCAGATTCATCAATGCAGCTATTGGATCCAGTGGAAAAGTTGAGTTTCCATTTTCTGAATTTATTTTTCCACCTAAAGAAGTAGAATGAAAACTTCAGTTAAGTATCCATTTGCTTGAATGGTTGCACTGGATGTTTGTTATCACTTGATATGGTAGTCATTTTATCAGATTAAAGTAGGTAGCAGAGTGCAAATAATCTCAGTACCTTGAGCATTTGTGTTTTTCAAAGCATTCTTTCTAGTTTCAGTTTCAAATTGCAATATGACTTTCAGTTCACTGTATATTTCAGATTTCATTGTGAAGAATGGTTTTCATTTCAGTTTGAGAGTTTTTCAGTAGCAGAGATTTTATGTCAAAACAGGTTGCAGGTTTTGGGATCAGCCTAATGGATCAGGCTACTAGTCTACGGTGTTCTTGACACTTCACTAAGAAGTGCCATCCCTAGCTGGAGTCACTGTTAGGGTTCAATAATTTTTATAGGATTGCTTGATTATAGCTGATGATTATTATATTTTGGATATTGTAAATAATATTCCATATTGTAAATTATTTCCACAAAAGGTCAAAACCTTAAAAAATAAAATAAAATATGCTTGCAAGACGAAATGAAGCATAAGAGGATAATTAAGTATGTTTAGATTAAATTAATCACATCATTTAAATGTGATTAAATAAAACTGTAATAAAGGCCTTGGTACTATAGTTTGATTTTATTATAAGGTTGAAAAATGACAAAAAGGGATTTTGTCACATGGGGTTAAACAGTTGCAACTTTCCTGCATCCACGTCATTCATCTGTCTCATGATTAGTTGAAAGTATGCTTTTTCCTATACGCACATTGGCTTCAAACATTGTTTCCAAACCAATAAGGATGAATTTTCAGAAACTGAAAGAAGGATTTTTTGCGAACATCCTCTTGTACAAAAAAATCTTTCAGTTTACTAACAACTATTATGGTTTGGGATATACAAATGAAGCTTTGCAGATATATTTTCCCAAATTTCCTTGTTTAGTCATACTTTTGCAAAACATATTGTGGCCAATAAGAGATGAATCTTGAGAAAATGGAGAAGGTTTTTGTTCCTAAGATGCCAAAGTACAATAATGTACTTCATATTTTACACAACTATTACAGAATGAGAGATACATTTACATCTTTACAACCTATTTTTTAGACTGTGCAAAGTCCTGTTTTAGCCACCTTTGTGCAGAGAATATTGGGAACAACTGCAGCTGAATTTTGGGAAACTGAGAGAGATCTATCTCAAGAACATATTTATCTACAATAACCTCTCTCACATTTTACAAAGCTATCTCGTATTGAGATATAAAAAGGGATGACTGGACCCTATTTTGAAAGATTTCTTGAGGAAAATGTTCAAAGGCAGTTATCCACCTCATCAACTAAGAGTTACAATCAAATTCGAATTTATCTTCTTTGTCAACATAAATCCATAATGAAAGTGCCAAGTAGATACATTAGTTTTGAATGTCCTACATTTCATTTCTATTTGTGTAAAGCAGTTTAGGATATTTGTAAAAAGATTTTGTGATTTTTATCAAGATATTTTAGTTTAGAATTTGTATAAATACTTCATCATTTGAAGTAAGAAAGGGTTGAGATTTGTAATAAGAAAGAATACCATTCATTGTAAAGTTGTTCACTGAGTTCAAGTGACCTTTTGCAGTAATACAATACAAGTTGTTTCAGGATTCATGTCTCATATCTATTGGTGAAGTGCATCTACAGTTCTTTGTTTATTTTCTCTGTCTATCATGCTTATGTAGTCTCTATTCTGAATTAATCAATAAAAGATGTGATAAATAGGATTCGTTACCTAGAGCTCCCTATTTTGGCTGCTGTTAATTCTAAATGTATTCCTCTGATAGAAAGTTAAATAATTCTTAATTGCTCTTTAGCTTCAATTGAATCTATTTCTCTTCTTCCACTTCATTTCATTTAAATCTAAGAGATCCAATAGCATGCCTACCTTGCCCTATTTCACTTAAGCTTGATACTTCTGTAAATTGATCACCCCAAGCTCTTTTGACTCCATTGTTGTTCCAACCAAACCAATTCAAAAACCAAACTCTGAGCCCAATAACTAGCCTGAAATTCCTAGTAAACAAAGCTAAATCTCACAGAGAGATCCCTCTTTGAGTTTAGGAGGGCTAGATCTTAATCTCGAAAGCAGTTTTGATGTTAACTCCATGGTTTTTTCTTCAGCTTTGAAATTACAGAACACTAACATAGTGGCAACCATACTAGGGACAACATTTTATCTTCCTCAGAAAAGTGTATCACATTCCAGATCTGATTGCTGATGGTGAACAATGATCAGACACAAGAAGGCTGAATTATTCACCTGGCAACTCCATGTTTCAAGAATCCGGAGCTCAAAGTTTGCATGGCGAATCCCTTATCAAAGAATCCAAAATTGTAAAGCACTTATGGTGACCCCATTCCATTGTTGATTGTTTTGAAAATGAGTTCAAGAATACAACACAGGTATGCTCCTATGGACAGATAAAGAATTCTAGGTTTTCCAAATCCCATGCCCAACAGTGATTGGTTAACGTATCTTCCATTGTTTAAAGATAAAAAAGGAGATGATGCTGTTGTACATTTATTGAGGTTTCATATGCACATTCGTAAGCTTAAAATCAAATTTCATGAAGATTGTCTTATGAAAATTGTTATGGAAACTTTGGAGGAAAAGTTTAGATCTTGGTATGAAAATCTGCCTGCTGCTAGTATATGTTCGTTAAAACATTTTCATACTGTTTTTTTGTGAGAAATACATAGGGGATTATCCATCTTTGTTGCTGATTCAAAACTATTGTGATCATTTTGAAAGTTTTATTCAATATCTAGAAGATTACTATGATGATGATCAGTTCACAAACGATGAAATACTAGAGGCTTTAGATGGAAATCCTTTTCAACATTATGAACAAAAAGTAGAAGTCTTTCTTGAATTGTCTTCCCCTCAGGAAGAAACCGAGGATGTATGTTGTCTATATGTTCATGAAGATTCCCCACAGAAAATAATTCCTGCAGCACCATGAAAAACTGATCAGCCATAGGTAAAGGAAGAAATTCAGTAGCCTGAACCTGATCAAGAAGAGGACAACAGTGAAAATCAACAAGATATTTCAGATACCATGGATGAACACATTAACACTGTGGTTGTCTCAAATGCAAAAGATCAAATTAAAGAAAAAATTCATTGCACTAATCAACAATTAAAGGTAATTGAGCATATTGTTGAACATTCATTTGTTGATTTACAATAGTCTTGTGATCTGAAAGAAGAACCAGCAGAACTTAATCCTATTGATCCACAAGAACATTTTCAACAAATAGTGTTTTCTTCAGCGATTAAAGACCAATCAGATTTACTTGATGAAGGTCTTATGTTGCATGTTTTCCATGATCCTTTGGTCAGTTTATTTCATTCATTGGTGTAGGGAGAGTTTTCAAGATTCATCAATGCAACTATTGGATCCAGTGGAAAATTTGAGTTGCCATTTTCTGAATTTATTTTTCCACCTAAGTAGAATGCAAACTTTAGTTAAGTATGCATTTGCTTGAATGATTGCATTGGATGTTTGTTATCACTTGACATGACAATCATATTATCAGATTAAAGTAGGTAGTAGAGTGAAAATAAGCTCAATACCTTGAGCATTTGTGTTTTTCAAAGCATTCGTTCTAGTTTCAATTTTAGATTGCAGTAAGACTTTCAGTTCAAGTATATTTCAGTGTTCAGTGTGAAGAATGGTTTTGATTTCAGTTTGAGAGTTCTTTAGTAGCAGAGATTTTATGGCAAAATAGGTTGCAAGTTTTGAGACAAGCCCAATGGATCAGGCTACTAGTCTACGGTGTTCTTGACACTTCACTAGGAAGTGCCATCCCTAGCTGGCGCCACTGTTAGGGTCCTATAATTTTTATATTATTGCTTCATTATAGTTGATGATTATTATATTTTGGATATGTAAATAATATTCCATATTGTAAATTATTTCCACAAAAGGTCAAAACCTTAAGAAAATAAAATATTCTTGCAAGACGAAATGAAGCATAAGAGGATAATTAAGTATGTTTAGATTAAATTAATCACATCATTTAAATGTGATTAAATAAAACTGTAATAAAGGCCTTGGTACTATAGTTTTATTTTATTATTAGGTTGAAAATGACAAAAAGGGATTTTTTCACATGGGGTTAAACAGTTGCAGCTTTCCTGCATCCACGTCATTCTTATGTCTCATGATCAGTTGAAACTATGATTTTTCCTATATGCCACATTGACTTCAAACATTGTTTCCAAACCAATGAGGACGAATTTTCAGAATTTGAAAGAGGTCTTTTCTGCCAACATCCTCATGTACAAAAACCTCTCTCATTTTTATAACAACTATTATGGTTTGGGATATACAGATGAAGCTTTGTAGACATATTTTCCCAAATTTTCTTGTTTAGTCATACTTTTGCAGAACATATTGTGGCCAATAAGAGATGACTCTTGAGAAAATGGAGGAGGTTTGTGTTCCTAAGATGCCAAAGTACAATAACCTACTTCATATTTTACACATATATTACAGAATGAGAGATACATTTACATCTTTACAACCTATTTTTCAGACTGTGCAAAGTCCTATTTTAGCCACATTTTTTCAGAGAATATTGGAAAATGATGGAGCTGAATTTTGGGAAACTGAGAGAGATTTATCTCAAGAACATATTTATCTACAATAACCGCTCTCGATTTTACAGAGCTATCTCGTATTGAGATATACAAAGGGATATCTAGATCCTATTTTGCAGGATTTCAGGAGGAAAAAGTTCAAAGATAGTTAGCCACCTCATCAACTAAGAGTTGCAATCAAATTCGAATTTCTCTTCTTTGTCAACATAAATCCATAATGACAGTGCCAAGTAGATACATTAGTTTTGAATGTCCTACATTTGATTTCTATTTGTGTAAAATTGTTTAGGATATTTGTAAAAAGATCTTGATATTTTTATCAAGATATTTTAGTTTAGAATTTGTATAAATACTTCATCGTTTGAAGTAAGAAATGGTTGGGATTTGTAATGAGAAAGACTACCATTCATTGTAAAGCTGTTCATTGAGTTCAAGTGACCTTTTGCAATAATAAAAGACAAGTTGTTTCAGGATTCATGTGTCATATCTATTGATGAAGTGCATCTACTGTTCTTTGTTTATTTTCTCTGTCTATCATGCTTATGTATTATCTATTCTGAATTAATCAACAGAAGCTGTGATAAATAGGGTTCGTTACCTAGAGCGCCCTATTTTGGCTGTTGTTAATTCTAAATGTTTTCCTTTGATATCAAGTTAAAGAATTCTTAACTACTCTTTAGCTTCAATTAAATCTATTTCTCTTCTTCCACTTCATTTCATTTAAATCTAAGAGATCCAATAGTCTGCCTACCTTGCCCTGTTTCACTTAAGTTTGATACTTCTGCAAATTGATCACCCCAAGCTCTTCTGACTGCATTCCTGTTCCAACCAAACCAATTCAAAAACCAAACTCTATGCCCAATAACTAGCCTGAAATTCCTAGCAAACAAACCTAAATCTCACAAAGAGATCCCTCTTTGAGTTTAGGAGGACTAGATCCTAAACTTGAAAGTGGTTTTGATGTTGCCTCCATGGTTTTTTGTATAGCCTTGAAATTACGCAATGCTAACATAGTGGCGACCATACTGGGGATTACATTTTATCTTCCTTAGAAAAGTGAATCAAGTTCCAGATCTGATTGCTGATGGTGAACAATGATCAGACACAAGAAGGCTGAATTATTCACTTGGCGACTCCATGTTTCAAGAATCCGGAGCTCAAAGTTTGCATGGCGACTCCCTTATCAAAGAATCCAGAATTGTAAAGCACTTATGGAGACCCCATTCCATTGTTGATTTTTTTAAAAATGAGTTCAAGAATACTACGCAGGTATGATCGTATGGACAGATCAAGAATTCCAGGTTTTCCAAATCCCATGCCCAGCAGTGATTGGTTAACGTATCTTCCATTGTTTAAAGATAAAAAAGGAGATGATGTTGTTGTACATTTATTGAGGTTTCATATGCACATCCGTAAGCTTAAAATCAAATTTAATGAAGACTGTCTTATGAAATTTTTTATGGCAACTTTGGAGGAAAAGGCTAGATCTTGGTATGAAAATCTGCCTGCTGCTAGTATATGTTCATTAAAGCATTTTCATACTATTTTTTGTGAGAAATACAGAGGGGATTATCCATCTTTGTTGCTGATTCAAAACTGATGTGATCATTTTGAAAGTTTTATTCAATATCTAGAAGATTACTATGATGATGATTAGATCACAAACGATGAAATACTAGAGGCTTTAGATGGAAATCCTTTTCAACATTATGAACAAAAAGTAGAAGTCTTGCTTGAATTGTCTTCCCCTTAGGAAGAAACCGAGGATGTATGTTGTCTATATGTTCATGAAGATTCCCCACAGGAAATAATTCTTGCAGCACCACGACAAACTGATCAGCCAGAGGTAAAGGAAGAAATTCAGCAGCCTGAACTTGATCAAGAAGAGGAGAATAATGAAAATCAACAGTATATTTCAGATACCATGGATGAACACATTAACATTGTGGTTGTCTCAAATGCAGAAGATCAAATTAAAGAAAAAATTCCTTGTACTAATTAGAAAGTAAAGGTAATTGAGCATATTGTTGAACATTCATTTGTTGATTTACAACAGTCTTGTGATCTGAAAGAAGAACCAGCAGAACTTAATCCTCTTGATCCACAAGAACATTTTCAACAAGTAGTGTTTTCTTCAGTGATTAAAGACCAATCAGATTTACATGATGAAGGTATTATGTTGCATGTTTTCCATGATACTTTGGTCAATTTATTGCATTCATTGGTGAAGGGAGTGTTTTCCAGATTCATCAATGCAGCTATTGGATCCAGTGGAAAAGTTGAGTTGCCATTTTCTGAATTTATTTTTCCACCTAAAGAAGTAGAATGCAAACTTCAGTTAAGTATCCATTTGCTTGAATGGTTGCACTGGATGTTTGTTATCACTTGATATGGTAGTCATTTTATCAGATTAAAGTAGGTAGCAGAGTGCAAATAAGCTCAGTACCTTGAGCATTTGTGTTTTTCAAAGCATTCTTTCCAGTTTCAGTTTCAGATTGCAGTACGAATTTCAGTTCAGTGTATATTTCAGATTTCAGTGTGAAGAATGGTTTTGATTTCAGTTTGAGAGTTTTTCAGTAGCATAGATTTTATGGAAAAACAGGTTGCAAGTTTTGGGATCAGCCCAATGGATCAGGCTACTAGTCTACGGTGTTCTTGACACTTCACTAGGAAGTGCCATCCCTAGCTGGAGCCACTGTTAGGGTCCTATAATTTTTATAGGATTGCTTGATTATAGCTGATGATTATTATATTTTGGATATTGTAAATAATATTCCATATTGTAAATTATTTCCAAAAAAGGTCAAAACCTTAAGAAAAATAAAAAATATTCTTGCAAGATGAAATGTAGCATTAGAGGATAATTGAGTATGTTTATATTAAATTAATCACATCAATAAATGTGATTAAATAAAACTGTAATAAAGGCCTTGGTACTATAGTTTGATTTTCTTATAAGGTTAAAAATGACAAAAAGGGATTTTGTCACATGGGGTTAAACAGTTGCAGCTTTCTCACATCCATGTCATTCATCTGTCTCATGATCAGTTGAAACTATGCTTTTCCTATATGCCACATTGACTTAAAATATTGTTTCCAAACTAATGAAGACAAATTTTCATAAAATGGAAGAGTTTTTTTCTTCCAACATCCTCATGTACAAAAACATCTCTCAGTTTTCTAACAGATATTATGGTTTGGGATATATAGATGAAGCTTTGTAGACATATTTTCCCAAATTTTCCTGTTTAGCCATACTTTTGCAGAACATATTGTGGACAATAAGAGATGACTCTTGAGAAAATGGAGGAGGTTTGTGTTCCTAAGATGCAAAAGTACAATAACCTACTTCATATTTTACACAACTATTACAGAATGAGAGATACATTTACATATTTACAGCCTATTTTTGAGACTGTGCAAAGTCCTGTTTCAGTCACCTTTTTGCAGAGAATATTGGGAACAAATGGAGCTGAATTTTGGGAAACTGAGAGAGGTTTATCTCAAGAAAATATTTATCGACAATACTATCCATCACTTTTTACAAATATATCTCGTATTGAGATATACAAAGTGATGACTAGACCCTATTTTGCAGGATTTCGGGAGGAAAATGTTCAAAGACAGTTAGCCACCTCATCAACTAAGAGTTGCAATCAAATTCAAATTTCTCTTCTTTGTCAACATAAATCCATAATGATTCATTTGTGTGAGTGAGTGCAAGGAAAGGGGGTTACCGAAGTAGAATATCGTGCGCGCGCAAAAGCTTGAGCTGTGCAGACCTAGCCGCCTCCTTGACCTCACAGGCCTCTTTCGACAGCTTCCTGTTGCTGAGTTTTCCGTGACCATGCACCTCTATGAGGAGGATGACCCTCCCTCATTCAACCATCAAGGAATAGAATAAAATGAAGAAGCATTCGCATCCCTGATTGCAGCGAATGGAGCTCCAAGGGACAGACCATCAATCAACAAATTTGTTAAGAAGCTCGAGGAAATACCAGAGATCTCTCTCCCACCTGCTCTCCCCCGAAGAGTGGCTATTTCTCTGGCAGAACGCGGACTTGTTGAATAGTTCATGGGGTTATGGTCGTCACCCAAATCAGTTCAAAAATGGGTTGAAATAAAGTAGAATGCAACCACTCAGGGGAAGATAGAAATACGATTTTGTGGAAGGGGTATTACACTTTCCTTTTCAAATCAAAGGAAGACAGAAATATGATATTCAGAAATGGTCCATACTTCATGGATTCCAGAGGTTTATATCTAAATAGGTGGATGCCAGATTTCGATCTAGAAATGGATGTCCCAAGTGCAGTCCCAGTTTGGGTCAGACTTCCACACCTTCCACTACATTGCTGGGGAGATGATTCGGTCAAGGTTATAGGAAATGCAGTGGGCAAGTATATAGACAGATGTGAACCAAAGGATAACATGCACGCATGCGCCAGAATATGTGTGGAAGTAGATCTTGGAAAAGGTCTTCCAGAAGCAATAAAGATCAAGGTTGATCAATGGACGCATATACAACAGCTGGACTACGAGCAGATACCATTTAAATGCAAGGTATGTCATGAGTATGGTCATTTTGCTAATAGGTGTCTTAAAAAAAGAGAGCATGAAAATGTAGAAGAACAAGAGAACACATGGGAACAAGTAAAAAGGAAAAAACCCATCAATAAGCAGACAATACCAAATGCCTCACAGCTCCAAGAATCAAATGAAACTACTCCTCAGCCCTCATTGAATGTTATCCCCCCTATTCACACATCTCCGAACCCCTTTGGGCCCTTGGAAGACCCTATTGATCCACCCTCTCCTAGATCCCCAACATCGAACCCCATCTCCCTTGCTCTCATACCCTCCTCCTCCATCCCTATTTCCTCCCCACCCCCTCCCTCAGTGGACCGCATACTAACCAGAAATCAAGCTAAAGAAAACCCCCAAACTTGGGATCAACAAAAAAAAGTGGGAAGAAAATCCAATAAGGAAATCAGAGATGAGGTAGCCGCTAAAGAAATGGCACTAGGAACTCAACAACCAATGGAATCCTTCCTCGGGAAAAATACAGGAAACAATGAAAAAAATCAACAAAGAGAAAAGGGAAGAAAAGGGAGGATCACATCAACACAATAATAAATAATGATAGTGGTCTCTTGGAATTGTCGCGGCCTTGGCACCACTTTCAAAGTCAATGCAGCTAGAGATATTTTAGTCAATGAAAAGCCAAACATTTATATGATCCAAGAGACCAAAACAAGCAAGCAAGAAAATCAAAAACTGATTCAAAAATTAAGAAATCATGAAGGAACAATGCTAGAGGCTACAAGAGCATCAGGAGGAATATGCACCATATGGGACAAAAGGAAATGGGAACTAATAAATAAAAAAATCAGCAATCACTGGATTAGAACAGATTTGAGAGATCTCAACACAAAGGAGTTGTATAGCATTATGAATGTATATTCCCCAAATCACTATAGAGAAAAAGAACACTGTTGGAACTCGATTAAAGAAGAACTAGCAGAAAGACAAAAAGGGAAATTAATCCTTGGAGGAGACTTAAATCTAATAAGGAACACTGAAGAAAAATTTGGTGGGAATTATCATTCAGATTCGTCAAGAGAAGCTCTTGAAGAAATAATGGAACAACATAAATTAATCGACATTCCACCAAGCAATGGGAAGTACACTTGGAGTAATAAGAGAATAGGCAAGAATAATATCAAGGAAAGGTTGGATAGAATCCTAGTACAAGAAAACATAGCAGCTGCATTCACTCTTGTGAAAAGCAAGATCGTCCACACAACAACTTCAGATCACAAGCCGGTGGTTTTAAGCATGGGTAATTTGGAAAATCAAGGTCCACTCCCCTTCAGATATAATTCAAGTTGGGACAACAAGGAAGAATTTGGAAAACAAATAAAAGAGAGCTGGAAAAAAATTGTCATTGGGTCTCCTCAGTATGTTTGGGAAACAAAGCTAAAGAACCTAAGGCCGCATTTAAAAATTTGGGCAAGAGAAAATGATACTCGAGACAAAGCTAGGAAATAAAATTATAAAAAAAATGGACAACAGTTATAAGGAAAAAGAAAACAAAAAAGAAAGCAAACAAGATTATCTACAAGAAAGGAAACCTTTTTGGAAATTTATAAGCAAAATAGGAAAAGAGAAGAAGAAAGCCAAATGAAATCCAGATGTCTTTGGCTGAAATCAGGAGATAAAAACACAACCTTTTTTCATAATTCAATGAAAATAACGAGGGCAAGAAATCAGATTGAACAAATTCAAGTAGATGGGCATGAGATAAAAGGAGCTGAAGAAATAAAAATAGTAGCTCACAACTACTTCAAAGATCTACTTACAAAATTATTGGTTAGCTGATTGGAGGAGGATCGCTCTGCAACTCTTTTAGGGTTCCTGTCAAGGTTCGACTTCATCTGTGCGCGGTGCTCAGGGCTGCTGTCGCGGCGCACCAAGTGCGCGCGGCGCATTGGCTCGCCCCTCCGTGTTTTCTCCTGCTCCTACGCGGTGCTTAGGATTGCTGCGGCGCACTGGGTCGTCGGCGCGGCGCTTTGGCCCAGGTCCTTCTTTGCTCGGTTTTTCTAGTCAAGAGCTCTTTGGCATCGCGTTATCGCATGGAGGCGCTACTGTTGACCTAACAGCACCAAGCCAGTCCCTTCCACTCCGTGTGACTTCGACATGGATCTTGGTGGGGGCTTTGCTGCTTCCCCCCCAATACCTCCAGAACTAGAAGCATTCAGATCCTTAGTCGCAGCATCTGGGAAATGGACGACTGGCTCTCAGTCTAAGTTTGTCAAAAAACTAGGAAGCATTCCCACGGTGACACTGTCGGTGGAAGAAACATGTAGAACAACGCTGAATCTCACCGAAAGAGGGCTTATTGGCCAGTTCACAGGGTTATGGCCATCCCTGAAAGCTGTCGAGGAATGGGTAAAGCGAAACTGGACACCTTTGGTCAAAGAATGAATAAAAAGTCATTTCGTTGGCAAAGGTTTCTTTGTGTTTGTGTTCGAAAACGCTGAGGATAGAAGTCTGATCTTCAGAAACAAGCCATACTTCATGGGCCCTCAAGGGCTACCTAAACAAATGGTCTCCTGACTTCGATCCAGCTCAAGACGTGCCCATGGCGGTACCTATTTGGGTGCGCCTCCCACATCTCCCCCTGCACTGCTGGAGTCAGAATTCGTTGCAATCCATAGGTAACGCTCTTGGCAGATACATAGACCAGGCACCAAGGAAGGATCAATACTCCTGTGTTCGTATCTGCGTTGAAGTCGGTTTACCCGAAGCCATCAAACTCTCAGCGGCAGACTGGACTCATTTCCAAGAGCTCGACTATGAGCAGCTGCCTTTTAAATGCCGACACTGCCATGAATATGGGCACTTCGCAAGATATTGCAAGAAAAAAAACGAGGAAACTACAAAGAAAGAAAAAGGAGAGCAATGGAAATAGGTAAAGAAACCAGCAAACAACATGCAGAACAACAAAAACAAAGGCAAAGAGACAGGGAACAAACCAGGGCAAGAAAGCGAAAGCACTCAAAACGCTGGAAGCAAGGAAACCATCAGCATAGAGGAGGATAAAAATCCTTTTGAACCTCTCACTCCACCCTCAGATCCTCTAGAGGTAGAACAGGAAGATCCTCCCTAGCAGAACAATATCGAATCTTCAGATCCAGGTAACACTCCAAACTCGAACCCATGTAATATTTCATCCCCTTCATATGCTGATATAATCAAACAAAAGAAGAAGAATGTAGAAAATGAGGGCTCATCGGATGAAGAGACCTTAGAAAGGACATCAAAGCGAGTTGGAAGGAAATCAAACAGAGAAACTAGGGAAGAAGAATCAGAAAGACAAAAAACCCTGGGAAGTCAAGCTACCATTGAAATGACTCTCGGAAGGAACACCAGATCAAGGGTCCCTAAGGGAGGTGGACCTACCCCAACAAGTTATAAATGATGCAGTTGGTCTCCTTGAACTGCAGGGGTTTGGGGAATCCCACTAAGGCAGAGGCTATCAGAGATATAATGAAGATGGAATCCACAGACATACTCATGCTCCAAGAGACAAAAATAGAAGGGGAAATCCTTCTAAACACTAGCAATACAAGATGGAAATTTGATTCAGGAAAGGTAGTCAGCGCAAGAGGTTCGGCTGGAGGAATAGGCACATTCTGGTCCAAAAACTCCTTCTCTTTAGAAAGTTCCTTTGCGACCCAACATTGGATTTATATAGAACTGCGCCATATAGCAAGTAATTTTAAGCTAGCCCTGTTTAATTTGTATGTACCTGTGCACTATGATGAGAAGAAAGAATGCTGGAAAACACTCTCGGACTATCTGGAGCTACTCCATCCTATGAATATAGTCATAGGAGGAGACCTGAACATAATCTTAGATCCCAAAGAAAAGAGAGGAGGGACCTCTTTGGGAGACCCCTTCCTCGCCACAGTGGAAAACCTCATCCAACAATGGGACTTAGTAGACTTCAAACCAGTGAAAGGAGAATACACTTGGACTAACAATAGAGCAGGGGAACACCACATTTCTGCAAGGCTGGACAGATTCCTCACCAGTAGTTCTATTATGATGGATAAAAGAATTGTTTTCTCCAAGATTCTTCCTAAACTAACCTCAGATCACAAGCCAATCTTATTATGCTTAAAGGAAGAAGAAGACCTCGGCCCCCTTCCTTTTCGTTTCAGCCCTCTTTGGGCAGAAAGGGAAGGGTTCCACGAAACAGTTCAAACTGCATGGAGAATAGAAGTTCCAGGCTCCCCAAGTTACGTTTGGGAACAAAAAATGAAAAATACTAAGAAGGCATTAAAAGAATGGATAAAGAAAGTCACAAACACTCCCACTAGTCAGAGAAAAGATGCAGTCAACCAGCTGGAAGATCTCCAAGTGGAAATGGAAGAGAAAGACATCTCATCCATGGATCTAGATAATGAAAAAATTGCTCAAAGGAAAACATATAACTCATTTAGAAGCGAGGAAGAATATTGGCGCATTAAGTCCCGTAGCTTGTGGCTCAAAGCCGGGGATAGAAACACTAAATATTTTCACAGACAATACAGGGCTCGTCTTTCACGAAACTACATTGCAAAAATTATTAGAACTAGGGGATAGGTATGCAGAGGATTTGAACAAATTAAGGAAGCCGCTGTGAATCACTTCCAAAATCTTCTTAGTGCAGAAAAGGACGGGAGTGAGGAGGATATTGTAGAATTCCTCACAAACATTCCACATCTAGTTAGCGCAGATGACAACAATACTCTCTTGAGCCCTGTCATAGAAGAAGAGATTGCAAACATTGTTTGATCCATGGAGCCAGACAAAGCACCTGGGCTTGACGGTTTTTCAATCCACTTTTACAGAAAATGCTGGGAGCTAATTAAAACTGATCTCATTAGAATGGTTCACGGTTTCATGAGGAAGGCAAAGATTGGAGGCGGTATAAATTCCACCTTCCTCGCCCTAATTCCAAAGGAAGCAAGCCCAAGCTCTTTTAACAGATACATGCCAATCTCTTTGTGTAACTCGTCCTACAAGATTGTGGCCAAACTGCTGGCGAATAGAATCAAACCCCTTTTGCAAAAATTAATATCTCCTGCCAAAGGGGGATTTGTGAAAGGAAGACACATTCTGGACAATGTCATTCAAGTCCAGGAAGCTCTACATTCCAGTCACTCACGCAAAGAACAAGGTATGCTCATAAAACTTGATATGTGCAATGCATTTGACAGAGTTAATCGTTCCTTCTTGTACAGGGTCCTTTTATCCTTTGGTTTTAGCCAGGACTTCATTAATCTTATCAAAGCATGCCTGGAGAATATTTGGATTGCGCCCATGATAAACGACAGAATTGATAATTTATTTTTAGCCACCAGGGGCTTGAGACAGGGATGTCCCCTTTCACCCTTTCTTTACATTCTGATGGCAGACTCCTTGAGCAGAAAACTGACTTTGGAAAAACAAAAGGGTTGTCTACCAGGGATCAGAATTGTGAAAGGCATAGACCCTGTGAACCATGCACTTTTCGCCGACAATTCACTATTGCTTGGAGGGGCCTCTCCAAGAATAGCTAAATCCTTCAGAACCATACTCCCGAAATATTGTAGCATCTCGGGAGCACTGGTAAGTGAGAGGAAAAGTGCTGTGTATGGGTGGAACACAGAGCAGCACAAGATTGAGACAATTGCAAACGATCTGGGGTACACAGGACATGCAGATTGGGAAAAAATAAAATATTTGGGCCCTCCTATAACGCTAGGCTCCAACAGAAATTACCTGTGGGAGGAAGTTATCTCGAAATTTAAAAGGAAGATCACCGCGTGGGGAGGCTTCTGGCTAACCTCAGGGGGCAAATTAACGCTCATCAAATCAGTCCTCTCGGCTTTGCCCACATTCCAAGCGTCTCTCATGTTGGCTCCAAAACTAATCTCAGATCAAATCTCCAGACTCATGCACAATTTCTTGTGGAACAGTGGGAGAGGAAACACCAACAATTTTCATTTAATAAACTGGGATATGGTGAAATGTCCGCTGGCAGAAGGTGGACTTCAAATCCGTGACCCTGTCCATGCAAATTTAGCTCTGGGCTGTAAGTTACTATGGCAGATCCACACAGAGCCTTCTGATCCAGTTAGTTAGATCTTTAAATTGATATATCTTAAAAATCAGTCAATAAAACCCTACAACACGGAGAAATCCGCAAAAGGAACGCAGGCCTGGAAACTGTGTAACAGAGGTATTGAATTTTTCAGATCCCACTTGTATCAAATCCCCGGTAATGGCAAAAATACAAAGCTATGGAGAGACAGTGTTATGGGACATCACCCTTGTTACACAGTAATTTATCACTGCCTTCCTGTCAGTCACCCTGCTGTGTCCAAGAAGTCACAATCACTAAGTGTTTGATCCCTGAACTGGCTAAAAACCCATTTTTCCAAAGTTTTGTGCATCAGCGCGTCTGTTCCTAAAATAACCGCGATGACCAGCGCCCCACAGTCTATTTCGTGCGCTGCCATCGCGGAAGAACATCACTTTTCCGCGATGACGCACAGCGCGGCTTTCACGTGTCCTTCCGCGCTGACATGGCTTGTTCAGTTATTGTTATGTGCTGACAGCGCGGCAGTTTCCCTATAATCCGCGCTGATCCAGTTTGGGCGAATTTGTTCAAACAACCAGCCTTCCAGATCACTCCAGGCTTGGTTGTTAGCTTTGTGAATGTCGACTCCCTTCTATGGCATGTCTGTTCGACCCTTTCCAACAACTTCCCTTGAAGATAAGCTCATCCTTCCACCCTTATAGGAGACTCCTGCTCTTATATAAACTCCCACCATTACCATGGGCAGCTAGTTTTTGATAGTTAGAAAATAGCTAGACTTAGCTTGGATTATACAAGAGCTTGTAGTGCTCAGATTGCTGCTATAGGTGTGGTGTGTTAGGAGTGGAAGTGATTGATTGCTTTGGGAAGTTTGTTTGTGACATTTGTGTGAGAGAGAGAGACTAGTTTGTCTTGGGAGAACCATCCTCAAAGGTGAATGCTTGAGATACATGCTGACTGATCCCTCCTGAGAAGTTTATCGACGTCAGAACATTTGGTTGTACTCTTCTCTATTCTGATTAATAATAGATGACTGCTATTATTGTTCCATTCTCGTTTGTTTATGCGATGGATAAATGTGAATTATGTCTTTTCTGACTGGCATATAGTTACTTTTACTAGATTTCACGCTTGCGTTTGCTTTCCCTTCGTGTGTGCAGGTGTCCGTTCGCGGGGATCGCGGAAGACTATGACCAGTTGAAGCGAAGGAGCAAGGGAAACATCCCCTCGACAAACGACAGCGCAGGAATCCAAGTAGGTGCTCTTTACTTCTTGTCTAATTGTAACTAGGAACATGCGTGGCAGCATTGTGTGATTGTTGCTAGACCCCTGTTGGGCTAGTAGGGATCGCCTCTATCCGTAGAGGGGATTTACCTTCTCAACAATTTGGCGACTCCGCTGGGGATCAGCCTTTTTGTCTCTTGAGTCCATCTTTGTGTTTGAATTTGATTGCTCTCTTTTTGAAATTGGGGATTAATTATCAATCTTTTGCGTTTTCTGGGTTGATCTGGAAGTGCCCCTGTTTGATTGAAAGATTGGCTGTTTTGATTTGGGAGTTTTGATTTGCCTGTCACTATTTTTGAGCTCCATCGCGGATTTAATTTTAACAGTCGCGCTGAAAATCGGATCATCGCGGAAAAGACGTGTATATCCGCGATGTCAGCGCAACTTTCTAGCTTAATTCCGCGCTGACTGTGTTTTTCTAGCTTAATTCCGCGCTGACTCTGATTTTCTGAGATCATCTCGGTTTTTGGGGCAAAAGTCGCGCTGACAGCTCGGGTGGCCTGTGTAAAAGTTGCGCTGACCCTTGATCATCTCGGGTGCTCAGTGTAAAACTTGCGCTGATTCCTAAAAGTTGTTTTTATAACTTTATCTCCTGAATTCATCAATCTTTCTTATCCCCTGTTGTTTCTTGTCCCTCATTAGCTTGTTTTGATTGCTTTTGGTTAAGGGACGCTCTCTCTTTGATTTCATTCAAGTGAGTCTTGTGACCATGTGACCTAGCCCTTTAGAAGTTTCATCGAGAAACCATTTGCTTGGGTTACTTGTCTATTCAAGGTTCATCCACAACCCTCTTATTGATTTGCTTGAGGCTTTTCCACTGCTTATTGCTGGTTGATTTTTAGTGTCGATTATTGAACCACCTTTTTATGTTGATTCGATTTCTTCACTACCAAGCATAGATTACGATTGTTTGGATCGATCAGTTCACATTCGCTTCCTCCTTGTTACAATCCTTGCTTGTCTTGCCGAGCTTAGATCACATAGCTCGTGCATTGCCTTGTTTCCCTTTGATTTCGAGACTTTGGTTGAGTGTTTTGGGAACTTCGTGTGCTCTCATTAAGTAGTTTACTTGGTGTTCAAGTTCCTCCAAATTCCTTTAGGTGTGTTATGTCACTAAAAGAAAATGAATTAGTAGCTTATTTTAAAATTCGAGAAGGAAAAGAACATTTCATTGATTTCCATTTTCAAAAGAAAAGTTTCCTTTCCTCGCTTTAGTTGCATTTAGCTACCTGTGTGTTTGTTTTCGTTTTGTTTAAAAAATTCTTTGCCCTCTCATAGCTAGAATTCATCGAACGAAACGAAATTCTTTTGCATATAGATTGCATCTAAGTAATTGTGAGCGAACATACGATAGAGCTTGAAATCGAAACTTAATCTCAAGATCAACTATAAAATGAACCAAATGAATCTAAAAACGCATTGGAACTAAACGCAAATATCTAGAGGTCTAGGTTTGAGACGTGTTCCGGCGTCTTTAAACATAGTCACTGTTGTTTCACATTAGGTTGGGTGATTCCTCCTTCTGTGACTCGATAGTGGTCTAACACGGACTGCGCTCCCACGTACCGTCGAGTATATAGGGAGACCCCACTAGGCTTTTATCCTTTATCCATAGGAAGCCGAGTCGGCCGCCCTACAATTCGCAATGCAGTGAACACAGCATTCACGAAGATTGACCACCCGTACCCTAAAAAGTATTCTGTGGTTTTGCGAAAAGTTTGGCACACCCTTTACCTAGAGTTCCAGAGCAGTCGCTTTTGATCCTTTTCGGACTCCCTAAACGAAAAGGTGCCTGTGAGCGTCTTGTCACTTCGTGCTCATTAAACATTCGAAGGAGACTAGAGTCATCTTTTCGTCCTTTTCTCGACTCTTGAAACATGAAAAGGTCAAGTTTGGTTCCAGTGTCTTAACAATTTATTCGGCCTCGATAACATTTCCTGGTTAGATCTTATGTGCGCTAGCCTGAGTAGGTTTCGTGTTCGTCTGCTATGGCAACTTTTCCGGGATTCACTAACCCAGGTTCCCCCTCTGATGGGAATCCAGGACAATTCCCTCCTCTTGGGAATGTTGGTGCTCCGTATATGGCGACGTTGTCCCTACCAGGGTTAACTGTCGGGTTGCCTGTGTGGTTGTTTTCAACCTCTTTGGTCCCTACCGTATCGGCTGTCAGTCCATCAGTCCCTCCACCTGAACAACATCATGTTGATCCTAAGGTGGATCTCTCCCCTTCGACGCCTACTTCTACGTCATCCTCTTGTACTTCGCCTGGTGAAATTCTCGATGGGAGTAACCAGGTGGCTAAGAAGAAGAAGAGGAAGACCAAGAAGAAGAAGTCCCCTAAGGGAGAGCCTACACACACAGTCCCCCTCTCAAGTCTAGCTATCCACTCCAGTGCACCTGAAGTCGGGTCACCTTCTGCTCCTCCGCGGAAGGTTAAGTTTCCTTGTCGATTATGCAAGGAGGACCATCTGCTTCGTGATTGCCCTGGCATTCCCAGGGTATTAGAAGTTTGGTCTCACGATTTGGCCCGCCCTCCATCGTCCACTGATGATCATGGCGATGCTACCTCATCAGCTAGGAATGGTAAGGAGAAAGGGAAGTTTCGAATCCCCTGTCGACTTTGTGAAGGCAAACATCCCCTTCACCTTTGTCCACTCATGGATAAAGCCTCTGCTATGTTGGAAAGTCTTGCTGCTCCTCCGAATCCACTTCCCGCTGGTTATCAGCGTCTTTCTACAGCTGTAGATCGCGCCCTTGTTGACAAAGAGATTGTTTCAGATTCCTCTTTTGTCCAAGCCCCTCTTCCCGAACCTGGCTGTTTCCAGTCTGTTCCAGACCCGCCGTTGGTCGGAAAGAGTGTTGATTCGAGTTCACCTCCTCTCAAGCACTCTGTTTCGGAAGAGCAAAATTCTCATGTTCTTCTCGTCTCCTCAGATTCTCCTGAGTTTGATAAAGGTTCTCCTGAAACCTCTCCGGAGAATTTAGATTCAGTTCTTTCCGAGCAGGGGGGCAACCATATGGTTCCCCCACCAAGTAGTTCGGTCATCTCCTTTGATTGGAGTCGTTTGACTGCCCCTCCCCTTCCATCCCATGTGCCTTTCTGGGTCACCGCCTATGCTTGCAATAAGGCGCTGCCTGGCACTGTGTTAGACGAAGGAGCATCGGTTAGTCTTATGCCCGTTACTACTTGGCGAGCTTTGGGTTCCCCATCGCTTGTACCTGTCGCACCGCATCTCACCGCGTTTGACGGAGGAACGAGTCAGCCACTAGGGATCCTTCCAAAGTTTCCTATTACTTTGGGGGGCAAGACTGTCTATATAGACATCTCAGTTACCCAAGGTTCTTTAGACTTCAGTCTTCTCCTTGGTCGTGATTATGTGTATGCCATGGGAGCCCTTGTTTCTTCACTTTTCCGTGTGGTTTGTTTTCCACACGATGGAAGAATCATGACATTCGATCAATTATCGTTCGTTCGTCCACAAGCCCCTCCGGCGCACTCGTCCTTCCCTCCTGGCTTTCATCCACAAGTTGCATCTGCCTCGCCGCAAATCAACTACGTGGCCACCTCCCCCGTGCCTATATCCAGCAATGTCGCCGTCGTGCATAGTGTCCTGGGGGCATTGGGTCCTGACTTCCAAGATATTGACCTCCCACCGGGAGCGCCACTCTTGGAAGCCCCGACTTCCCGTTCATTATGATGAAGTCTGGATGGAGCATAGTTCTTTTCCTATGTCAAGCTCCTTAAAAAATGAAACTGGGTTTGGTCCGAGCACAGTTCCTTGTCTTGTGTCCAGCTCGCTAAAAAATGAAACACGGCGTTCCGAGGATAGTTTTGATCTTGTGGCGACCTCGTTAAAAAAACGAAACAAGGTGGTCCGAGCACAGTTCCTTGTCTTGTGTCCAGCTCGCTAAAAAATGAAACACGGCGTTCCGAGGATAGTTTTGATCTTGTGGCGACCTCGTTAAAAAACGAAACAAGGTGGTCCGAGCACAGTTCCTTGTCTTGTGTCAAGCTCGCTAAAAAATGAAACACGGCGTTCCGAGGATAGTTTTGATCTTGTGGCGACCTCGTTAAAAAACGAAACAAGGTGGTCGGAGCATAGTTCCTGATCTTGTGTCAAGCTCATTAAAAAATGAAACACGGGTTATGAGGATAGTTCTTTTACTGTGTCAACCTCATTAAAAAATGAAACACCTCCCTTTTCCGATCGAGTCTTTGATTAAGATCTCGTAAAATCCCAGTCGAGTCTTTCCAATATCTCGAGCGTGAACCTTCATTCCATCCACTTTGTCGAATGCAATGAAGCTTGGGGGGCATGTACCTCGATTTGCATTATTATGCTGGGGGCATGCGACCTTATAACAAGCATAGTTTTTCGTTTCAAGCTTGTGTAAACATGAAACCGAATCCAAGCAGAGTTCTCCATGGTTCAAGCTTGTGTAAAAATGAACCCATACCCGTTTTACATCTTGTGATTGCTATCTTTATCTGCTAAATTCTGCTAGATGAGCCTTGGTTGTTTCATTCCATTGCTACCATCTCTTTGGCCGATCATATGCTCTCACTTGGTTGTTTATCCTTTCCTGAGGAACCGCAGCGATGAGTGGTTTTATTAGCTTGCCTCTTGACCATTACATGTTTTGAGTAGTTCCACCATTGCCGGAACCAGTTGCTACCTTTTATACCGCTCGTTCCTCTAGGACGAGTCACCTTTAAGCTCTTTTCTGACTCGTAAAATGTGAAAATATTGCCGAGTTTTTTTCCCTTTTTGACTCGTTAAAGAGAATAAAAATGGAGGTCTGCTTTCAGCTCTTTTCTGACCGTTTAAAGATGAAAAGATTGCCGAGTCCCCCTCTCGACTCGTTAACGGAACGAGAGGCGGTCACTTTTAAAGCTCTTTTTTCGACCGTTTAAACTAAAAAGATTGCCGGGTGTTTGTCGTTTCGCACTCGTTATTGGCTCCAAAACGACGTACTTCCGACTGCTTTTTTACTTTTTCGGGTCGAAGTTACTATTTACGAAAAGTACTCCTCGATCGAAATGGTCGGGCGGTTCTTTCGGGCATTGTTTTATACTTTTTCGGGCTCGAGAGACACAACTTTACGAAAAAGGACCCCCCCTGGAGTCTCCTTTTCCGCTGTCTTTTCAGACTCTCTAAATAAGAAAAGACGCCGAGTTTTTCCTTTGTCAGGCTCGTTAAACACTTGATGACATCGGACACCGTCGAAATGACACTCTTCAAGCATATGCTATCCCCGTCAAGCTTGTCACCCAAAAATAATCGGGGTACCTGCCAGAAATGGTGGGGAAAATGGAACTGTAATAATCGTCGTGTCGGCAGTATGTCGCTCTTGAACATGGCACTAGTCTGCATTCGTGTCTGGGTGGGGATATCTCATCTCGTTTCACATTAGCCTCCGTGGGTTTGGGTTACCCTATTTTGACCTCTCATCTGCTCATTGCCCTGTCACCATGACCTCTGCTCATTTGATGTCAAATACTGCCAAATCCACCGTCGTGCCGCCAATATGTTCAAGAGAAGTTGACCTCTGCATTAGTACAACCTTCCCTTATATCTCACACAAATCATTTTTCCTCTGTCTCGTGTCGATGATGTGGGAATCATCATGGCCCACCTTCGATCAAGGCCACTTCTCGTCGACTTCAACTCATTATCCGAGAAAGTGACTTAGAGACTCCTTCCAGGTGCCTTGGAGCCTGCATGCCTCAATGGCAGGTTCCTCGTGTTCGACGCAAGGTTTACATCATTGACCTACGATCGAATGATTCCGTGGGTGTTCGACACCAGCTCATTGATTCACACGCCACGGATTGTACCTATAGTACCTTGAGGGCCATTGTCATTATTGGTGGTACCTCTCGCGTCTGTTAACGGTTCTCATCATTGGCCGGTAATCAGACGATGTTCATGCATGTTCGACTCCAACCCCTGTATTCACATGTGTGGACTTGTACTCTGTTCGGGTCGAGATAGAGCGCAAGACCCTGGATCCTTGCTCACTGTGGTCCAGGTTGCGATTTTGTGGATAATCATTACATGACTCATTGATGGATGGCTGCGCCCATACCTGAGTCTTCATGGATGGCTGCGACCATACCTTGTCATTATTATGGTCTCTTTAGCTGGGTGGCTGCGTCCATACCATAGACCAGTCTTGCATGTCTTTTGGATGGCTGCGCCCATGCCTAGACTGCGTGTACATGATTGTCCGAGATTTTTCGGTACTTCCTGGTGGTGTTCCAGTTCGGCGTGTGTTGTAAAGCATTTCACCCCTCCCACTCTCTCGGTCTTCATGCTTTAGGGGGCATCTGTTACACAGTAATTTATCACTGCCTTCCTGTCAGTCACCCTGCTGTGTCCAAGAAGTCACAATCACTAAGTGTTTGATCCCTGAACTGGCTAAAAACCCATTTTTCCAAAGTTTTGTGCATCAGCGCGTCTGTTCCTAAAATAACCGCGATGACCAGCGCCCCACAGTCTATTTCGTGCGCTGCCATCGCGGAAGAACATCACTTTTCCGCGATGACGCACAGCGCGGCTTTCACGTGTCCTTCCGCGCTGACATGGCTTGTTCAGTTATTGTTATGTGCTGACAGCGCGGCAGTTTCCCTATAATCCGCGCTGATCCAGTTTGGGCGAATTTGTTCAAACAACCAGCCTTCCAGATCACTCCAGGCTTGGTTGTTAGCTTTGTGAATGTCGACTCCCTTCTATGGCATGTCTGTTCGACCCTTTCCAACAACTTCCCTTGAAGATAAGCTCATCCTTCCACCCTTATAGGAGACTCCTGCTCTTATATAAACTCCCACCATTACCATGGGCAGCTAGTTTTTGATAGTTAGAAAATAGCTAGACTTAGCTTGGATTATACAAGAGCTTGTAGTGCTCAGATTGCTGCTATAGGTGTGGTGTGTTAGGAGTGGAAGTGATTGATTGCTTTGGGAAGTTTGTTTGTGACATTTGTGTGAGAGAGAGAGACTAGTTTGTCTTGGGAGAACCATCCTCAAAGGTGAATGCTTGAGATACATGCTGACTGATCCCTCCTGAGAAGTTTATCGACGTCAGAACATTTGGTTGTACTCTTCTCTATTCTGATTAATAATAGATGACTGCTATTATTGTTCCATTCTCGTTTGTTTATGCGATGGATAAATGTGAATTATGTCTTTTCTGACTGGCATATAGTTACTTTTACTAGATTTCACGCTTGCGTTTGCTTTCCCTTCGTGTGTGCAGGTGTCCGTTCGCGGGGATCGCGGAAGACTATGACCAGTTGAAGCGAAGGAGCAAGGGAAACATCCCCTCGACAAACGACAGCGCAGGAATCCAAGTAGGTGCTCTTTACTTCTTGTCTAATTGTAACTAGGAACATGCGTGGCAGCATTGTGTGATTGTTGCTAGACCCCTGTTGGGCTAGTAGGGATCGCCTCTATCCGTAGAGGGGATTTACCTTCTCAACAACCCTCTAGCAGAAAACCACGAGATTACTGAGGTAAGAGTTTGGCTACAGTCAAAAGGCATAAGGAAAATCGAGGACATCTCTAGCTGGGACAGAAAAGGGAACTGGCAACGTTGGACTTTCCCTAGAATCCCTAATCATTTAAACGCTCAGCTAGATGTCCTTCAAGCTGTAATCTCTGACTTTGCCTTGGTGCACACAGAAGACGAAGACGTTTGGGGCTGGGGTAAGACTGGAGTATACACAACTAGACAAGGATATTATTAGATGCAGAGAAAAAAGGATTTGCCACACCCAGAATTTGTGTGGAAGAAGATTTGGGACAACTTCGGCATTCCCAAAATCAACTTCTTCTTCTGGACTCTGTTCCACAACAAAATTCTGACTGGAGATAATTTGTGTAAGAGGAACATAGCTGGACCACATAGATGCGTCCTCTGCAAAAGAGCCTCGGAAACTGCAAATCATCTGTTTTTAGCCTGCGAATTTGCAAAGGCGGTCTGGTCTTTCTTCCTCACCGGGCTGAACGTGTGTCCTCCAACTCAAAGCACGATTGACACCATGTTCTCCTCTTGGAATGACAGATATCCCTTCAGCATAGTCAGCAACTCAATTTGGAAAAAGGTGTGGATAGCTGCACCAAAGTATGTCTGCTGGAAACTTTGGTTAGCACGGAATGAAATAATATTTAACAACTCAGAATTGCCCGCAGCAAAAGTGGCGAAACAAGCAAAGAATCTCCTCTTAGAAACTTTGAACCACTCTCAGTCAAAGAAGACAACTCCTTGCGAACCGAAGAAAGGGTGTGGCTGGATGCTTATACAGGAAAGGCTAGTCTTCCAGCACTCAACCGCCCAATGCATAAGGGAAAATGGCAGATCCGAGAATCAGACGATAGCTTCCAGCAGTGGTGGAAATCTCAAGGCAAGTGCACCATTTTTTCGATGGAGCCTCAAAAGGTAATCTAGGGAGGTCTGGAGTAGGAGGGGTGATCTTTTTTCAGAATGGGAAAAAAACGACTTCAGTTGGGGTCTTGGAATGAAAACCAACAATCAAGCTAAAATTCTTAGCCTCTTGAAAGCCTACCAAATGGCGAGAAAAGGAAATCCAGAAGAAATTCTAACCTTTGGTGATTCAGAACTGTTGATAAAAACGATGGTAAACAAGAAAAGGCTCAAGGACCCGGTGCTAAACAAACAGCTTTCAAGAGTGACCAAAATTCTGAAAGACTTTCCATCGATTCAATTCTTCCACATTCTCAGAGGATTAAACAAGGAAGCAGAGAGATTGGCGAATATTGGATGCACTTTACAGGACGGAATGATCAGCATAAATGCAGAAACATCGACCATGGAAATCATTCCCTAAGTAGAAAGAGAGCTAATGTAAATTCTGAAAATTTTAATGGTTGTTTAGGCTCTGCCCAACCTATTTTCTATCAATAAAACATAACCGTTCCAGTTAAAAAAAAAAGAAAAAAAGATCTACTTACAACAAGCGACCAGAAGGCAGTTAATGAAGAATTTTTGCAACACATATTAAAAAAAGTGATCAGAAAAACACAGAAATAAATAAAGAGATCACTGAGAATGAAGTTAGAGAAGCGGTCTGAAGCCTTCACCCTGATAAAGCACCGGGGCCAGATGGGTTTACAATGGCTTTTTACAGACAACATTGGGATATTATCAAAAAAGATCTTATGAGAATGATAAAAAATGCCTTTCAAAAAAAATAAATTGGAGGAAACACAAAATCTTCCTATTTGGCACTCATACCCAAAGAGTCCAATCCAGTAACCTTCAACAGATATAGACCAATTTCCCTTTGCAATTCTTCTTATAAGATAATCACCAAAATTCTAGCAAATAGAATCAAGAAATTTCTTCCAGAAATCATATCTGAAAACCAAGGTGGATTTGTACCCAAGCGGCAAATCACAGATAACGTGATCATCGTACAGGAAGCTATTCACAACAGTATTCAAAGGAAAGAGAAAGGAATGATAGTAAAGCTTGATATGGCAAATGCTTTTGATAGAGTTAATCATAATTATCTTGCAGCAGTTCTCAAAAAAATTGGCTTTTCAATAGATATTATAGAAACCATCCAGGCGTGCATATCAACTCCATGGATAGCCCCTCTAATAAATGGAAGGCCCAATAATTTTTTTCAGAGCACAAGAGGGCTACGACAAGGTTGTCCCCTATCTCCATTCCTCTATATCATCATGGCAGAAACACTAAGTGCAGCGTTGGAAAGTCAGAGAAAGGAAAAAAAATAACAGGTATTCAGATAGCAAGAGGGGTCAAAGATATAAATCACTCACTTTTTGCAGATGACACCCTTCTTATGGGAGGGGCATCAAGCATAATAGCTAGAAGATTTAAAAGAGTGTTGGATGATTTTCTCCAAGCCTCTGGAGGAATGTTAAATAACACCAAATGCAGAATATATAGTTGGAACACTTCTCCAAGAGTTATGCAGCATATATCACAAATTCTGGAAATTCCAATACAAATAAGATGGACCCACTTTACTTATCTTGGGCTGCCCCTAGCAAAGGAAAATGTAAAAGCGGAATTATGGAGCAAGCAAGTGGAAAAAATGAAGGATAAAATTCAGAATTGGGGAGTGATGTGGCTTAATTTGGCAGGAAGAGTGATCATGATTAAGGCACTCCTCTCAGCCCTTCCCATTTATCAATATGCGATTATTCTGGCCCCGGCAAGCGCCCACAAGCAAATGGAAATAATAATAAGAAGCTTCCTATGGCAAGGAGGAAAACAAGAAAACAAAAAATTTAACTTAGTCCGATGGGAGCAAGTCACCCTTCCCTATGAAAAAGGAGGTATAGCAATTCGCTTACCAGGCCAAATGAACATTGCTTTAGGGACAAAAATAATTTGGAGAATGATAAGTGGAAAAGAACACTAGTGGGAAAAAGTTCTAGCAATGAAATATTTAAATCATCATAGAACAAAATTGATAACTGAATCTATTCCAGACAGGCCATGCACACAAGTCTGGAAACTTGTAAAAAAGATAATTCCGCTTATTAGAGATCAAATTTCTAAAAATCCAGGGAATGGCAAAACAGTAGCAATCTAGGAGGACCGGATAATGGGAAGAGATCCTCTAAAACTTCAGCGGAATCTAAGAGGACTTCATTGTTGGATGGAAGAGAAAAGGATAAATACTTTATACTCAATCTCTGAGTGGGATCAGGATAATTGGCTTGGCTGGAAAATACCAACAATTCCAAAAAGATTAAAAAGTCAGTGGGAGAAACTAAAATCGCATCTATCAGGTGCAACTCCCATAAATAGAGATGATGAGGACGACTTTGTATGGGACCCAATTGGAGGGGAGTACATGGTGAAATTAGGGTATAATCTCCTCCAAGAACAACAAAATCAACAAGATTGGAGTCTATGGAAGGCAACCTGGAAAACAAAATGTCTTCCCAAAATCAAAATTTTCATTTGGACTCTACTTAAAGGTAAAATTCTAACCTCTAAAAATTAAAAAAAAAAAAGGAATACAAGGGCCTTCTAGGTGTGTTATGTGTCAAATGGAGGAAGAAACAATCCAACACCTTTTCATGAATTGTAGGGTGGCTAAAGAATGCTGGACCCAGATAACAAGTCCGCTGGAAATAAATATAAATTTCTCAAATCAGCTATCAGCACTTCATAAAAATTGGGAGAAAAGCTACCCGTATACAAAGAGAAACAAGGCCACAATAAGTAGGATCTGGAATTGCCTCCCTTCAATTCTGTGCTGGCAGATTTGGTTAGACAAAAACAAATGTATATTCAAAGAACAAAAACCAAGTATAGGCAAGATTCTTTCAAAAACATGGAGCCTAGTATCAGAGATAATAAGCACCAATGGAATATCAAATATGGATCAGAGCAGCCTACAACAAGAAGAAAAAGATTGGTATAACAAAGTAATAATAGGAAAAAAATAGAAGCTACAGCAAAAAAGAAAAAAGCTTCCACAGCCAAGAGTTGGAAATCAAGATTGGATAACAAAGAATTTGAAGAATGGATGAAAAATCAAAAAAGATTCACTCTTTTTTTCGATGGGGCTTCAAAAAATAACCCAAGAAAAGCAGGGGCAGGCGGAGTAATAATAGATCCAAATGGGAAAAAAATTATAACATATGAATGGAGTCTTGGAGAAATGACAAACAACAGGGTGAAAGCATACAACCTTCTATTAGGCACAAGGCTGTTAAAAAAACTTGCGATCAAGGATCCTATAATTATAGGAGACTCGGCAATCATCATAGCAGCAATGGAAAATGAAAAGGATTTCAACAGTATCGCCATTAATAAAATTTGTCAGAGGATCAGATCAAACATAAAAAGTTTGGGAAACATAACACTCAAGCATGTGTTGAGAAATCAAAACAAGGAAGCAGATAACTATGCCAACAAAGCACTTGAAAGACTAGTTGGGACTGTAAAAGAAAACAATGAAGTCTATGTTGAAAACATACCATGAATTCCATAATTATGATGAGGACTGAGAAAGGAAAAAATGGAAAGAAGCATAACAAAAGGAAAAAAAGGATGATCAAAACTTCACTCCAAGAGTCAGATTGTCTGCAGAACACAATGAAGATTTGATAACAGTTGATCTCAAATGCAATCTACATGGCTCAGAGCACAAAATCTACTCAATCCCAAAAAAGCTACAAAGCACGTATGATCAGGAACACATGCATCCTTTACTACTGAGCAAAGACGGTAATGGTCATATCAATTACAAGCAGCAGGATCGAAATTGTCACACAAGATCAAGGTTTGTTACAACGGGCAGTTGTGCAAGCACAAGGTCAATTCGCATCATGACTTTTACCTACAACAGAGGTTATCCCTCCGCCCTGAGTTCAATAAATTGGTAGCAGAGCTCAGTAATCTCCACTACCCAGAAAAATCAGCCTATCCACACTCAGGCCTTCTCATAAGTGATCCCCTCGCCCACAGTCAGCCTGAAGCATTCAGCAGTCCGTCAAATTCTCCCTCTCGACTCATCAAGTCGTATATCTAGGCCCAAACTTCACCAGCGGGGGACATCTTCGCTGACATTTGCTCCACAGTGCTCTCCCTCAGCTGTCTGTCATTCAAACTCCCATAATTCCGTAACAGTCTCTCCCCATATCAGCGTTGCCTTCCCCTATTTAATACACAGGCTGTCTCATATCCCCAGCGTCCTCATGCCTCATTTTCTTTGTCTAAGAAGTACTCTCATACTGAAAGAAGTCTCTCCTCCTCAACGTCCTCAAGCCTCAGATTTTCAGGAGCCAAACTCTCCATCTACGTTTTACATTTCGCCAATCCATCATCTCTCGGCCAGCATCACAGATCAAGACCACTCCACGGATTGGTTTTGGAACACAAAGCAGGGTCAGAGCTACATAGTTTCTCTCAGAGCTTTGGAGATTTGTCTTCAAGAGGCCAATAATCAGAACTCCGCCATCAACAACAGAGGAACAAGCAGAACATATCAAAGTAAGAGGGCCATCACTGGGACCAAAAAAGACACAACCTCTACAGCAAATCAAAGCAATAGAATGGCCTGCAATCCACTAGAGAGAGCAGAAAAGAACGACAGTTGCCCAACTTGCAGGGCCAATAGATTTATGATTGGAAGGTTTAACCAAGCTTTAAAGGACCTCAGGGCAGAGATGAAGACAACCAATGTGTACAAGCAAAGAGACATAGATTTACAGAGAGCTGAAATAGAAGATCTAAAAGACAAATGCAAACACTTGGAAGAAATAGTCGAGTACATCAAGACCCTCAATCAAAGCCAGCAAGGGGAAACATCCTCCAGGTACAGCAAGAAGCGCCAGCCCCAGCAGGAGGAATCAATAAATCAGTTCTGGTGATCTTGTCTCTTCTATTAATGCAGTGCAAATATAGTTTGTTTCTAGGACAATATGTAAGGCAATATGCCACTCTAGTTTTTGAATTTTATAGAATCAAGGTTGAAAGTGTAGATGTGGGGATTGTGCTCCCATTTTGTGCACTACATTTGAATCAGTCTTCTTCCGAATGTATAAGGAGCTTGCTCCTTTTATTTTTTGCAATATAAAAAAAATACTCGACTGTGTTAAAAAAAAAAACATAAATCCATAATGATAGTGCCAAGTAGATACATTAGCTTTGAATGTCTTACATTTAATTTCTATTTGTGTAAAACAATTTAGGATATTTGTAAAAATATCTTGAGATTTTTATCAAGATATTTTAGTTTAGAATTTGTATAAATACTTCATCATTTGAAGTAAGAAATGGTTGGGATTTGTAATGAGAAAGACTACCATTCATTCTAAAGTTGTTCACTGAGTTCAAGTGACCGTTTGCAGTAATACAAGACAAGTTGTTTCAGGATTCATGTGTCATATCTATTGGTGAAGTGCATCTATTGTTCTTTGTTTATTTTCTTTGTCTATCATGCTTATGTATTATCTATTATGAATTAATCAACAAAAGTTGTGATAAATAGGATTTGTTACCTAGAGCGCGCTATTTTGGCTGTTGCTAATTCTAAATGTTTTCCTCTAATAACAAGTTAAAGAATTCTTTACTTCTCTTTAGCTTCAATTAAATCTATTTCTCTTCTTCCACTTCATTTCATTTAAATCTAAGAGATCCAATAGTATGCCTACCTTTCCCTGTTTCACTTAAGCTTGCTACTTTTGCAAATTGATCACCCCAAGCTCTTCTGACTCCATTGTTGTTCCAACCAAAACAATTCAAAAACAAAACTCTGAGCCCGATAACTAGCCTGAAATTCCTAGTAAACAAAGCTAAATCTCACAGAGAGATCCCTCTCTGAGTTTAGGAGGGCTAGATCCTAAACTCGAAAGTGGTTTTGATGTTGCCTCCGTGGTTTTTCTTCAGCCTTGAAATTACGGAATGCTAACATAGTGGCGACCATACTGGGGACGACATTTTATCTTCCTCAGAAAAGTGTATCAAGTTCCAGATCTGATTGCTGATGGTGAACAATGATCAGACACAAGAAGGCTAAATTATTCACCTAGTGACTCCATGTTTCAAGAATCCAAAGCTCAAAGTTTGCATGGCGACTCCCTTATCAAAGAATCCAGAATTGTAAAGCACTTATGGTGACCCCATTCCATTTTTGATTGTTTTAAAAATGAGTTCAAGAATACAACGCATGTATGCTCTTATGGACAGATCAAGAATTCCAGGTTTTCCAAATCCCATGCCCAACAATGATTGGTTAACGTATCTTCCATTGTTTAAAGATAAAAAAGGAGATGATGTTGCTGTACATTTATTGAGGTTTCATATGCACATCCGTAAGATTAAAATCAAATTTCATGAAGATTGTCTTATGAAAATTTTTATGGCAACTTTGGAGGAAAAGGCTAGATCTTGGTATGAAAATCTGCCTGCTGCTAGTATATGTTCGTTAAAGCATTTTCATATTGTTTTTTGTGAGAAATACAGAGGGGATTATCCATATTTGTTGCTGATTCAAAACTGTTGTGATCATTTTGAAAGTTTTATTCAATATCTAGAAGATTACTATGATGATGATCAGTTCACAAATGATGAAATACTAGAGGCTTTAGATGGAAATCCTTTTCAACATTATGAACAAAAAGTAGAAGTCTTGCTTGAATTGTCTTCCCCTCAAGAAGAAACTGTGGATATATGTTGTCTATATGATCATGAAGATTCCCCACAGGAAATAATTCTTGCAGCACCATGACAAACTGATCAGCGGGAGGCAAAGGAAGAAATTCAACAACCTGAACCTGGTCAAGAAGAGGACAACAGCGAAAATCAGCAAGAGATTTTAGATACCATGGATGAGCACATTAACATTTTGGTTGTCTCAAATGCAGAAGATCAAATTAAAGAGAAAATTCCTTGTACTAGTCAGCAAGTAAAGGTAATTGAGCATATTGTTGAAAATTCAGTTGTTGATTTACATTAGTCTTGTGATCTGAAAGAAGAACCAATAGAACTTAATCCTCTTGATCCACAAGAACATTTTCAACAAGTAGTGTTTTCTTTAGTGATTAAAGACCAATCATATTTACATGATGAATATCTTATGTTGCATGTTTTCCATGATCCTTTGGTCAGTTTATTGCATTCATTGGTGGAGGGAGAGTTTTCCAGATTCATTAATGTAGCTATTGGATCCAGTGGAAAAGTTGAGTTACCATTTTCTGAATATATTTTTCCACCTAAAGAAGTAGAATACAAACTTCAGTTAAGTATCCATTTTCTTGAATGGTTGCAATGGATGTTTGTTATCACTTGATATGGAAATCATTTTATCAGATTAAAGTAGGTAGCAAAGTGCAACTAAGCTCAATACCTTGAGCATTTGCGTTTTTCAAAGCATTCTTTCCAGTTTCAGTTTCAGATTGTAGTACGACTTTCAATTCAATGTATATTTTAGATTTTAGTGTGAAGAATGGTTTTGATTTCAGTTTGAGAGTTTTTTAGTAGCAGATATTTTATGACAAAATAGGTTGTAGGTTTTGGGATCAACCCAATGGATTAGGCTACTAGTCTACGATGTTCTTGACACTTCACTAGGAAGTGCCATCCCTAGCTGGAGCCACTGTTAGGGTCCTATAATTTTTATAGGATTTCTTGAGTATAGGTGATGATTATTATATTTTGGATATGTAAATAATGTTCCACATTGTAAATTATTTCCAGGAAAGGTCAAAACCTTAAGAAAAATAAAAAATATGCTTGTAAGACGAAATGCAGCATTAGAGGACAATTAAGTGTGTTTAGATTAAATTAATCACATCATTTAAATGTGATTAAATAAAACTATAATAAAGGCCTTGGTACTATAGTTTGATTTTATTATAAGGTTGAAAATGACAAAAAGGGATTTTTTCACGTGGGATTAAACAATTGCAAATTTCCCGCAACCACGTCATTCATTTGTTTCATGATCAGTTGAAACTATGCTTTTTCCTATACACCAAATTGACTTCAAACATTGTTTTCAAACCAATGAGGACAGATTTTCAGAAACTGAAAGAGGTTTTTTCTTCCAACATCCTCATGTAATAAAACCTCTCTCCATTTTCTAATAGCTATTATGGTTTTGGATATACAGATGAAGCTTTGCAGACATATTTTCCCAAATTTTCCTGTTTAGTCATACTTTTGCAGAACATATTGTGGCCAATAAGAGATAACTCTTAAGAAAATGGAGGTGGTTTATGTTCCTAAGATGCCAAAGTACAATAACCTACTTCATATTTTACACAACTATTACAGAATGAGAGATACATTTACATCTTTACAACCTATTTTTCAGACTGTGCAAAGTCCTGTTTCAGTCACCTTTTTGTAGAGAATATTGGGAATAGATGGAGCTGAATTTTTGGAAACTGAGAGAGGTTTATCTCAAGAACATATTTATCTACAATAACCTCTCTCACGTTTTACATATCTATCTCGTATTGAGATATACAAAGGGATGACTGGACCCTATTTTGCAGGATTTCGGGAGGAAAATGTTCAAAGACAATTAGCCGCCTCATCAACTAAGAGTTGCAGTCAAATTCGAATTTGTCTTCTTTGTCAACGAAAATCTGTAATGATAGTGCCAAGTAGATACATTAGTTTTGAATGTCCTACATTTCATTTCTATTTGTGTAAAACAGTTTAGGATATTTGTAAAAAGATCTTGAGATTTTTATCAAGATATTTTAGTTTAGAATTTGTATAAATACTTCATCATTTGAAGTAAGAAAGGGTTGGGATTTGTAATGAGAAAGATTACCATTCATTGTAAAGCTGTTCACTGAGTTCAAGTGACCTTTTGCAGTAATACAAGACAAGTTGTTTCAGGATTCATGTGTCATATCTATTGGTGAAGTGCATCTATTGTTCTTTGTTTATTTTCTCTGTCTATCATGCTTATGTATTCTCTATTCTAAATTAATCAATAGAAGTTGTGATAAATAGGATTCGTTACCTAGAGCGCCCTATTTTGGCTGTTGTTAATTCTAAATGTTTTCCTCTAATATCAAGTTAAAGAATTCTTAACTGCTCTTTAGCTTCAATTGAATCTATTTATCTTCTTCCACTTGATTTCATTTAAATCTAAGAGATCCAATAGTATGCCTACCTTGCCCTGTTTCACTTAAACTTGATACTTCTGCAAATTGATCACCCCAAGCTCTTATGACTCCATTTCCCAATGGCCTTCCATTGTTGTTCCAACCAAACCAATTCAAAAACCAAACTTTGAGCCCAATAACTACTCTGAAATTCCCAGTAAACAAAGCTAAATATCACAGAGAGATCCCTCTTTGAGTTTAGGATGGCTAGACCCTAAACTCAAAAGCAGTTTTAATGTTTCCTCCGTGGTTTTTTCTTCAGCCTTAGAATTACGAAACGCTAACACATTTGATTCATAAAAATGTAAAAAAAATACAAAATTAGTGAATATAAATGTGGACATTTTTATAAATCTTCACTTTAAGTGAAGTCTAATATATAAATATAATAACAAGTTGAACAATAAGTCATACTAACATTTTCCAAAAAAAACAAATAAAAAGTTGTGGGAGCTACATTTTTCATTAAAAAAAATAAAAGGTTTATGTGGTTTTAACGAATTGAATGATGCTTGCTCATTTTATTGAGTATAAAAGGGATCCAATAGTTTTGGCATGTAACAATCTTATCAACTGTAAAAATAGATAATTATCTTATGGCATTTTAATGTAAATTTTCTTTTTCAAATTGATAACTATATATTTTTCCTAATAAATATATATATATATGTTTTTAAAAAATATTTCTAAAATATATAATTGATATAAAATAAAATTTATAAAATTTTAATATATTTTTTTTTATAAATTTATGCATGTAATAATATATGAATATTATAAAATAATATTTTTATAAATATGATCATAAAAAGTTTTTTTGAGACTTTTTATAAATACATTATTATCGAATATTTAATAAAAGTAATATTTTGAAATATTTTTAATTTTTTTAATTGAGATGACATTATGAAAAAGTGTGCTATAGTTTTTAATTAGAATTATTTGTAATATATTAGTAAATCGATGGGATTGAGAAATCATTTAAACCTTAAACCGTTTATTTTAAAAAAACTTCATATCTTTTATAAAGACTTCATAACACAATTATCATTAACTTTTTAAATTTGTATTATTATTAATAATTTATTTTTATTTTTATTAAGATATTTTATTTTTAATATTAAATTATGTAAAATTTTAAACTTAATAATTTAAATGTTGTTGAATTGAGGCTTCTGTGATCGATATCAAGTTTATGAGAGATTTTTCGGCGTAAATCACATGATATTTCATTTGTCGACGCAAGTTGAAGAATCAGATTAAGCTTTGCATGTTAAATAGTCAGAGCAGAACCTCCAACGGCTATAAATTTATAGCCGTTGGAGGTTCTGCTCTGACTATTTAACATGCAAAGCTTGATCTGATTCTTCAACTTGTCCTGACGATGAACCACACTGGTTGTTTCGAAAATTTAAATGTTTTAAAACAAAATAAAATATCAACTAAATTGAAATCTCAATTTTAAAAATAAGGGGCCGAAATGTTTATGATGCATAATATTAAAAATAACTCTTAAATGTATATCGAAATTAAGAATAGAAAATAATTTGACAGTAAAAAAAATAATTAAAAATATTAAAATTTTGATTTAAGCATTGTAATTTTGCACAAAAATATTGTATATGGACATTAAAGGTGGAAATGGAAAATATAGAGATAATGTAGGTAGAAATGGAAAAGTAGAATATTGAGTTGTGGAAGTCATATAAGAAAGTGTTAGTGTTTCATATTAAATGAGTGGGTGTGGTTGGTTAGTTGGGTTTTCATGTTCGTTAAAATTTAGTCAGTATATTAATCTTGTAGTAAGTATAATATAGGGACATTAAAGATAGAAATGAGAAAGGTAGTGATGTTTAAGGTAGAAATGGAAATGAAAATGCTAACAGTGAGTATAGTATATAATCATTATAAATGGAAATGAGAAAGTAGAATGTTAAGTTGAGCGAAACCATATCCAAAAATGTCAATACATAACATGGCATTGACTAGGCAAGGTTAATTTGTTTATCCATAATGGTCTACCACTAAGTATATTGTAGGAACATTATAAATATGGAATGAAAAATTAGAATGTTGAATTGATGAAGCAATTTATAAGTAGTGACACTTCAAACTAAATTGGGAAGGTGAGGTTAGGTGGTTGGGCCATCAAAATTTAGAATGTAGTCTAATATATGGACATTATAGATGGAATGAAAAAGTAGAATGTTGACTTGAGTTAAGGAAGCTAGATAAGTATGTATAGAGACTTCAAATTAAATTGAGCAGGTGAGGTTCTTTACTTGGATACTTGTGATTCCATCAAGAAAATTGAGGTGCATTTCATGATGCAATATTAAATAGTTTCTAATGTCTATGTTTCACATCCCATCTATGGCATTGGCATCATCATATGTAGGCCCAAATATAATATTTTATATAGAGCTTAAAATAAAGTAAATATTTATGTATATAAAATTAGCATTAGAGAAATCAAATTCTATCACCAAGGGGAATATATTTGGTACCTTTTGTGGTTATTTTCTATCAACCCGCAATATATTGGGTACCTTTTGTGGCATTGGGTACCTTTTGTAGGAGAAACTATTAGGGTCCATGTCCCTAACTTATGCATATAAGTGATAATGTCTTGGGAAGAAATAACTATTACCTCTTAAGATCCAAATCCTTAATTTTCATACTTAAAGCATGTTCTAACTAATGTTACCCATAAATTTTATGTTAGACATCGAAATATTACCTACATGCCTAGTTTGCATCACCAAATCATAAATGTAGAGACAACCCATACATGGTCCACCAATAACCAAAATAATTCTCATGTCTCACTTGCAAATGAAATATTCCTTTTGTAGGACCTTTGTAATGATTTAAGGCTATTCACATGGCCCATGAGCCTTAAAAGTAAATACTAAGAACTAATATTCATTTTATTTTGGCCTTGAATCATGCTTTAGGCAATGGGACCCATCCATAGAAAGTTGAAATGGCTAAAATAAATATGGTAGGTACATCTAAATATTTCTTCCACCACACCATTCAAAGCCAAAGAGAGAGAAAGGAAGTGTGAGATCCCCTACTTGCTAAAATGGTCATACGAGACATATCTAACATATTCAATGTTATTAATGCTAGTGTTCAATAATTAACATTGATGCTAGTGTTCAATAATTTCTCACATATGACATACTAGGTGCAAGCACATGAAGACAATGTTTCTACAACACACTACATATTGAGTTGTTATCCAAGGGAAAATAAACAATAGGTATTTTCTTAGTAAGGCATGCCTCCAATGGTCCCATGAAACCATATTTATTGTCATTAACTTCCTCACCACTATTAGCACTAATTACCTCATTACCATCTTAGGTTTTACATGCATTAGGATAGTTAAAATTTTGGACCTAGTATGGATTTACACCACATTGCCAATCTCATCTCAAAAACACATATCAAGCATTGTCATTTCTAGCTATAACTAAATTGTGCATGTTTTTATTTGTTCAAAACACACATGCACATTATGGATGAACTACTTTTCTCATGTTATCCATAGTGCATGCATGATTTTAGTCTATAGAAGTGTACACATGTTTCTCCTCTATATAAATAAAAAAATGCACATCCCCATATCACTCATGTTCAAAAAATTGTTAGAAAACATAGAGTTGTTAAAAAATGTTAGGAACATTTTATGCCAAGAACATTTTCCCACTTCAAGAGCTGCCAACAAAAAATAAGCATTGATGACCTATAAGCAATTTGAATTAACTAACTATGGAGGCTTTGAATTGCACAATGAAGTTGAGATCCTAAAAACTAAAATGCAAAATTTTAGGGACATCTTTCAACAATTAAGGAAGTGACTGGGATTTAATTAGGTTTTCCATTTAAACATAAATAAGATCATATGGTGATAGATTAGGGACCTCATATTATTTTTCTATGATATCAATCCTCTAGTACTATTAGCGATTTGATTTGTAGTAGAAGGTAACCTGGTAGGTACCTAATGTTATGATAGATTTTGAATAAGAGAAGAAGATAATTTTGTTACATATTTCAATGTTTCTTGTTTAAATAAATGTTCTAATTTATAATTGCAGGTGTGAAGCATTTATAATTTTTTTTATAAAATGTATGTTTACCTTAAGCATACAAGATAAGCCATAGTTGATTTCCATAGGGCTTGGGGTTTTGTTCTTAGTTCAAATGTTGTGAATATGCCTATGGTTTGGGATGGAGGTCTAGGTTAAATCATCTTGGATAAAAACTCCCTTTTTATTCCCATATTTAGGGGGCTTGGTCAATTGTTTTAGGGTTTGGACATGAACTCCTAGAGTATTTGCACCCATTTTCCCTATGGATGTTTTTTAAGCTTTTGGTCTAAATTTGAGAATGAATTTACTTAAAATTTTGACCTAGTGCTTAGGTATGTAAATGGAATCTTTTCCTTTCAAGGATTTTGTAATGCTTGGGAGGCCAAGGGAATCCAGGTCCATATATTTAGCTTCTTCACTATGGTTAACAATCTTAGGGTCATTTGATGGTAGCTCCTACAATATTGGTTCAAGGTTATATTTTTGAGTAGGGGAAGCGAAGGTAGAGTATCACTAACAAACATATTTCAATGGTGGTTTTCTTGTGGTGTTTTTTAATGGTGGTTTTCATTTAAAATCAATTCATTTATTAAGAAATAAAAAATATTTGTATATGCATTTTTTATTTTAGGAGAAAGCAAAAGAATTCAAGGAAAAGAAATTTTAATGCATTTTTCATTTTAGGAGAAGAAAGCATAAGCATTCAAGGGTAGAAAAATCTCAATGCATTTTTTAGTTTAGAAGAAGAAAGAAAAATCATTCAAGAGAAGAAAACCGACCTCGACCATCAGACATTTAGTGCTGATAGTTGTGGTCGGTGCGTTAGTGGAAGGCTAACAGTGTCCAACATCCTTGGTCAAGCTTCTTTAACACAGTTGTCCTCCTTGATTGAGCTCTTTTTGCCATGGTCTCTGCAAATTATGCATGCACAAATTTTGGAAAGGGTATGTAACAATTTAAAGGAGATTGATCAAGCGTCTAACTCAATCGAGCTCCCTTTTGCATGTATTCTCATGCAAAAATGATTGATTGAGTTATATTATCGATAGAGTTCCGTTTTCGAAAATCCCGCTAAAACGAAAAGGGCGCCCAATCGAGCACCTAAGTAACCATGGGGTACATAGGAGTTCGATTAAGGGTTTTTTTTATAGCTCAATAGAGAAATATTAAAGCCCTCAAATAGCTCAATCAAGGGCTAAAATATTTCTTTCTTCTTTTCTCCACATTACACCCTGCATGCTTGCCAAAAAGTGTATCCCACCTTCGTGGGTTCACCCTTCTATATATACACGTGTTTCGATCGTTTCTAATGGTTGTTTACAAAGATTATGAAAATGTTCCCATGTTTTAATGTGCATGCATGCTTAGTTACTTATGTTTGTAAATCTAAAAAATGTCATTCGAACATGTAGTTAGCTAATGAATCAGCTAATGCATTAGAACTTCTAGGGACATTATTTAATTAATGGAAATACCTGTGAGCAATTTTGAAACCGACGTTTCGGACTAGCTAGGTGAGTCCATCATCAGGGTAAACATGTTGATAAATAATGTAGTCAAAATATTGCTCAAGAGATGTACCCTTAGATAACAATGAAGTAACACAATATTTCTAATATGGTAAATGTGATTGAGATAAAATACCATGAGTTGTGAGTCTAGATTTAGCACCAACTTATGGACTCCTAGAGCCATGGCCTCATGTAAGAGTTCAATGACTACAATATATTCTACAATGTTTTTGGTAGAAGGGTATATAAATATGCCCCATAAACGTATGGGTTTTTCTATGAGAAATAAGATCACCTAGGTAGTGAAAGTAATATTCTGGGAACTATAGTTTGTGCCATCAACATATCCTATGTAGGTTAATTATGATACAAACATCCACAACCCAAGAAACGAGCATTATAAGTAGCGAACCGAAATGTATCACACATGCAAAGAATAAAGTGATATAAAAAAATAAATACATATGTATAGAGCATGATCCCCAATGGTTTAGGAATAATACTTCTTTAGATAGAGCCCATTATTGGGCTCGGAAATAGGATTTCCATCATAATTGACTAACGCATATGCCCCAGTTTCTAGCACATGTTTAATAATGTAGTGATCATTTCAAACAGGTTCCAACTTTCTTGCACCTAATCATTGAAAAGACTAAGTCACCTTTAGAAAACACTCAAGGTTCAATAGATTTGTCATATTGAAATTTCACTTGTCTCTTATGGGCCTCATTATCCAAGGTAGTGCCATAATGGTGTTCATCCAGCTAGGCCAAGTAAAGAGGTATTCTTCCTCAACATAAGTATTAGGGAGGAGTCCCACAACTAGTTTTAATGATGTAATTTCACATTTAACCAATAATTTCCATGCCATATAAAAGTTGGAAAGGAGTAAAGTTGTGGAGGTTTTGGTCAAGGTTTGACAATCCCATAATGCGAAAAAGAGCATCAGATGAAAATTATGCTCGTGGTTCCCCACCATTTGCTACACCATGGTTTTCAAATCATGATTAATGACTTTTACTTGACACTAGAATGTGCATAGTAGGGAGTGGATTTTTCATGGTGAAAGACCAACTCAGTTTCCAATTCAGTCATTATTTTGTTCCAAAAGTGAGACCCATGGCCTCTCACTATCTCCTTAGGAACACTGAACCTAGTGATGATTTGGTTAAAAATGAAGAACATTGTGGTGGTGTTGTCATTGGAAATGATAGGCATAACCTCATCTCATTTGGGAAAATAATCAGTGGCCATGATGATGTAAGTATGGTCATTTTTTGAGGTATGATTACACTACAAAAAAATTGATTCCCCATTTGGAAAAGGGTAAAACAACAACCATAGGGTGAAGAGGAGTAGGATGAGCACATATTTTGTGGGTGAATGATCTAACAAGGATGATAGTTTTGGACCACATTCATACAATATTTGAAGATCGAAGGCCAAAAGTACAAGACATGCAATATTTTCTAGGCAATGTCTAACCTAGAAAGAATACTGTCACATGCTTTGGCATGGAAATCATTCAAGACATGTTCGACTTTGTCATGCGTTAAACATTGGTATAACACTAGATCAACCCTATGGCGATAAAATTTATAATTAAGAATGATGTATTGTTTGGATTGATGGCGTATTCACTGACTATCATCATGGGACAACTCAAGCCAAAATTGTTATGTTTGAAGATAAAGTGAAATATCTCCATACCACATATCATACAAGCTAATGAGGAACAATGACTCATTAGGAAATGAATAGGTAGCACTATTTCATCACTAACATGGGAATGTTAGACATCATCTTCACAAATAACAAATATTTCTTCAATTTTGTGACTGTGAACTCCAGATCAATTTATTATAGGATAACAATCCACTTTGAATACTTTCCAATAATGATATGTCAAATTAGAAAATGTTTCATGAGGTTGGATTCGATGACCACGATGGTCTCACGTAGGAGAGTGTAATTTCATAGCCATTTTGAAGAAAATACAACAACTAAAGCCAACTTTTAAATGTAAGGATATCAAAGTTCTACCCCCACCAATCCTTTACTAAGAGATTATATGAAAGCTTCATGTTTCAATTCATTTTCTTGGACAAGTACAATACTAATCATCAAATGAGAAGAAACAATATATAGGATGAAATCTCATATGTAATTAGGATTGCTTAATAACAGGGTTGAAATCAAGGTCTATTTTAAGGCATCAAAAGATCGTTCTGCTTGATCATACTATAAAAATGGTGTATATTTCTTTAAAAGACACATGAAACCCTTTGTGAACTCAAGATAGTTAGCAATAAATTGAAATAAGAAGTTTTCCTTCTCTTTCAAACTTTGAAGTTGGCTAATAGTGTGTGGAGGAGGCAAATTGATGATCACTTCAACCTTCAAAGGATAAACCATGATACGATACTTGGATACAATGAAGCCTAGTAATCACCCAAAAATAACACATAAAATTCACTTGTGAGGATTCAAATGAATATTATAGTAGTGACACTGCATAAATATTTCTTTCAGATGCACCAAATGATCAATGCTTCATTGGGAATAGGAAGTGAGGCCATTCAAGTAGGCCTACAAAATTCATTTTATGTCATGAAAATCATAATACATTGGCACATTGGAAAGTGGCACAAACATTTTTTTAACCAAATGGAAGTTTCCTATACATAAAAGTACCCCAAGGACAAATGAAAATTGTCCTATGCTATCCTTTTGGTTTGATTTGAATATGGTTTAAGATAGAAAATCCATTCATGAAAGAAAAGTTTTCACTTTTGGCACATTCATAAAAAAATTATCAATGGACGGGGTGTGGTAGTTATCATTTGGGCATGCCTTATTCAAGTCTTATAGTAAACACATACTGAAATGACGTTGGAAATCCATTTTGTCAAGGGAACTAGATAGATAAACTTAGCCTTGAGAAATTTCTCGAATTCTTCCTCGATGGAAACAACTTTACGTGGGTTAACTAGCCAAACCCATTACCTAACTATCTTGGCTCATTCATATGTGATTATTTCATTTTCAACAGTTTGGGGATCTATTCTAGGCATTTCTTCATATGCCCAAGAAAAGAAATCACGAAATTGTTTGAATAGGGCAGTGAAAATAACAATATCATTAGGAACGCAATCTACACCTATCAAGATGTTTTCCATGACCCCAAGTTTCACTGAAATATTAATATGGATAGTCTTGGATATATTAGCTAAGTTTGATTTAGAGAAAACATCATGTGTCAATATGGTAAATTGTAAGCATTCAACATTTCAAGATTAAACAAGGTGTTTAAAATTTCCATTCAATTATTTCAAACTAGGGAAAAAAGATTAACGATGATGTGATGCATCCCAACTTTGATTAGAGATTGTCATGACATCCAACATGGCTTCATCAAATGGCAATGTAGTATTAAGGAGGTCATAGGAACTTGAGTAATAAAAAATCATGCGAGCAAGGAGTAGGGATCAAAGTCCACACCCCATTAGAGACACGATTCAAGTTCAAGGTCAACAATTGCCACTTGGATAGCTTGCTAAGAAAATTTAGTGGGGTTAAATGGCATGTGATTATCATACATGTTTATGTTAGATAAAGAAGGCACCACCCAAGAATCATTAGGTTCTTGGTATCCGCTAGTGATTAATGAGATCATGTTGATAGTGGTGGACGACTATGACATATCAGGTGGAAAAAAGAGGAACGTCCTGATTAACAAGGGGTCTTTGAACATCCGTGCTCCAATTATTCAAAAAGATGAGTGGAATATCCTATGAAAGGAACTAATTGGCTATCGTGGAAGTGCAAGTTGATCTTACAATATGTCAGTTGGTAAATAATGACAATTCTTCCTTGATGAAGGAACATATCAAACTTGAAGACTGAGGAACCAATAATCATCATGGCATAGAACATGCCTCGCCCAGGTAATAGATTGTATCCAATGGGGAATTAATGAATTTTAATTCAACTGATATTTATTTTAACCCCTATCTCAATAGGAAAAGAAGAAAAGGTCCCTTGGGGTTGCAACGTATTTCCATCAAACAATTCCAACACAAATGTTGGTGGTGAAAACGTAGGTGATCCAAGAGCTCTCCAACACTTAGATGACATGATACATGTAGAGGCCTCTTTTTCCAAGAATGTCTAATGGACTTGTTCTCCAAATACTTATACCATTATTTGAAAGGAAAGGTGATTTGGGATATGAGTTTTCCATGACATTGAGTTGCAAGTGATGAGATTTGTGTATAAGTGATCAACCCTGCCAATGGTAGTTATAATTTATTTTCATTGCACATGTAAACTTTGTAAAAATTCAAGAGTGAACATGGCAGCAAGTGCTGGGACAAATTATCAACAACCTTATAATTGTGAGTGGCCCTTGCATTGGGGTTATGTATCGACTTTAGAAGTGTGTCTTTGGGAGGACGCAACATAGCACCAAATGATGAATTTTTTATGTGGAGAGTCTAGAGTTGAAGGGCCACTCTCAATATTCTCATAGTTATGTACTCTTGTGGCCACGTGGATCAATTTATCAACCATGAATTTGTCATGTGTGGCTGATGAAGCATTTAGTGAAGGATTTCCCCCACTTCCCCCTTGTTGAGGTGGTGGAGGGTTTGCAAACATGTGTTGGTTCTAGGGCGAAAACGGATAAATCAAACATAAAAAACGAGCAGGGTCCTACTAAGAGAAGTGTTGATGAATCTCATCCATCCAAGAGCAGTCATGAGTGATATGATATTCCACATAAATCTTACAAGGAAACCTGTTATTTTTCATTTTCTCTTTAGTGCCACCCCCAGTGGTGTCTTGGGTCTGAGGTTCACTGTGTTCATTATTATAAGTTTTATTTTTGCTTCTTCTTCTTCTTTTTACCTCCAAGTTGCTAAGAATTCTTTGAGGGCATATAATTCACTAAATTCACCTCATAGGTATGAAGGAGAGCGTTGGGAGTTTGGGTGACAGGATTAGCAGCTACGACGCTATAAGTAATTTTTAGTTGGCTCATATGAGTAGCTAACTAATCTACTCTTCTTGAGGATATTGAAACTACCGTACCATTTTCATGTACTTTTCAGTTGGCCCATATGAGTAGCTGACTAATCTACATTTCCTGAGGATATAGAACCTACCACCATCTGCATCGGATCATATTTTGGGTTTCAAAATCTCATTAGATGACGAAGGGGAAGTAGGGATGATCACATAGAGGGTGCTCGCTTTATAAAGTTGATGGGAACACATAATCAATTGTTCCTTGATTTGGGATCCTACCTTTGAGATGTATTTAGTGATCCATAGCAAGAGAGATTTGGTGAATCATTCATGAACAAACACATCAAGGAGCTTAGTTCTAAAAAAAATCATCTTCACCTCCATTTATGGTTATGAATGGAGATGTTAATGGAGGTGTTTTAACAAAAGTTGGTAAGTGTATCCATTCCCAAATTATACCTAACAATAAATTAGTAATGATTGAAAAATTCTTGTGCTAAAGACAAGAAGTTATCATAAGTAACGTTGTCAAAATATATGTACCATTTAACAACACCATTGATAAGAGTCCTTTGGAAAAGTCACAAATGTATATTATAGTCCATGAATGAGTTGGATTAACACTATATATGATAAGTCATTATGTGAGCTACGTGATATTCATCAGGATTGCCATAAAATTTGGGAATGTCACATCCAACTTAGGCAAGACCATAGGCCATGTAATGTTGTGCTTGGTGGGATCATTCATGAGCTTTGATAGATAAGGAAACAAAAGCGTTGACAAGAATGGTGAGTTGAATGAATTATGGTGAGGGAGTGGTGCCCCTTATGTCCCGGATGAATTTAGTGGTCAGAATCCAATAGCTTGGTTCCTAGCGGTTGAAGTTTCTCCTGAAGAAGTTGGGTTACTAGACTTGGTTAACTCTAGAACCATGGTGACATTGTAAGGGTTATTTACCATAAGGGTTGGACCCCTAGTGGCAAAAGGGCTCTTGAAATTTTGTTGTCTTCCAAAACCAAAGGGTGTGTTAAACAAAAAACCCCCTAGATTGAAAAGGAAACTACAAAATTTAGCGCCCCAAGGATAAAACATGTTACCATGAATGGTGGGCCTAACCGCATTGGATATTCCAAAGAAATTGAACATTCCCTTGAAAAGGTGACCCCCATAAAGTTTGACATCCTCATGGATGAGTGAACCCACCAGAAACATGTTTTCCCCATCTGTGCTAGGGAATAACATAGACCTTGCGTTATTATTCCAACCAAAAGGGAACACATCACTGGGTGTAAACTAACTATCTATATAGATACCAAGACCAAATAATGGACTTTAAAACATAGATTTAGATGCAAGGTTTGAACCTTTAACATTAGGCATGGGTATACTACTCGTAAATGTACTAGAGCCTCCACTCGACGTAAACGGGTGAATTATAATCGATGTTGTCAAGGAATGTATACTAGATGTACCAAATGATGGAAATATTGATCTTGGATTAGTTTTCCAATTGGAGAATATGGTTTAAGCAAGTATGGTGGAGATAGGACCTATGGCAGCAGAAGAAGGTATGGAAGTTGTCTTAGTGGCACCTCCATTGACACACTAGGTTATGCCATATAATATACACCAACCACAATAGACTCTTGGTAAAATCTATTTGACTAAAAAGATTAGGTCAAGCTACACTCCCACCTAAAATGATGGGTATTGAAGGGATATGAGTCGCAAAAATATGAGAACAAGGTGGTTAAATTTCATCACCCACTTCCTGTGCTATTTTTTATGCTCCCTAAGAACCAATTTCAGTGGGCCCCAAGATGGGTATGTCTAATCCTAACTCAATTTTGGGGTTAATCCTATGTATACAAAGGGGTGGACCCTCCTCTTCAAGGGGAAGGACCTCAATACGACAAGACTGATGTGGGCTAAAATCAACCATGGTGACAATGAAAGTTTTACACAATAAGAAAAGAACAACAAGTAAGGCCAACAAGCCTTGAAAAAATAGCACACACCTGGAAAATCTATGATAGAAGCAAAGCAAACCAATTGGTTAAGAGATCTTCCCTTATTTGGAGCTTGGTTGATGAGGCTACATTGATTCAACCATGAATATATGGATGGGGAAATTACCTTGGTATCCTGCTTAATAACTCAATTCCCTACATAAGTACCCATAATTATTCACAGGCACCCCTTGGGGGATTCGGGTGAGTTCTGACCAAAATCTATCCTAGGTATCGTAGGCACTCTCTCCCTACCCTCATAGTCACCTATGTAGGTTCCCTAAGGTTACCATTTTCAACCAATCGACATGGGGGAACAATCGTGGTATGAGGTCCACACATAAAGGCAAGATGTCAAGCCCATAACCTCGAAAAGGATACCCTTGAATGTGTGTAGTCCACACCACCAAAAACCAAAGAAGTGGAGTTATCACTCCATGGATTCCAACATGACCTTATGCTTGACCATCATGTTACGAGAGATCCCTAAGCAATTTTAGATAACAAATTATTTTTACTCCTTAACTCAAGGTTTTAGTGTTTTTTTGTGGTCTTGGAAAGTGTCCTCTCGAACCTATTCCAAGGCACTAAAATCCTAAGATAATATCAGTTTTCTACCAGAGAGAAGAAAAATGTCTATTTAATTTTACAATCATTATTTTTAGTGGCTATTGATAAATTCAAAGGTAATGTTGTGAAACTAAAATGGTGTTTATTTGACTCTTCGAATAAAGATGTGCAAGATATGCTTCGACAAAATTTCACTTTCAATGAATCTTAATTAGACTAGGGTTAGATGTTTTTAATGTATACATGAGATCAAGTCCTTGCCACACTCCCCTTTATCACTATGAATATCCACAAACAGATATGAAATGAAACATGCAAACAAACCAAGAAAATAAAAAGAAAACTAAAGGAGAAAAATGCACCTAAAATCAAGAAACACTACCTAAAATCAAGCATGCATTTTAAATATGAATAATGACTCAACACACTCATTGTAGAAAGTAGAAAAAAAAAGGGTTACAAGACAATGGTAGCAAAGTTGCAATCAACTCCAATGTCTCTACAGGGAAAAAAAACCAAGACTAGATTCAAGACCCTAAATATGAATTCAAATACACTCATTTTAAATGAATCTAAGGGTTAATTACTAAGTAGAGACTCTAAGGAACTAGATTTGAGATTGACCTAAGTTTTTGCCTCACGATTCTATAGGAAAAATAAAAAAAATCAGAGAAATAGCCATAAAAAACCCTCCTTGAGTGCTTTAACACTCTATCAAGGACCTGGAAAAAAGTTGTAATGATCTATAAAGAAGTTAACCCAATGTTGAAAAATTCTTCCATGCTCTGTCAATGTATAATAGGAGATTTGGAAGGAAGCTGGGCTCAATTTACCAATTTTCATGCATTTTTTTTAAGACCCAATCCTCCCATAATTCCTAATGAACACTTAGAAGAAATAAACATGAAAGAAAGAAAATAAATGAGAAGCTAAAGGACTAACAAAAATCATTGGGAATTTCCCTAGTATGGTCACCAATTCTATTTACTCGAATTTTCCTCTATTTCCAAAGTATTAATCCCATAGGCCTTCCTAAGTCATATGACAAACAATAGCTCCTAAACTAACTTTGATCCCTAATAACTTGCATGTAAACACAAAATGTTGAACAATAATTTGGAGAGGAAGTGTACCTTATTTACGAAGATTGATCCTTGATTTTATTTAGTGGTTGATGGTTTCATATATGTAATCTTCAATCCTCCATACTAGTAACCTATAAGAAAAAGATCGAAAAGACAACAAACTCTATCATCCTGCAAATAATGTTAGCATAAACAAAATATACACCAAATATACATGCATTCAAATCAATTAGAAAATGTATAGATGGGGGTAAAGGACAATGTATTTCATTAATACCAAAACAATGACAAAAGTTTAGCCCCTTAAGGTCCTTGCCCTCAACTCCTCCTCTCACCAAAACTCATAGTCAAGCTCAGTACTGGTGTTGGCTTATCACAAGGTGGAACTGAGTTTTCAATTCAACAATATTTACCTATGTTCATTTATCTCTCCTCTCTAAGCCTCTTGGAGAGTTTTGCTTTCATATATGAGTTAATATAGTGATTAAATGAATCTAGACACATTTTTGCTTGAGTTTGACTCGGTCCTTTCATCCTTATCCTATGATTCTATCATTGTTTGAACCTATCAAACCTTATTCATGCACATGAGAAACCCTAGCCACCTCAATTATTTGTGCTTATGTTTGGAGCATTCAACTCTTCCTCCCAAGCCAATCAGAGCATTGTAACTCTCTTTTTCAATGTCATGGGCGAATTGGCGGAGTCAAATATTATTTTTTCTAGGGTTCCTATGAAACTTTTGTTGCATTCTACCCTTCTTCCTCTGTTGCTTCTTTAGTAGAACCAAGGGAGTGTCATTTTGAGCTATAAAAAAGGCTATGTATATATGTTGGCATAATAGAATACCATGGACGTTTTTTGGACACCTTTTGTGGACCCCAAATCTATAAAAGAGCCAACATTGATCTTACTAGTTGAATGTTTGAGATCATGCCATGGGGAATTCATCCTAAGATCTTTTGGAAAAATGATAATACTAGGACAATACAATCAATATGACGAGGACTAGTCACATGACTCCATGCGATAGTTTGATAAATGGACACATTGTATCATCATGTTAATAGAAGTGTACAAATTGATAGGAGAACCCATAAGAAGGTGACCTATAAAAGGATCACATATGGTAGTTTGACATGTACATTTGGGAGAAAAAACAATGTGCACATAATATTCATATTTAAAAGGACTTCAGATGTTTTGTTCAGTTTTCCAAACCTCAAATCCTTGTGCTAATTCCACTGAATAACATTTTTAGATCCATGGGGCATTGTGAGGATTTTATTTTCCTTTTACAAGTTATATATTTCCTTCCTTACAATCCTGGAAACATTAGATCAAAACCACATTACATAATAGTTTTGGTGTTGTAATGTGTTAAGTGTGTTTAGTGGCTTAGTTTGTAGAGGGAATATTTCCTTAAAAATAGTTGAGTTCATGCCACACAATGATCATCAACATAAACACACACTGTAATCCAACATTGAAGTAAATGATAACTCATCATAACAAGGAGAATAAAGGGTATACAATGAGAATATACCATGTGGCACTCTTTTGGACAATGATGCCATCAATATATAAATTCTAGAGGTTGATCATTGCCTATTTGAACCAATCCGAGCTTGACACAAACATTCAATCATGTAGATGTCCAATTGGTAAACAATGTGGTAGTAAATCAAAGATTTATGAAAGGTATATGTGGAAAAAGAAATTGAAAGAGGAAAAGTTTAGGGCTTAGATATATGAATTTCAAAGGTCCAATATTTTACTTTAGATTTAAAATTTAACATTACTAGCTTAGTGCAAAAACTTATTCAAACAAACTAAAACTAGATTAAAAGAAGCTAAACACATAACACACCATCCACACAATGAACACAAGATTTACCTTGGGAAAACTCAGTACGGGAAAAAATCGTCTAGAAGGTGAAGCCCATGTCTTGCTATTTTCTTCTTAGTTATGATAAAAAAATAAAACGATAATGCTCTCATCATGGAGTTTCTGTCGACATTGTGGCTTGTATGGTTGCTACATGATATTTCTCTCCGTATGTTCTACTTCAATATTTCACTCACAATGCCATACTCTAGTATGGAAGAGTGATCAATACAATAATAATGGGCACCCAATCTTATTCTAGAGCCCAATATTTAACAATACCTTAATAGACATCTAGGGTTAGGGTTAGGGTATTTTCATCCTCAACTCACAATTAGGGTTATGGTTAGGGTTAGGGTTTTGGACCTTCTAGAATATTTTTGAAAGTCCACCCATGATTAACTCTACATGTGTGAGTAATAGAAGCTAACATGGCATCCACTCAGTATCATAGTGGTCAATAGGATAGGTTAACTTGTTGGAAGGCATGACTTCCTCATATAAACTCTAAATAATGTGATGTTTGTGTTGTTAAAAAGCTCTTAATGCGTAGAACAATGTTGAGAGGCTAAGATATGTGTTCCTAAATTTATGGCCCTAAAAAATATTATCTGATGCATCATATAGGCTTTAGAAAAATTTGGAGCCCAAACGATCAAAGTAGGACCTGCCCTAAAATGGACCCTACAAGCAAATAGATCCAAAATTTCCACCCAAAAAGTACTCAAATAAATGAAAAATTATATAATGATCCATTTTGTATCATTTTTATGAACTCTCTAGATGCCCAATGCTCAATTAAAGTTGAAGATCATAATGTTAGAAATGAAATAACAGAGTAATGGAACACATACAATATTGCGGAAATAGAAACTCAAAAGAGCATAAAACAAGAGAGACACATATAAACGTGGTTCATCCAATTTGGGTTGCATCCATGGAGAAACAACCAATCCTGACTTTTATATTATCCAACAAACTAAAGGGAGACAACCTACAACAAATATGTTGTAACTTCCTCTTCACTCTCACACAATCTCCTCTTTTTTTTGACACATAATAATACACAACCACAATATAATTCCCTCATATAAATTGAGGGTTTCCTTCTAGGGAAAAAAACCCTAAATTAACATAACTTTTACCGTTAGATATTTTGCCTAATGAATGACCCAAATTGACTATGAAATTACAATATTTTACAAGGCAAATTTTCTCTAAATTTTGCTTTTAGGGGGGAGAGACAGAGGGAGGTGGGAGCGAAAAGGAGAGAAAGGAAGGATTAGAGAGAGGACTTGAGAGAGAGGTGGGGGGGAGGGAGAGGGAGATGGAGTTGGAGGGGGGAGAGAGGTAGGGAAGAAGAAATACATAAAGAGAGAAAGGCAGAGAGAGAGAGGGTGACAAGGGAGAGATGGAGAGAGAGTGAGGGAGAGAGCAGTGTGAGAAGGAAGAGAAAGAGCGGGAGAGGAGAGAGAGAGGGAGATATGGATCCAACCTAGATATGGTATGCATGTATATAAAAATCATCCTAGATCCATCTTAACCATGGATCTATCAAGGAACAAGAGGGATACAATCTCTTGAGGTGCAAACCTTTTTTTTGAGAGAAAAACTTGAGGAAAGGTTTGAACCTTGAAAGATTTGATCCCTCTCGATGCTTGATAGAACCGGGGTTAAGATGGATCTAGGTTGGTAAATATTAAAAAATATATTATAATAAAATTTAATCACACAAATTTAATAAAATAAATTGATTTTTTTTACTATTGATATTCATAGATATTTAAAAATATATAGTAACTAAATTTTATCAAATAAATTAAATAACATAATTGCTTAAGCTTAAAATTAATTTTGATTATATCGAATGACTCTTATTTTCTATTAAAAATAGTTTTTTTATCATAAATATAAATTAAATGAGAGTTCATTATACATTCTACATTGTCAAAAAAATTAAAAATTAAATTATAATTTTGTATTATTATTATTATTATTAAAGAATTTATATGTGAGTTAAACATATATACATTTAAAAAAACATATAACATGATGCTTAACAATGAAAATTCACCCCCAATTTACAATGGAGATTTTTAACATGTAGATAGGCTTTATTATAATATCATGGGTCAATACCATGGATTATCAATACCACATTTCTAGAAAACCATAACCCATTTTATATTCAAAATATTTAAATATATTTTATTTTAATATAATTTTATAATTTTTTCTAAAATTAAATTGAAAAGAAAAAAGAGCATAACTATCTTTGAGATAAATTTGAATACTCTATCTATGACTAGTACTAAAAATATCTAGTGAATAAGACTTGTGTCTATTATAGAATAGACTTCCAAATTTTTAATTTATTTATCAATAATTAATAGGTGGATGGTAGAGGTTTAACCTATATGGAACATGGAATATATACATATTATTTTAGTAGTAGGCATGATAGAGAGTTGAGATTTCTCTCAAAGGTAGTTATGCTATTTTTTCTTTTCGATTTAATGAGGGCAACCATATAAATTAAATGGTTGGTAAACACAAATAGGCATCAAAACATTTACAACATCATGACACATCTCGCATTGCCAAGATTAAAAATAAATAAATAAAATCACAAAATTCACAAAAATCAACTAATTATAACTTTATTTTAAATTATTATTATTATTATTATTGCCCCCAAACTCAGGGAGATTGACAAAACAATTCATCTCAAATGCTAGAGGAGGATAAAACCACCTCATTAGAGAGGATTGTTAATGGGGATTAGCATTTGTCGAGGAGGGTGATTTTCAATGTCAATAGAGGCGTGGGAGATTGCGCCTTCCGCCCAATAGAAAGGACATGAAGTAATGAAGGGGTGGTGTGGCCACCTCCATGCATGCTTCAACATGCAAGCTTTTATTCCTTTGTGATGTCATTTGGTGTAGGTAGCAGGAAAGGATTGAGCAACACTCAGGAGAGCCAAGGTTCTGGGTGGAAACTATTGATTTTTCAAGTGCAATAGATATAAGCACTAATTTCTCAAATACTGATAATTACTTCTAATTATGTAGATGTTATTTTTCACTTTCAATTTATCATTTAGCAATTACACTTTAGAAATTCAACCATAAATACAAAAGGACAGTAGAGATCACAATGCACAAAGAGAACACAAGATTTACCATGGGAAAACCTATATGGGGGAAAAACCCAACATTTTTGTAATATTCCTAATGGAAATTTACAATCATAAACAAAGCAAGCATAGAAAAAACACAGAAAATTGCTCAAACATCAGAACACCATTTTAAAGCAAAAAATTGTGTTGTTGAGCCATTTTATTGATAAATCATGAAGTACAATATGTGCCTGGAAAGTATGCACCTGGGCTTTCCCTAGGAAAGATAGCTAAGCCCAAGTGATGAATATGAGATATCCTCCAAGAGTGATAGTTGGTTCTGCTTGGCTCTGCGCTGAAATGTGTGAAAAATTGATTACCCAAATCGCCACTACAACAACTGATTAAGTTCCTTCTATTTGTTAATTACTGAACAACTTATTTATTGTTTCCTACATTAAACACTGAAACTAATACGCTGTAGTCTTCACCAATTAAATTATAAGCGGAAACAAGAAATTGAGCAAGAAAGAAATACACAACACATTACACAGTTATTTTTGGACAAATGTCCCTGGAAAAACCCAACGTGAGAAAACTGGTGCAACAACTGAGGGTGTTATTATTATGCAGTAGTAATTCTAAGTACAATTTGTTGGATGCCCAACTAGTTATCCGATAGAAAGAGAAACTGGAAAAAATGAAATAGTGAGATTGTCTCACCTTGTCACTATAAGATCCAGCTCTGATATGCTGGAAGTGAGTCTTTGTGTCCCTTATGCATCAACCTCTGTGCAAAATTGTGTCAACCCATGTAGTCTCTGTGTCACCTTTGCTGAGGACTCATCTGCTCTTCCTTTTGACCCTATGCTAGCTAGAAGCTTAAGTTCTCAGCCTCCCAGTGTCACACCCCGACTTCTGGCTTCTGAAACTTGATTTCCTTAGCAGGAATTTGATCTCCCTTTAGGATCTGCACTACCACTGCGTCAGCTCTGAATGGCCCATCGTCAACCTCTCTAGACTTCGTTCTGCCCTCTCTGCCTTGTACTCTCCGTCCCAGGAAAACTCCCCACCAGATACTATCCTTACCCCTCACTGCAAAGGATCACTTCGAATTTCTCTCCCGACAACTGTTGTGCTTCAGAAATTCAATCTTTTGATCTCTCCTCAATGTATTCTCCAAGTTCCCATCATGTCCTTCTTATAATCCTCCTGTTGAGAACCAACATACCAAATTAGATTCTAATCAATGGCTTAGATAATTTGGAATCGATATCCGTCTACTTTTAGAAGTTTCAACCACAGTTAGATTACTACCCTTTAATTACTTTAATTTCCTAAGTTTAGACTTAGGCACCCATTAAAATAATTAATTATTTTAATAAAACTGTCTTTGGGTGGAATTTCCCAAAACAATTTATGGGTATTGGAGAATGCATGTGTCCTGGCCTCTTTGAAAATTTAGAGGCTAAGAGCACATCTGATGCTACCAAAAATAAACACCCTCTTAGCAAGGAATGTGCTTGAGTAATGCAACCTGTTGAGCATCACACTGAATCTACAACATCTCCCTCTGCACTATTGATGTATGACATCACTGCCCATCAACTATTGCATAAATGCTACCTATGTACTGCTACTCACCCTGCCACTGCCAACATTGCATTTTTACTGCAACTCTGTCTCAAATTCTGCATCCGTGCTATTGCTGGCAATGCCACTGACAACATTGCCACCTTCTCCAATTGTTGCTGCTACTGCATCAACAATGAAAATGCATCCAAAATTACTAAACACATGTTCAGTATGATGCATCTTGTTGTTGGAGTTTTGACTGCTGCTAGTCTCTGCGCTGAACCTCTGAAGCCTCTGCATTACTTCTGACTCTGCTTTGTGCCAACTACACTGCTGCCAACTCTAGATCTACGCTGTTGTCTCTGGCACTCCTAGCCACTGCAACTGTCACTCCAACACTCCTCTGCATCAACTGACCCAGTGCATCTTGCTACTACTAATTTGGGCTCCTATAGCAAGGTATTGATCCAAGAGGTGGACTCCTCAAGGATCCTACCCATCTACAGTTCTTTCAAACTATAGTTCTATATCACCCCACCTTTCGATGATCATGACAAACTCCTCCTCATCGATCTATGCAGATGCAACCTTCAGATCATGCTTCTCATCCTTTTACTTCTTCTTGAGATGACACTGAGTATCTTAGTGACCAAGTTTTCCACACAGAAAGCACTCGATCTTTGAAATATATTTCTTCTTCTTCCGCTGCTCCTGTTGCCCCTTATATGTGAGGGTTTCATTCTCATACTCCTCTTTGGGCTTCACGCCACTACTGCTACTACTACTGTCAAGTTTGCACTTGACTAAGTTTATCCTCATCTCTTCCTACTGAAGAGCGGCCCACATTCCTTCCCAATCCGACAATATTTCTCTACCCAGGATGCTTTGGAAAAACACCTGCCATTCTTCTGACACTAAATTTAGAACCAGCCTCACCATCTCGATAGGCTGAGCTGTTGACCCCACAACTGCCAACTCGTCACGGGTCTCCTAAAGCTTTGCAAGGAATGGATCAAAGCATTCCCCCTTCTACATTTGCGTGGATCTCATCTTCTTCTCTAAGTAAATCTTCCACTTCTTAGAACATCTCTAATATAGCGATGTCCCTTTACCTAAGATGTGACATACTACACGATCCTTCACTTCGCCCAGGATCATCCACTCAACCTTCACCATCTCTCACTTGTACTTTTTGAGCAGATCTGGATTCACATGCTCAGCTACCACACTGTCGATGTAGATCTTGAGAAAATGTTCATCCAAAAGGCATGACATCCTCGCCTTCCAAATCACATAGTTGGATGCACCATCCAACCAATCCTGATCTCTCAACCCATTGGTTTCCATCTCTGCCAATCGAAAATGTCGAACTACCTCCTCTCTCCTCTACACAATATTGGGTTGGCCTATGCACTCCTTACTGGAGTTAGTAGATATGTTCCTCTCTATTGCTGATCAAAAATTGAGAAATAATACTTCTTGGCTGGAAGTCCTCTGAGGAATAATTCCCTCAACAGTGTCTCCCTTCTTCCTTCTGACGATTTTCTGACCCAGCAACTTTTACAGAAAACTACGTCACACCAGAAACTTCTCTGCATTGAAGTTACTGCTACGCTGCTCCCTCTGCCATTGACAAATTTCGATATGGAAATCCTACCTCTCTGTCTACTCACTCAGAGAGAGAATTTCCATGAAAATATTTCCCTCATGGCTTGGACTACGCAATCCCTCTAGGGATTCGATTTTTGCCTATGTAGCACTTCGAATTCCCTTCTTCTCTTCAGCACTAGGCTCTTCCAACTCTGCTCTCTTGTTTCACCTGCATCTCTGATACCATGTGAAAATTCGATTACCCGAATCACCATTGTAACAACTGATTAAGTTTCTTCTATTTGTTAATTATTGAACAAATTATTTACTATTTCCTACAATATGCACCGAAATTAATACACTGTAGTCTTCACCAATTAAATTATAAGCGGAAATAAGAAACTAAGCAAGAATGAAATACACAACACATTACACAGTTATTTTTGGAAAAACGTCCTGGGAAAAACCCAATGCGAGAAAAATGGTGCAACAACTATGGGTTTTATTATTACGCTGTAGTAATTATGAGTACAATTCACTGGATTCCCAATTGGCTATCTAATATAGAGAGAAACCGGACAAAATGAAATAGTGAGATGATCTCACCTTGTCGCTGGAAGATCTGGCTCTGATCTGCTGGAAGTGAGCATCTACGTCAACCCCGCATAGTCTCTATGTCACCTCTACTGAGGACTGCGATGCTCTTCCTTTTGACCCTCTGTTGGTTGGAAACTTTAGCTCTGAGCCTCTTAGTCTCACACCCTGACTTCCGGCTTCTGAAACTCGATTTCCTTAGTAGGAATTTGATCTTCCTTCAGGCTTTGCGTTGCCACTATGTCAGCTCTGCATGGCCCAATGTCAACCTCTCTAGACGTCGTTCTGCCCTCTCTGCCTTAAACTCTCCGGCCCAGGAAAACTCCCCACCAGATATTATCCTTGCCCATCATTGCAAAACATCACTTCGAATTTCTCTTTTGGCAACTGTTGTGCTTTAGAAATTTGATCCTCTGATCTCTCCTCGATGTATTCTCCAAGTACCCATCGATGTCCTTCTTATAATCCTCTAGTTGAGAACCAACGACTCAGATTATATTATAATCAATGGCTTAGATCATTTGGACTCGATCTCCGTCTTCTTCTAGAAGTTTTACCCACAGTTAGATTAGTATCCATTAATTATTTTAATTTCCTAAGTTTAGACTTAGGCGCCCATTAAAATAATTAATTATTTTAATAAAATTGTCTCATGGTGGAATTCCCCAAAACGATTTCTGGGTATTGGATAATGCATGTGTCCTAACCTCCCTGCAAATTTTGAGGCTAAGAGCACATTTGATGCTACTATAAACCAACAAAATGCCCAGAAAGTGTGTTCTTGGCTATATGGTTGCTAGGGCCCCTTCCGGTGCTCAGAAAATTCTAGGGAATTAACCTTGGGATCTCCACCAAAAACCCAGAATAAGCCACGTAGGAATTGGCAAAATGTTGACCTTGGAATTTTGGCCCAAATTCCCTTAGCTCCTCTAGTTGCTGGCTGAGTTGGGAACAGTATTTGATCCCTCAAATACCAAATTAATCTTTGCCAAAAACCTAGAAAGGGTTTGTCCTAGTTTTGATGCTCCAAAATTGAACCCAAATGCTTGGCCATCCTCCACAGGCAGAAGATGTAACCTACAACAAATTTTGTGTTTGCTGCTCCTCCAAAGTGCTGGAAAATTCCCCAAAATAGTTGCAATCTCCAACAAAGTACTTCCCCACACTCCACATCAAGTCTAAACCCAAAAACTACTTCACTCCTCAACCTCCCAACGTGCCTCCTCCAAGAACTACGCAACCCATGCATTGCTGCTGCTGAGCCTCTCCATAAACTTGCACTCCCTGCTGTTGGTATGAACTAAAATATATGTAACTCCCTCCTTGGGATGGCATTGAAAGTCCACCGAATCAAGGGTTGATATTTCTGCTTGGAAAGTCTTGTGTGCTAAACAACACTTGCAGACTTGGCTTCCGCTCAAGCGTGCTATGTCAAATACAATTTTCTTAAAGATGAATGAATAACCGAAATGAGGGCATCTTTCTCTTTTTATGAAAGAGCCTCCAAGATGCCCATGTGGCCCTAGCTCGACTTTCCCCACCAATTTCGCTCCAATGAGAGCGTGTTTCCCATGTGGGCTGCAATTGTCTATTAGTGGCCCCCATGTACCACTAGTCGCTCGATTTTCTCCTCGATCATCTAATGTTTGGGCCCAAATTTGATAAAAAAATATGTGTGAGGCCTCTAAACCCACAGTTCCTAAGTGCTAATGTGAATTAATTCAAATCTGGCCAAAAATTGATATTTCGCTTATTAATGTTGCTAAGTGGGAATATCACAGTCCTCCCACCAAAAATTGCTTGTCCTCAAGCAATGCCTGAAAAATCATCCTCTCTAGCTGTTACTCCCCAATGTCAATGCAAAATGTGTCAGGGTACCAAATGTGCCACTGAATCGTCCCTGACCTTTGCACTATCCTAACGTAAAATAATCCTTCAATACCAGGATCCCAGGCCATCTTGTCCAATGTGAAACTCCCCTCGCTCCACTCATTATCCTTCCTGGTGAAAGTACCATGAGTCCTATGCATACCATCAATGAGTAAAGGATCATGATAATGTGGCATTATGCCCAACCCCTCGTGAAGTTGTCCTACCACATAGGCCATCTCATGCACTCCAAGAGTACACTCTCGAAGATACCATGCAATCTCTACAGAGATAGCGGCTCACTCACGTGAGATTCTCCTGATATCAACCTGTTGACCCACCTGCCACGCTAATGTAGTCCCCCACTCCATTAGTGAATCACTAAATCCCAATGGAATATCTGTATGATCCCCCTCTAGTAGCCAACTCATCCCTAAAGGTTATTGAGTTGTGAATAGTTGTGATGCTTTGGTCCCTTGCTAGTCCCATAGTGGTGCTACCATGCTAACGTTGTGCTACTCTAACTATGACATACTCCCCATCGTGCGTGGACTACATCCTCCCCTTCTGAGGCCTAGTGGTGAAAAATCTATGACATCCAAGCTCATCCTGCCCGGGTATATCCATGATGCCAATATCTACCCCTCCACTTCTAATCTCAACCCTAAGCCATAACAGGATAAGTCTGCCTTACCATGCAGTGGAGGTCTCACTGATCCCCCATGTGCCAAACCCAAAGTGAACTGGATCACCCTTTGCCATGACCCTTCTCATCACAAAGTGGAGTGATCCACCCTCCAACCAGATCCCCATATCCCCCAAACATACAAGGAGCTCGTAACTCCTACTCCTCATAGGATGTCACTGCGTAATGCTTTTACCTAGTAGAACCCATTTGGCCCTCATATCTGACCTCTGTATGTATCACCTAGGTGGACCCCAAGTATCAGGAGTATGTACCATGCATGTGAACTTGCCCTACTTCTACCAGACCACACAGTGAAATTCATTATCCCAACTCTTGATGATACATCTGGACACTGCTCAGAGTTGGGGTACCCTCTTGTAGGGAAAGTCTACCATCCATCGTCCTTCAAATGTGGGCCCAAGGGTGGAACATATGCTACCTTGGAAATCAACCACGCCATTCCTAAGCCTATATTTGACAACTCGTGCACCTACCAAGTGTCTCAACTGGAGAGTCTCCTCCTAGCTCATGACACTTGGTGTCTCATCCAACTGTCTAGGGTGAGCCTCCCATGCCCTATTGCCTGAATGGAGAGTATCAAGGGGAAACAACCAAACACTCTATGAATGTAAGCAACATTGGAGGATGATGGGTGGATATGTCCCAAAGGGTATGATCAAAATTATGTAGAAATGCTCAAGAGTAATCCTACAGACGACACTCTATCCACCTCGGATCTAGTAATAACCCCCTCGAAACCCTGTCTCTACTAAACCTGGTGTCCCCATATGCTCAAAAATTTCCTTATGGATCCTAGGTGAGTTGCATCCAATGGTACACCCAATGCCCTGGTCCATCAGTATCTTAGGAGGCAACGATCTAAGAGCCCGTTGCACTGCATCATGTGTCACTTCATACCACCAAGTATCACTGTACTCCTTGACATGTCACTGTATGTTGCAACCTATCCATGTACACCATTATATACCTCCGGATACAGTCTTGTGTCCTGTCTGTGTCAAGGCACTCGTCACTCCTCGCGTGTACTCAATGTGATGTAAAGCACTCCTTCTCCACAACTGATCCAGATTTAAGCAGGAACGCAACAAATTACAGAGATAACCATATACACAAAGATGCAGCGGAAATAATACTTCATTTCATTAATGGAAAATACTGACATATGCTTACAAACAGAAATGGCAATAAACTAGCTAGGGCGATGGTAGCTTATCTCTGAGAAGAGATGTGATGGCTACATGCCTCTGAACTGTATTACAATGAGGCTCGAAGGCCTATTTATTGTTGAGAAACAATGGAAAACCCTTCACATACCGAAACCTAACCCTAGAAGATGAAACGCCAAATTGTGGGCCCCGTTTGGGTGAATTGGTACATCAATTTCCCGGGGTCGTAACTTTGGCATACGATCTCCGTTTGACGCGTACGATAGCTCGTTAGAAATCTATCCGAGTACTACCACTTTGGGAGGCAACATAGGGCTCGGTTGCCCCAGAATTCCAAAAAAACGTCGTTTAGGGCCTCAAAACGGCTCCGGAAGTTCAGGACCCGAAAAACTGCTAAAAATAGTAAACTGTGCTACAATTAAGGAAACTGAAAATGCTGAGAAAGACAATGGTGGGGGTCCAGGTGGACCTGGCAGGTGGCCACCAATATCCACCTGGATCATTCCTCCCCCCTTAGGAAGCAATGGTCCCCATTGCGTTGAGCTCCTCCATGAGATGAGGAAACCTCTGCTGAACTTGTTCCCTGGTGAGCCACTTGCCCTGCTGAAGGAGTTGGCCTGCTTTGACAACTCGATACAGTTGGATATGCTGTTGGCGAGTGTTCTTGATCTGTGTGTCCATGATCCGATCAGTTGCAGCTTGTTCCATGCAATCTGGATTTAATTCTGTGGGTTTGAGCTGTTCTGCAATGTCGGATGTGTCTAGCAATGGTGGAAAGTATGGCCGAAGGCGGTCCACATTGAACACTGGGTGCAGGCCAAGGAATGGGGGAATGCTGAGCTCAAATGCATTGTCTCCCATAGCCTTAGTAATGGTGTAAGGACCATATCGAAGTGGTCTCAATTTCCGATAGGCTCCAGTAAGGCGTTCCTTTTGCAAATGCAACCAGACTTTGTCGCCCACCTGAAACTTGTGTGGCACCCGGTGTTGATCATGTCGCTGCTTGTACTTGGCATTTGATTTCTCAAGAATGTCATGGACCTGCTGGCGAATATGTTGGATGCGCTCAATGAAGCTGGTGGCCTTATCTGTTTCGGACTGGACATGAGCTGAATTCATGTGAGTAGCTGCAAGTGGCATGGCCACATCAATGGGGCATAGTGGCTGGAATCCTAAACCCACCTGAAAAGGGCTATGGCCAGTGGAGCTGTGAAGAGCTCGGTTGTAGCTGTGCTGAACATAGGGGAGGCTCTCGTCCCATGTGCGTGGATGCTTTGAGTTATACATGCGCAGAATGTGCACAATCATCCTGTTGACAACCTCTGTCTGGCCATCAGTTTGAGGATGGAAGGCTGTGGACTTCGTGAGTTTGGTGTCCAGCATTGACCAGAGACTGGACCAAAATGTGCTGAGAAACCGACTGTCCCGATCTGAGATGATAGACTGTGGGATCCCAAAGTGCACCCACACTCGTTCAAAGAAGAGTTTAGCAGTGGCTTCTGCTGTGATATTCTTCTTGCAGGCCATCATAATGGCCATCTTTGAGAACCTGTCGACGACCACAAAAACACAGTCATTTCCATGCTTAGTGGAAGGAAGGCCTGACATGTAATCCATGGAGATGGATTCCCAAGGTCGACTAGGGGTAGGCAACGGGGTATAGAGGCCTTGCTTCTTAATGGTCGGTTTGGCAATGGCACAGGCAGTACATGATCGGATGTACTTCCCAACATCCTGTCGAAGATTCGGCCAATAGAAATAGTTTTGCAGTACTGCCACTGTTTTCTCGACCCCGAAATGCCCAGCAGCCCGACTGTAGTGTGCTTCCCAAATCATCTTGGCACGCTCGCTTGAAGGAACACAAAGGTGACCGAGGTGGCATAATAGGGCATCCTGGAGGTGAAAATCTGCAACCTGCCGACCCTCCAAGAGTGTCTGGTATGTGTGGCCGAATTCTGGGTCGCTTTTGTAGAGAAGTGGCCAATCAGAAGTCTCGTGCCCGCAAGAGTTGAGCACGGTGGTTAGCGCCATGATCGGTGGTCGACTGAGGCAATCTGCAACATTATTGGTGCTGCCCTTTTTATACTTGATATTCAAGTGAAACTGTTGCAGGTATGTAGACCACTTCTGATGGCGATCATTCTGCAATTTCCCTTGGGTCTGTATGAATTGCAGAGGTCGGTGGTCTGTGTGGATGACCGTTTCCTTCCCCAAAATGTAATGCTTCCATTGTCGGCAGGCCTGTACAATGGAATACATCTCTTTATCATAAGTGGGGTACTTCCGGACTGTGTCTGAAAGTGTTTCACTGTGATATGCCACTGGATGTCCATGTTGAGTAAGGACTGCCCCAATAGCATAGTCAGAGGCATCTGTCTCGACCTCAAATGGTTGTTGTAAATCTGGTAACGCGAGCACTGGTGCCGTGCAGAGGCGATCCTTCAACTCCCTGAATGCCTTCTGTTGAGATTCAGACCAAAAGAATTTTGCTTTCGCCCCGCCCTTGGTGACTTGACTCAAGGGCCAAGAAATATGAGAAAATCCCAACACAAACCTGCGGTAGAAGTTGGCAAGACCTAGAAAGCTGCGGAGCTCTGTTAGAGTGGTTGGAGAGGGCCAATCCCGAATGACTTGGACCTTGGCTGGATCGACATGCACCCCTGTTCATCAATGATGTATCCCAGATACTGGACCTCGGTCATGCCAAAAGTGCATTTCTCCAAATTGGCACATAGCTTGTGTTGCCGCAGTGTTTGGAGAACCTGTCGGATGTGGTGGAGGTGCTCTTCCCAACTCTGGCTGAAGATCAGAATGTCATCCAAGTATACTACTACAAAGGAGTTGGTGAATGGCCGCAAGATGTCATCCATTAGCCTCATAAAGGTTGCAGGAGCATTCGTCAATCCGAAAGGCATGACCAACCATTCGAAGAGGCCCTCCTTGGATTTGAAGGCAGTCTTCCACACATCTGAGGGTTCAATTGGTACCTGGTGATATCCTGACTTCAGATCGATCTTGCTGAAATATTTCGCCCCCTTTAGTTGGTCTAGGAGGTCATCAATCCGCGGGATCGGGTACCTATTACGGACAGTGATCTTGTTCAGCGCCCGATAGTCAATACAGAGTCTCCACGTCCCATCCTTCTTCTGTACCAACACTATCGGGCTCCCACAGGGCGAAGAACTCGGACGGATGTGACCTTTCTGTAGGAGCTCCTGAATCTGCCTCTTGATTTCATTGTTCTCCAGAACGGAGCGCCGATAAATTGGTCCATTGGGTAGCGGCGCACCTGGGGTCAGATCAATGGAGTGCTTGACTTGACAGTGCAGAGGAACCCCTGCCGGGGAGGTGAAGATGTCTTTGTACTCCTCCACAATCTTGTCCATTTGTAGCTGCCGTGCAGAGGGACCTCGTTTGGAGGCCGCGGCCACTGTCTTCTTCTTCCTTGAGGGCGTATCATCAGGAAAACAAATTTCCTGGTTTTGGAAATGATCTTACTGCATTGTTTTGCAGTAATCAAAGAGATGGCGGCAGGTGGTGGTACCTCTGGTATCCTGAACAACTTATTTCCCAATGTAATAATAACAGCACGGGGCCTTGATTCATACACAGCATGTCGCTTCCACAAGTATGGTTGTCCTAGTAATACATCACAAACTTCAAGGGAGCAATGTCACACAATACCTACCTCATCCGTGAAGGGCTTGATGTTGTATGGAAGGCGACACTGCTGGCTCACGCGAAGATCTCGCCCTTGGTAAGCCACCCAATGGTGTATGGTTGTGGATGTGCTGTGGTCGGTAAGCCCAACCGCTTCACGACCTCTGCCGAAATGAGGTTCTTTTGACTCCCGCTATCAACAATGAACTGTATCGGGGAGCCCTTGACCCACATCTGGGAGTGGAAGAGACGCTCCTCCTCCTCTGGATCTTCGGGTTCATTTTTCTGGATCTTTGCGGTAGCAACAGTGGCGCTGGGATCCGCATCAATGATCTGCTTCCCTTTTTCATACCCCTTATCGGGTTCTGACTCAGAGTCGGAACATGCATCTGATTCTGAAACCTTTAGCTCAGCCACCAGTGACTGTTTGGCCCGACACTCACTTGTGTTGTGAGTGGAGCTCTTATGGAACTCGCACCATTTTCCAGTGTCCTTTCTCGGCTTCGCGGCGTTGCTCTTTGCTTGCAGCTTCAGCTGGTTGTCTTGGGCTGTCCCGCCTTGGCTTTGTCCTTTGTTCTGTGGTTTAGGGGCACCTTTCCCCTGCTTTGGATTCGCAGATCCAAAGTCTCGCTTCTTTTGTTTAAACTTCTGCTCGACTTTGACGGCATACCGGTATGCTGCGCCGAGCGAGGGGATGTTTAGGAACTGTATTTCTTCCTGGATGTACTTGTGCAGGCAGCCACGGTATTTGAGTATCAAATGTTGCTCCGAATCCTTGATACCCAACTTTGTGCGAAGGGTATGGAAAAGATTGGTGAACTCCGGCACATCTTGGTCCCTTCCCTGCCGCAGCGTGGTCCACTTTATGTATTCATCCTCATAGCTTCCGACAGGGTAGTACTGCTCCTTGATGGCATCCCGGAACGAATCCCAGGTGGGTGCGGCTGAAAATAGTGAGCCAGTACTTTCATCCTTCTGCTCGCAGTAGGTTTCCCACCAGTCCTTGACGTGGGGGGCTGCTTTGAGAAGAGCAAAAACAATCTTTTCCCGACTCGAAAATTCATGAACAGAAAAATAACCCTCTAGCAGATTTAACCATTTATCTACGGCATCGGCGTCTATCTGACCCTCGAATATGGGGATTTCAAAATTAACTTGTACCTTAAAGGGTGTGGCGTTTCCAGAGGAGCTGCTGGAAGCCGATGCGCCGCTTCTGGGTAGCCGCTGAAGGATCTGCGCAAAGCTGTCCATCATCGCGTTCCGTTGTCGCTCGAGCGCTTCTTCGAGCAAGATTTTGATGGGATCTCCTGCCCCCTCGTCTTTCTTCTCGTCCGCCATGGGAGGCCGTCGGGATTTGCGAGGCTGGTCTTGCAAAGGTTCAACCAGTTCAAGCCCTAACTCCTTATATCCCGACCTTGTTGGGGACATGCAAAGAAAAACAGAGAAAAAGCAGACCGCTCTGATACCACTGATCCAGATTTAAACAGGAACGCAACAAATTACAGAGATAACCATATACACAAAGATGCAGCGGAAATAATACTTCATTTCATTAATGGAAAATACTGACATATGCTTACAAACAGAAATGGCAATAAACTAGCTAGGGCGATGGTAGCTTATCTCTGAGAAGAGATGTGATGGCTACATGCCTCTGAACTGTATTACAATGAGGCTCGAAGGCCTATTTATTGTTGAGAAACAATGGAAAACCCTTCACATCCGAAACCTAACCCTAGAAGATGAAACGCCAAATTGTGGGCCCCGTTTGGGTAAATTGGTACATCAATTTCCCGGGGTCGTAACTTTGGCATACGATCTCCGTTTGACGCGTACGATAGCTCGTTAGAAAGATCTATCCGAGTACTACCACTTTGGAGGCAACATAGGGCTCGGTTGCCCCAGAATTCCAAAAAAAAAGTCGTTTAGGGCCTCAAAACGGCTCCGGAAGTTCAGGACCCGAAAAACTGCTAAAAATAGTAAACTGTGCTACAATTAAGGAAACTGAAAATGCTGAGAAAGACAATGGTGGGGGTCCAGGTGGACCTGGCAGGTGGCCACCAATATCCACCTGGATCATTCCTCCCCCCTTAGGAAGCAATGGTCCCCATTGCGTTGAGCTCCTCCATGAGATGAGGAAACCTCTGCTGAACTTGTTCCCTGGTGAGCCACTTGCCCTGCTGAAGGAGTTGGCCTGCTTTGACAACTCGATACAGTTGGATATGCTGTTGGCGAGTGTTCTTGATCTGTGTGTCCATGATCCGATCAGTTGCAGCTTGTTCCATGCAATCTGGATTTAATTCTGTGGGTTTGAGCTGTTCTGCAATGTCGGATGTGTCTAGCAATGGTGGAAAGTATGGCCGAAGGCGGTCCACATTGAACACTGGGTGCAGGCCAAGGAATGGGGGAATGCTGAGCTCAAATGCATTGTCTCCCATAGCCTTAGTAATGGTGTAAGGACCATATCGAAGTGGTCTCAATTTCCGATAGGCTCCAGTAAGGCGTTCCTTTTGCAAATGCAACCAGACTTTGTCGCCCACCTGAAACTTGTGTGGCACCCGGTGTTGATCATGTCGCTGCTTGTACTTGGCATTTGATTTCTCAAGAATGTCATGGACCTGCTGGCGAATATGTTGGATGCGCTCAATGAAGCTGGTGGCCTTATCTGTTTCGGACTGGACATGAGCTGAATTCATGTGAGTAGCTGCAAGTGGCATGGCCACATCAATGGGGCATAGTGGCTGGAATCCTAAACCCACCTGAAAAGGGCTATGGCCAGTGGAGCTGTGAAGAGCTCGGTTGTAGCTGTGCTGAACATAGGGGAGGCTCTCGTCCCATGTGCGTGGATGCTTTGAGTTATACATGCGCAGAATGTGCACAATCATCCTGTTGACAACCTCTGTCTGGCCATCAGTTTGAGGATGGAAGGCTGTGGACTTCGTGAGTTTGGTGTCCAGCATTGACCAGAGACTGGACCAAAATGTGCTGAGAAACCGACTGTCCCGATCTGAGATGATAGACTGTGGGATCCCAAAGTGCACCCACACTCGTTCAAAGAAGAGTTTAGCAGTGGCTTCTGCTGTGATATTCTTCTTGCAGGCCATCATAATGGCCATCTTTGAGAACCTGTCGACGACCACAAAAACACAGTCATTTCCATGCTTAGTGGAAGGAAGGCCTGACATGTAATCCATGGAGATGGATTCCCAAGGTCGACTAGGGGTAGGCAACGGGGTATAGAGGCCTTGCTTCTTAATGGTCGGTTTGGCAATGGCACAGGCAGTACATGATCGGATGTACTTCCCAACATCCTGTCGAAGATTCGGCCAATAGAAATAGTTTTGCAGTACTGCCACTGTTTTCTCGACCCCGAAATGCCCAGCAGCCCGACTGTAGTGTGCTTCCCAAATCATCTTGGCACGCTCGCTTGAAGGAACACAAAGGTGACCGAGGTGGCATAATAGGGCATCCTGGAGGTGAAAATCTGCAACCTGCCGACCCTCCAAGAGTGTCTGGTATGTGTGGCCGAATTCTGGGTCGCTTTTGTAGAGAAGTGGCCAATCAGAAGTCTCGTGCCCGCAAGAGTTGAGCACGGTGGTTAGCGCCATGATCGGTGGTCGACTGAGGCAATCTGCAACATTATTGGTGCTGCCCTTTTTATACTTGATATTCAAGTGAAACTGTTGCAGGTATGTAGACCACTTCTGATGGCGATCATTCTGCAATTTCCCTTGGGTCTGTATGAATTGCAGAGGTCGGTGGTCTGTGTGGATGACCGTTTCCTTCCCAAAATGTAATGCTTCCATTGTCGGCAGGCCTGTACAATGGAATACATCTCTTTATCATAAGTGGGGTACTTCCGGACTGTGTCTGAAAGTGTTTCACTGTGATATGCCACTGGATGTCCATGTTGAGTAAGGACTGCCCCAATAGCATAGTCAGAGGCATCTGTCTCGACCTCAAATGGTTGTTGTAAATCTGGTAACGCGAGCACTGGTGCCGTGCAGAGGCGATCCTTCAACTCCCTGAATGCCTTCTGTTGAGATTCAGACCAAAAGAATTTTGCTTTCGCCCCGCCCTTGGTGACTTGACTCAAGGGCCAAGAAATATGAGAAAATCCCAACACAAACCTGCGGTAGAAGTTGGCAAGACCTAGAAAGCTGCGGAGCTCTGTTAGAGTGGTTGGAGAGGGCCAATCCCGAATGACTTGGACCTTGGCTGGATCGACATGCACCCCCTGTTCATCAATGATGTATCCCAGATACTGAACCTCGGTCATGCCAAAAGTGCATTTCTCCAAATTGGCACATAGCTTGTGTTGCCGCAGTGTTTGGAGAACCTGTCGGATGTGGTGGAGGTGCTCTTCCCAACTCTGGCTGAAGATCAGAATGTCATCCAAGTATACTACTACAAAGGAGTTGGTGAATGGCCGCAAGATGTCATCCATTAGCCTCATAAAGGTTGCAGGAGCATTCGTCAATCCGAAAGGCATGACCAACCATTCGAAGAGGCCCTCCTTGGATTTGAAGGCAGTCTTCCACACATCTGAGGGTTCAATTGGTACCTGGTGATATCCTGACTTCAGATCGATCTTGCTGAAATATTTCGCCCCCTTTAGTTGGTCTAGGAGGTCATCAATCCGCGGGATCGGGTACCTATTACGGACAGTGATCTTGTTCAGCGCCCGATAGTCAATACAGAGTCTCCACGTCCCATCCTTCTTCTGTACCAACACTATCGGGCTCCCACAGGGCGAAGAACTCGGACGGATGTGACCTTTCTGTAGGAGCTCCTGAATCTGCCTCTTGATTTCATTGTTCTCCAGAACGGAGCGCCGATAAATTGGTCCATTGGGTAGCGGCGCACCTGGGGTCAGATCGATGGAGTGCTTGACTTGACAGTGCAGAGGAACCCCTGCCGGGGAGGTGAAGATGTCTTTGTACTCCTCCACAATCTTGTCCATTTGTAGCTGCCGTGCAGAGGGACCCGTTTGGAGGCCGCGGCCACTGTCTTCTTCTTCCCTTGAGGGCGTATCATCAGGAAAACAAATTTCCTGGTTTTGGAAATGATCTTACTGCATTGTTTTGCAGTAATCAAAGAGATGGCGGCAGGTGGTGCTACCTCTGGTATCCTGAACAACTTATTTCCCAATGTAATAATAACAGCACGGGGCCTTGATTCATACACAGCATGTCGCTTCCACAAGTATGGTTGTCCTAGTAATACATCACAAACTTCAAGGGGAGCAATGTCACACAATACCTCATCCGTGAAGGGCTTGATGTTGTATGGAAGGCGACACTGCTGGCTCACGCGAAGATCTCGCCCTTGGTGAAGCCACCCAATGGTGTATGGTTGTGGATGTGCTGTGGTCGGTAAGCCCAACCGCTTCACGACCTCTGCCGAAATGAGGTTCTTTTGACTCCCGCTATCAACAATGAACTGTATCGGGGAGCCCTTTACCCACATCTGGGAGTGGAAGAGACGCTCCTCCTCCTCTGGATCTTCGGGTTCATTTTTCTGGATCTTTGCGGTAGCAACAGTGGCGCTGGGATCCGCATCAATGATCTGCTTCCCTTTTTCATACCCCTTATCGGGTTCTGACTCAGAGTCGGAACATGCATCTGATTCTGAAACCTTTAGCTCAGCCACCAGTGACTGCTTGGCCCGACACTCACTTGTGTTGTGAGTGGAGCTCTTATGGAACTCGCACCATTTTCCAGTGTCCTTTCTCGGCTTCGCGGCGTTGCTCTTTGCTTGCAGCTTCGGCTGGTTGTCTTGGGCTGTCCCGCCTTGGCTTTGTCCTTTGTTCTGTGGTTTAGGGGCACCTTTCCCCTGCTTTGGATTCGCAGATCCAAAGTCTCGCTTCTTTTGTTTAAACTTCTGCTCGACCTTGACGGCATACCGGTATGCTGCGCCGAGCGAGGGGATGTTTAGGAACTGTATTTCTTCCTGGATGTACTTGTGCAGGCAGCCACGGTATTTGAGTATCAAATGTTGCTCCGAATCCTTGATACCCAACTTTGTGCGAAGGGTATGGAAAAGATTGGTGAACTCCGGCACGTCTTGGTCCCTTCCCTGCCGCAGCGTGGTCCACTTTATGTATTCATCCTCATAGCTTCCGACAGGGTAGTACTGCTCCTTGATGGCATCCCGGAACGAATCCCAGGTGGGTGCGGCTGAAAATAGTGAGCCAGTACTTTCATCCTTCTGCTCGCAGTAGGTTTCCCACCAGTCCTTGACGTGGGGGGCTGCTTTGAGAAGAGCAAAAACAATCTTTTCCCGACTCGAAAATTCATGAACAGAAAAATAACCCTCTAGCAGATTTAACCATTTATCTACGGCATCGGCGTCTATCTGACCCTCGAATATGGGGATTTCAAAATTAACTTGTACCTTAAAGGGTGTGGCGTTTCCAGAGGAGCTGCTGGAAGCCGATGCGCCGCTTCTGGGTAGCCGCTGAAGGATCTGCGCAAAGCTGTCCATCATCGCGTTCCGTTGTCGCTCGAGCGCTTCTTCGAGCAAGATTTTGATGGGATCTCCTGCCCCCTCGTCTTTCTTCTCGTCCGCCATGGGAGGGCGTCGGGATTTGCGAGGCTGGTCTTGCAAAGGTTCAACCAGTTCAAGCCCTAACTCCTTATATCCCGACCTTGTTGGGGACATGCAAAGAAAAACAGAGAAAAAGCAGACCGCTCTGATACCACTGATCCAGATTTAAACAGGAACGCAACAAATTACAGAGATAACCATATACACAAAGATGCAGCGGAAATAATACTTCATTTCATTAATGGAAAATACTGACATATGCTTACAAACAGAAATGGCAATAAACTAGCTAGGGCGATGGTAGCTTATCTCTGAGAAGAGATGTGATGGCTACATGCCTCTGAACTGTATTACAATGAGGCTCGAAGGCCTATTTATTGTTGAGAAACAATGGAAAACCCTTCACATTCCGAAACCTAACCCTAGAGATGAAACGCCAAATTGTGGGCCCCGTTTGGGTAAATTGGTACATCAATTTCCCGGGGTCGTAACTTTGGCATACGATCTCCGTTTGACGCGTACGATAGCTCGTTAGAAAGATCTATCCGAGTACTACCACTTTGGGAGGCAACATAGGGCTCGGTGCCCCAGAATTCCAAAAAAAACGTCGTTTAGGGCCTCAAAACGGCTCCGGAAGTTCAGGACCCGAAAAACTGCTAAAAATAGTAAACTGTGCTACAATTAAGGAAACTGAAAATGCTGAGAAAGACAATGGTGGGGGTCCAGGTGGACCTGGCAGGTGGCCACCAATATCCACCTGGATCATTCCTCCCCCCTTAGGAAGCAATGGTCCCCATTGCGTTGAGCTCCTCCATGAGATGAGGAAACCTCTGCTGAACTTGTTCCCTGGTGAGCCACTTGCCCTGCTGAAGGAGTTGGCCTGCTTTGACAACTCGATACAGTTGGATATGCTGTTGGCGAGTGTTCTTGATCTGTGTGTCCATGATCCGATCAGTTGCAGCTTGTTCCATGCAATCTGGATTTAATTCTGTGGGTTTGAGCTGTTCTGCAATGTCGGATGTGTCTAGCAATGGTGGAAAGTATGGCCGAAGGCGGTCCACATTGAACACTGGGTGCAGGCCAAGGAATGGGGGAATGCTGAGCTCAAATGCATTGTCTCCCATAGCCTTAGTAATGGTGTAAGGACCATATCGAAGTGGTCTCAATTTCCGATAGGCTCCAGTAAGGCGTTCCTTTGCAAATGCAACCAGACTTTGTCGCCCACCTGAAACTTGTGTGGCACCCGGTGTTGATCATGTCGCTGCTTGTACTTGGCATTTGATTTCTCAAGAATGTCATGGACCTGCTGGCGAATATGTTGGATGCGCTCAATGAAGCTGGTGGCCTTATCTGTTTCGGACTGGACATGAGCTGAATTCATGTGAGTAGCTGCAAGTGGCATGGCCACATCAATGGGGCATAGTGGCTGGAATCCTAAACCCACCTGAAAAGGGCTATGGCCAGTGGAGCTGTGAAGAGCTCGGTTGTAGCTGTGCTGAACATAGGGGAGGCTCTCGTCCCATGTGCGTGGATGCTTTGAGTTATACATGCGCAGAATGTGCACAATCATCCTGTTGACAACCTCTGTCTGGCCATCAGTTTGAGGATGGAAGGCTGTGGACTTCGTGAGTTTGGTGTCCAGCATTGACCAGAGACTGGACCAAAATGTGCTGAGAAACCGACTGTCCCGATCTGAGATGATAGACTGTGGGATCCCAAAGTGCACCCACACTCGTTCAAAGAAGAGTTTAGCAGTGGCTTCTGCTGTGATATTCTTCTTGCAGGCCATCATAATGGCCATCTTTGAGAACCTGTCGACGACCACAAAAACACAGTCATTTCCATGCTTAGTGGAAGGAAGGCCTGACATGTAATCCATGGAGATGGATTCCCAAGGTCGACTAGGGGTAGGCAACGGGGTATAGAGGCCTTGCTTCTTAATGGTCGGTTTGGCAATGGCACAGGCAGTACATGATCGGATGTACTTCCCAACATCCTGTCGAAGATTCGGCCAATAGAAATAGTTTTGCAGTACTGCCACTGTTTTCTCGACCCCGAAATGCCCAGCAGCCCGACTGTAGTGTGCTTCCCAAATCATCTTGGCACGCTCGCTTGAAGGAACACAAAGGTGACCGAGGTGGCATAATAGGGCATCCTGGAGGTGAAAATCTGCAACCTGCCGACCCTCCAAGAGTGTCTGGTATGTGTGGCCGAATTCTGGGTCGCTTTTGTAGAGAAGTGGCCAATCAGAAGTCTCGTGCCCGCAAGAGTTGAGCACGGTGGTTAGCGCCATGATCGGTGGTCGACTGAGGCAATCTGCAACATTATTGGTGCTGCCCTTTTTATACTTGATATTCAAGTGAAACTGTTGCAGGTATGTAGACCACTTCTGATGGCGATCATTCTGCAATTTCCCTTGGGTCTGTATGAATTGCAGAGGTCGGTGGTCTGTGTGGATGACCGTTTCCTTCCCCAAAATGTAATGCTTCCATTGTCGGCAGGCCTGTACAATGGAATACATCTCTTTATCATAAGGGGTACTTCCGGACTGTGTCTGAAAGTGTTTCACTGTGATATGCCACTGGATGTCCATGTTGAGTAAGGACTGCCCCAATAGCATAGTCAGAGGCATCTGTCTCGACCTCAAATGGTTGTTGTAAATCTGGTAACGCGAGCACTGGTGCCGTGCAGAGGCGATCCTTCAACTCCCTGAATGCCTTCTGTTGAGATTCAGACCAAAAGAATTTTGCTTTCGCCCCGCCCTTGGTGACTTGACTCAAGGGCCAAGAAATATGAGAAAATCCCAACACAAACCTGCGGTAGAAGTTGGCAAGACCTAGAAAGCTGCGGAGCTCTGTTAGAGTGGTTGGAGAGGGCCAATCCCGAATGACTTGGACCTTGGCTGGATCGACATGCACCCCCTGTTCATCAATGATGTATCCCAGATACTGGACCTCGGTCATGCCAAAAGTGCATTTCTCCAAATTGGCACATAGCTTGTGTTGCCGCAGTGTTTGGAGAACCTGTCGGATGTGGTGGAGGTGCTCTTCCCAACTCTGGCTGAAGATCAGAATGTCATCCAAGTATACTACTACAAAGGAGTTGGTGAATGGCCGCAAGATGTCATCCATTAGCCTCAAAAGGTTGCAGGAGCATTCGTCAATCCGAAAGGCATGACCAACCATTCGAAGAGGCCCTCCTTGGATTTGAAGGCAGTCTTCCACACATCTGAGGTTCAATTGGTACCCTGGTGATATCCTGACTCCCGATCGATCTTGCTGAAATATTTCGCCCCCTTTAGG